>JAHLJT010002406.1:159364568-159394530 GCA_031308135.1 Acheta domesticus | reverse complement strand
CCCGACCAAGATTCCAACCAGCGGACCAAGATTCGAACCTCCGAAGAAATGAGCCTGTTTCCCGTCACACATCTCGGCCACTCTGGTTATACATGGCATTTATACTTATAATGGTGTATGGTGGTTTTATTTCTGGCATTAGGAAGTCGAAAAATCCCGAGAATATGAAAAAAATGTCCTTTGGGCCCCCAAGAAGATATCTGATTCATGACCGAAATCCCAGTTTAGAATAAAGAGGTTAGAGAATTAAGTTGTACAAGAAAGTCTGTGCCATTCTATAGCACCACTAGTTTATTTCTTTATTTGCCGTCCGTTATTACACATGTGGCGAAAATTTAAAGAAAAAATTTGGAACGGTTTTTGAGAAAATTTGTTTTCGTAAATTTGAAGCGCATATTAAGCAAAAACTACTCGTTTTTTCGAAAAATTGTACATGACAATTTTTAAAGAGCTAATTTTGAACAATGGACTTCGACTGAGGCAAAATCTCTATCTACAATTTTGTAGTTTAAAGTTGTTTTTTTTAATTTTCGAAAAACCTAGCAATATCCAAAAGTAGGACTAGCACCATATTTTTTATCATCAGTTATTAAAAGTGAAGAAAATTTAAAGAAAAAAGTTGGAGCTTTTTTGAGAAACAAAATTTTGGTAAATTTCAGACACCATTTACGCAAAAACTCCTCGTGTTTTCAAAAAAATGTACATGACCTTATTTAAAGTGCTAATTTTGTACAACCGACTGAGACAAAAATTTATATCTTCAATTTTGTAGTTTTGAAATTGTTTTTTGCAATTTTCGAAAAGTTGGGGTTATCAACGAAAATTATATCTACATCATTTTCTTAAACGTCCTTCGCACTATTCAATAAAAGTTTATCAAAAATTAAATTAAAAAAATGTTATCAAAAAATTTAGAGCCTTTTTTTGAAAATGTTCAAGGGGCTTTATGTAAAGTACTCCCCAAAGGTAAAGTATCGGTTTCAAATTCCTGGAGCTTTGGCATCAGCCAAATCGATTGGGGAATATCAATTTTGGAGAAAATCGGCTGAACGGTTTAGGCGCTAGTGTTGTCCACAGACGGACGTTTTACCGTCAATCGAGTTTTTGGTATAAAGAAGCAACAAAACATAGATTTTGGCTACACCGCGAGTTAGAGGATTTCCCTCCCTAAATTTAACAACATATTTTATCCACTCTTTTATTACCAGACCTCAGCTATAAGAGTTTTTCTGGCGAAAATTCGCCGTTTTCCGGCGCACGATAACAAAACTTTCTCTTAAGTATTCGTAAGGCGAGAAAGTAAAAAACTATTGTGTATACCAGACTTACGTTATTATTTATTTGTCCTGAGCATAAAATCTGATATAGTTGTCTGCATTTCTTCACACCTTCAGCCAGAATAATATTTTTGTATTCTTTTTCAATTTCACCAAACAAATTTATTAGCGTGTCATTTTTCAATTCATTTGCCAATAACCTGTGCCTTCTAATACTGGAGAGGGCGTCGGGTAATAATAACGGCTCAACTTGAAACCTATCACTTTCTACATCGTGGTCGACAAGGCTAACTTCCGAAGTCACGTCATCCCAAGTTTCATTACCATTGAATCAGTCGACTCGCCAGTCCGTATTATTAACGTCAACTTCGATATTGCCGACTAGCCAAATCCTCGACTTCCACACTGCTGTCGTGTCATGCACCGTTTTTTAGGCAAATCAGCACTTCCGAATCCCCAGTTTATGAAACAATTTTGTTTGGTTCAGGTTTCACCTCATTCCTAATACTTTTCACCCAGCCCACAGCATCCGAAAGTGTGGTATATTTTGCTAACTCATGAACTTTTGTGGCATGAGGGAGTAAAATCTTGTTCAGGAAAAAACGTTTGAGATCATTAGTTGCTTGAATATCCATTCGCAACTAACGATCTCAAACGTTTTTTCCTGAACAAGATTTTGAACGTACGAATTACTCCCTGAGTCAGGGGTTGCAAGTAAGATGTATTTGGGCGGAAATAATTTTATTTCTATATTTGAAATTTTCTTTGCAATAAAATGGATCATTATCAACGAACAGTAAAATATTCCTGTTTGCATGTTGCATTTTCCTGTTCAGTTTGTGCAGCCATGGACGAAAAATTTCGCACGTCATCCTTGCTTTTTTTGTTGGCGTGCCAGAATATGCTTCTCAACGTAGTGTCATGTTTGAAGCATCGTGACGTGTGTGTGAATAACTATAGGTTGCTCCTTTTCCCCGCACATATTAGCGCATAACGCAATTGTTAGTCTCTGCTTTGCTAATTTACCACCATTTGCATGTGTCTCCTTTCTGTGCAAGCGCTTTGTCCGGTATTGTTTTAAATAGAAGGCCCGTTTCAGCCATGGCGCGTAGATGGCATAGAGGCCACATGGCGCGTATCCTTTGGTGATATCTAGGGTTGCCAGAAATGTTTTCAGAAAATAGTGAACCGGGGGGGGGAGGATGAGGAGGTCTTGGAATAATAATGATACATTCTCTTTATTATTTAAAACGTAGCCAAGTGTAAAGTTGAGCTTTACTTTTGCATAAGGTGGAATAAATCTTTTATGAATTAGTTCAAATCTTCAAATAAAATTCTGTGTGTGCCATAGGGCCAGCACTCATCAGGAGTTCGTTAAAGAAGTATATGCATCAAAGGCATTTACGAAACACTCTTAGCTTACATTTGTACTGCCGTGCACTTGAACAAAGGCATAATTTACGTATTACGTACGTACGCGTCGTCATGCCAAACTATGTCGTCATACCAAACTATGACAACTGCATGTACTGCGCAATAGCCAGGACTGGCATCAGAGTGAAGTTAGCCCTAATCGACATTAAAAACTGCCATAATCACTAAAAGATCTACTGACACTTGTTCACTCATACAAAAACTTTGTTTTCGGTATTCGATAAGAGCTTTTTACATATTTCACTTTTTTAAATTAGTGAATCAGAAATAGAAATAGTGAACAGTTCACTCAATAGTGAACATCTGTCACCCTAGTGATATCGGAAATTCACAATTTCCAATCACTGATTGTATCTTCATTGACTTCACCACTTTCCCTACTAACACTTCGGATAACAGTGTTGTGGCGAACACGAAATCTTTCCAACCATCCAATGCTGGTGCTGAAGTTTTCAACTCCCGAGGTCCTATTCGATTCCAAGAGCTTTTTTTCTTGCAATGTAGGCCCACGGCCCTTTGAACGAGCGCGATTAAACCATTCTAAAAGAGCGTTTATGCGTTCGTAAGGCTGCCTACGTCTCTTCTTGGTCTTATTGACGTTTTCTTCCCAATCTTTTAAGTACCGTTCCCGATTGGCAAGGATTGACTGTATTACCACAATTAAACATCTTAGCTCTTGCGGCGACTTTCCCTTTTCGCTTTCCCTTATCACTGATAAGCAAGTTTCGAGAGAAAGGATTATGAGTTTCCTTTTGAGATTGATATTTACCTGGATGAAATGAAAATTGTAGCGAAAACACACGTCACTATTGCACTCTCACACAATGAGCGCCAATACTACTCAGCGAAAGCACGTCCAGGGCTGGATTATTCTGCAAACTGAAGAAGAAATCGTCGTACCCGCCTTCAATGCCAATCTGAGCATAGCACACGAGGGAGGGGTAAAAATGACAGCGACGGTACCTCCCATCGCGTGAATCATTGCCGGATGTCACCAAGGCCGCGTGTCAGCGAAGAGAAAACGGCATAAGGCAGTGGTGTCAAGGTCTACTGGTGGCAGTGACACGCCTCGCGGCACCGTGCCATGCCACGGGCTTGTCTGCGCCACTAGCGTCGGGGGAGAGGAAACTATTAGTAACCCCGCCGTTTTACATTAATGATGGCGTTGTCTCTTGCGGCGGGGTTATGAACTGCGTGGAGAGGCGATTTCGTCGTGGCACTCGTGCCACGGACTCCCGCTCGTGGCATCGACCTTGACATTGGCATAAGGCATTGTAATACATTTCTTGAAACGGAAGTGGTCTTCTTCAAGGGAAAATGTGTGCTTTTGTAGAGGAATTGAGGTCGTTGGCAGCAATAGGGGTGGTTGGCATAAAGGGGACTAATATGCATTGGTCTTACGGGAAAAGCATTCCGTCCCGAGAAAAAGTGGTCGCGGAGAAGGAACGGTCGTGAAGAGGGGTTTCACTGTATTTTTTACTTCGGCAACCCTTAGAGCTCTCATCAGAGTTTCGCCTCACTATTGTATAAGCA
Source organism: Acheta domesticus (assembly GCA_031308135.1). Lineage (NCBI taxonomy): Eukaryota > Metazoa > Arthropoda > Insecta > Orthoptera > Gryllidae > Acheta > Acheta domesticus. The sequence goes on along the minus strand of JAHLJT010002406.1, from coordinate 159,390,286 downwards.
CAACATTCTGAACGTTCTGTCTTCTTCTAGTAGCATTACAGCCCGGTATGGGCCTGAGCTGCCTTCACAATATGTACCCATTGTCCCCTTGTCTCTGCCTTTCCCCACCATCCAGTAATCTGCATCTTCATATCTCCGCCCACATCCTGGATTCACTTGTTCTTGGTCTTCCTCGCCATCCTACTCCAATTATTTTACCATGTAGCATAATTTTAGGCATTCTATTCGCTCCCATTCTTTCCATAAGACGCAGCCAGGACAGTCTACGTGATTTCACAAACCTAACCATATCCTTCCCTTTCAAAATGTGATTAATTTCCTCTTATCTGATTCTCTATCAATCTCTTTAAGTGGACCTTCAATTTTTCTGATCACTTTTCTTTCAAATCTACGCAGGTCTCCGTATCTTTATTAGTTAAAGTCCATGCCTCTGCTCCATAGGTGACTACTGGTCTGATCATTGTTTTATAGAGTTTGACTTTAGTTTTCGTAGTCAAAAGTACAGATTTTAGGAGTTTTTTATTTGCCTAATAGGTTTTATTGCCACGCATCACTCTTTGATTTATTTCTTCAGATATGTTATTTGTATTATTGAGGCTTACTCCAATATATGTAATTCACTAACTCTTTGAAAATGACATCCATTTATCCTTATACTCTACAACCTCCTCCTAGACTCATATGCTGATATTCTTAAGTACTTAGTTCTATCATCGTTTAAATACAGTCCGATTTTCTTACTATGTCTTTCCAGATTTTTAACGTGCCTTCTAGGATATTTCTATTTCTTGCTATTAGCACCACATCGTCGGCAAATGCGAGGCATTATATAGATTACTTTCTGGACGTTATAGACGAGAAATCGTCAAGAATTATTTTTTATTGACCATCAAAACATGATTAATTAGTGGTGCTACAACAGCACATACGTTCTCCTAATATACTACTACATGAACCTGCAAAAGTGTTTCCAACCAGCAACATTTTTCCGCGCCGAGATTCGAACTCAGGTCTTTTGAGTTAATACGCCACATCACCAGTCACACAGCTAAGCTCAACTTTCCGCGTAAAAGAGCAGTTCTCGCATTATTTCTAACTGCAATTTTCGAAAATTCAGAGTAAACGAAAATAAGGCATGCGCCATTTTAGGTTTTCTTTGCTCTATCCACGGAGGAAAAATTAATAAAGAAAAAAATTGTATTAACTCTCAGCGGAATTTCGTGCGTGCGAAGAGTGTGATTTCCTATTAAAAGAAAATTAAACTAATTTTATATTTTATTCTTAAGCATCATAACGCATCTCTTGATTCCACCTCTGCTTCCAAAAATACAGATAAGTCATTAGGCGGGCTAAAATCATGAAACACGATCAGTATTTTTAAACTCTTATAGCAAATAAAAAGGAATGTGGAATATAGGAAAAAATACTCAACTAGATACCGTGTAGAGAATGTTGTTTTAAAAGATAATGAGAATAGAGAAGTGAAGGTTCCGGCAACAGTGGCTAATCTCTTCAACCAATATTTTTCGAGAAATGCGGCTGATCTCACTATGGGTCTTAAGCCACAAAGTTTAACATCAGCGTTTCCACAAGTTTTCGCAGAGGGGATTCAGATACGAATTTTGGGAAGGAAATTCAAAATGTTTTGGACAAATGTGTCATATTACAGACTTTGTAAAATGTCACAGGCTACACTCAGCTGCGATACGGTTTATTCGTTTTAATGATTATCCGAAAATATTTTTTCTTGAAAGTTTCGAGACAAGTTAAAATTAATAGATACAGTAATGTTTTCGGGGAGAAATTTCCCTCCCCGTGAATCCACGCCTGTTTATTTCTGAAACTTCTTCCTATGATATTCTCAAAATAAATGTAACTAAACGTTTAGCCGCAACTAAAATATTCTGCCGGTTTAGATCAATTTCCGGATGGTTTGTTAAAGACTTGTGCTCATGCCATTATACAGTCGTTAGATTACATATTTAAGGCATCCTTATGCACCGGACCGGAAGAGGTGACTCAGGGATCAACTGAGCCACTGCATTGCATCTGATCGGGAAGTCCTTGGTTCGAGTCCCAACGGTGGCAGAAGTTTCGACACTAGATTATCAGCTAGATCGAATTCAATTGCTGTTTGGAGGAGAAGTCTAGCGGCCGGCTGTTCTGATCTGTAGTTTTCAGTGTTTTTTCCCATGAATACCAGGCGAATACCGGAGCAGTACCCTAACAAACGGGCCACGGACCGCGCGCGATCTTTCCTTCCTTTTTCTTGTCCTATCCCCACCCCTTAAATACATTTACACTAACATGCACTACACTACCACATACGCCGGGAGACCTGTGTGGAGTATAGTGCTTGTTCTGGCTGGGGCGGTGCCCCGTTGGTGGGAGATACCTGGTTGCGTAAAATCCCGTTAGCTGACGGTAGGTCGGCGACGGATCTCGCCATCCAGCAGGGGAAGATCATCGCCCCCTCTAGAGAAAAAGGAAAAACTACACTTACGGGACTAATGACCTTAGCCGTTGACGCGCCCGGAATAACTAATAAATCAATCATTATGCATCGGAGCATTCCAGTTATTATCAAAATACATAAGATTAAGCCTCTCTTCAAAAGCAAGAAAAATGAAATTCAATTGTCTTGGCTCCAGATTTACGAATAGGAAGTTTTGGTCAAGGATGAGTTAATTAACAGTGGGACATATTTTTTGCCAATACAGATGTCTATGATTGACTTAGTAATCACTTGACGTAGTAACATTACACTTGACGTAGTAATCGTATTCATCAGGTGTCAGTATCAACAGTTGTCTATAAAAAATTACAGTACATGAATATTATTTACAACACTATTACCAGGTGGCATTCAAAAATTAAAATCGTTGCTCAAGTGTAAGTGCCAAGTAAAATCTTTTCTGCTGCTTAACTGTTTCTACGCTATTAGATACCGTACAGAGCATTATAATAGTGCGTCACAAACCGGCGATTTTTCGACTGAAAAAACTATTATTGCCGGTCCCTAGTAACTAAAAAATGATATATTGTGTTCCTGTATGAACAGAATCGACGTTTGTGGGCCCTTGATACAGAAATATCGATTGTCGGCCAACGTCTGTCCGTCCGCCACCCATCTGTGTGTTAAACGCTAACCCTCGACCCGTGCTTGCCTAATCAAGGCTCTGTGACGTCACAGAAATCTGCTCTCCTGCTCCGACCGAGCCGCGGAGCAAAGAAAGAGCCCAACGTGGCGGCGGGCGCACAATGTGCCAATGATGGTACGGAAGGGGAGAGAAAAGGTTTGCTTGGAAAAACTATAATTACGGCTTTTAAATGTTAATTATTATTTAGAATGCTTATGTTTCAATAACGATTCGAAGAATTATATAACATAACTTACATTATAACAACTCAAAGCAATATCCGTCTCTTTTGTCAGAACCAGTTCTGTATTTCCACTTCCGTTCTTCTATTAGATACCATTTTTGGAAAAGACAGTTTTAACATTATAGGACAATAATATTTTATACAATGATATATAATATAACACATTAATTCGTTCTGAAACCATAATTAACGCTAACAAATAGGTACTCGGTAGTGGTCAAGATATAATTTGATCCAAGGCTTGATTATTTTTTATGTACGGTTTTGTTTGAGAATGTAAATGTTCGTGATTTTCAGTATCTTTTCCATAATCTTCAATCTGCAAACTCCTTTACTCATCCCGTGATTGCGAGCTATGTCAATTTTCTGAATTTATTTTTATCGCGCATGTTTCTCTGGGTCGCAAAGCTACGTAATGCATCTGTAGAGTAGATTTTTTTAACATACTGCAGTTCTTTCAAACACACTAAACACTTCGCCATTGCATTGTTCCAGTATCTAAAAAAGGAAACCTCTCTTCCAAAACCGAAAGAAATTAACAGGTGTAGGTGGTTTCCCACTCGCGTTGCCTGAAACACTGGCAAAGGTCCACTGCCAAGGTTTTCGTCACTGGCGACCGCCATCTACCCCTCCCTCCCTCCCCTTTGCTCGCACTGCTTCTCCGAGCGTGCGCTCACGGAGAAGGCGGCTTTGACATCATTTTTCTCCAGTTTGCAAACGCTGGCCTAGACCGTTCAAACGATTTTCTCCAAATTAATATTTCTTGATCGATTTAAAGGAACGCCCTGCGAGCCCTGCGAGTTTGAAACGGATAATTTAATTTTACATTTAATCACAATGTTGAAAAATGGATCTTGAAATAAGGTCATGTACAATTTTGGAAATTATGAGTAGTTTTCGCGTAATTTGCGTGAAATTTAGGCAATTTTTAAACAATTATTTTCTCAAAAAATGGCTCCAACTTTTTCTTTGCATTCTTTCCTCGACGAAAAAAACAGGACGAAAGAAGGGGTTCTAGTATCATTTTAGTATTTTCGATAATTGCGAGAAGTTAACATTGCAAAAATACAAATTTGAAGATAGAGATTTTAAAAATTTATAATGAAATCTGATCTGAAAAAATCAAATCGTTAAGGAAAGGTGTACAAAGAAAAAAAAAAGAGTGGTTTTCGCATAATTTCTGTTCGAAGTTGATGAAATTTACAAAAGAAAGGCTGCAATTTTTTCTTGAAATGTCAAGATCTCATTTGCGTTGAACTCTCTGATTTTCGAAAATTTCGAAAGTTAGACTTAACGCGAGAAAGTATGCGCTGTTGTAACAATGTTAGTTTAGTGCATCCTTTAGTGCCACCGAAACTTATATTCGTTTTTCCCCGCGGTATCGACTTTTTCTTTCTAGTTTTGCTCTTAAAATAATTTTGCCCCATTCATTTGATACATTCATTATTTTCAAAATTTACTGATTTTTTTGTTCTAGAAATATTTAATTAAATACAATTACTTTTAATACTGTGCACGTTGTTACACCATCACCAATTTTATTTGAATGATTTTTTTAAATATTTTAAAATAAATGAACAAAAAATCTATTATGCTTGATGGATTCAATAAATGAATGTAGGATGCAAAACACAAGAATGCAACGCGTATCTACATTCGTACAAACCCTGCCATACGAAACCAATAATGCTAAACTATATTTCTCATCGAAGAAAAAAAACGCATCATAAAATATCATATAGGATATTTTGACTTTCGGCCACTAAATGATTTTAAAAAAAAGACTATTGAAGACAAAGCATTGCATACTTATGGTCCAAGATATTCATAACTTGCGACTGTTCGAATATTCTTCTAAAACGCTGCCTAGTTACTTGGATACTATAGTGCTAAAACCATTCTAGAATACCAGAGGATTGGAGCGTTCTGGCAGTGTAATTTAGCAGCAAGCAAGAGATGAAGTTTGCAACAAAGCAGATAAATCCAACAATTCAATCCGAATACTATGCATGCACATATGAAAGATATTGTAGTTGGCGACACTCACCCAAGTCAACGTTTCGACTACCACATCTGGAAGCAGCGTTGGAACAAGTGAGTACGTTGAACTGTTTCGAAGGTACTAGATAAATTAAATAAGAAGGCGTACTTTTCAAATCCAATGTATCCACTTCGACTGAATATACATCGCAGACTTCTGTGAAAGAAACAGATAATAAGAATCACCTTCGTTTACATGATACTCAATGATATCTTTAATTCAATTTTTATTACTTTCTCGTGATTAAGAAGGAACTTATTAAGAAGTGAAAGTTGTGTAATGCTGCGCGAAAAACGGCGAATTTTCGGCAAAAATCTCTTACTTCACGACCTAACTCTTACTAACGAAAAAGTGGATAAATCCATCCTTAATTTAGAAAAACTCTAACACGTGGTATAGCGAGAATGCATGGTTTATGGCTCCTCGATACCGGAAAATCGATTGCGGCGAAGCGTCTGTCCGTCTTCGTTCTGCCTGAGACAATGCTAGCGACTAAAACGCTCAGCCGATTTTCTCCAAAATTGATATTACCGATCGATCTGGCTGATGCGTGGCTCCTTTCATTTGAAATCGATACTTTAATTTTGGGGGGTAATTTATATGAAGCCCAGCCCCTAGGACATTTCAACATTTTCAAAAAAAAGTCGCCATACAATTTTGATTAAATGTGTTTTGGATAGTCTGAAGGACGTTTAAGAAAGTGATGCAGGTCTCATGTTGGTTGAGAACACTGATTTTTCGAAAATTAAAAAAATTCGGCGTCTTCCTACAACTACAATATATATACAACTATAATACTTCCTACAACTATAATATTTTCGGCGTCTTCCTACAACTATAATTACGATGATACATTTTTCTTAGTGACTGTGTTCATCAAAAACAGACCATCAAATAAGGTCATGTCGAATTTTACGAAAAAAGTAATTTGGCGACAAAAGTAGTCAACCGCTTTCAATTTACTGCGCTTCCTGAACGTAAAATGAATAGTGCTGCTAAGCAATTGGATGCATCGAAAGTTAGAATTTGTATATTGTTTCATATTTCTTTGTTCTTTTCTTCTTCGAGCTTTTGTTATGAGTTTTAAAATTAATCTTTTAGAATTATTTAACTCCGCCTGCTGTGGGCGCTGCGGGGATCGAATACCTCAGTAGCTACCGTTTGCCGGTCCCAAGCCCGGAAAAAAGGAGGAGGGTTAGAGCAATTGGGCCTGCAACCCTTTCTTAGTAAAACTTTTCAAACCGCATTTAACCCTACACAGAAGCCTCGGAAGATAAATGTTAACAGACGACGACTCTGGCTCAGAAAACGGGCTGTCTTTGTTGGTACGTGGAATATGCAAGGTTTGAAACCAAAGAAGAGAGAAGTAATAGCAGAAATAGAAAAGATGAAGCTGGATATTGTGGTCTTGTCGGAAACCAAAAAGAAAGGTTGTGGAGAAAAGATGTTAAGAAAATATTATCACGTCGCGAGTGGAGTGCCAAACTCCGAGCGGACAAAATCTGGAGTTTCAATATTTAAAAGAAACAATTGGATGATACGTGTTACCAATTCTGAACACATAAATGAAAGAATTATTACAACTGATTAAAATTTTTATAACCAAAAACCAAATATTGTAGGTGTTTATGCTATGAATGACAATGCTTCTACACAAGAAAAAGAGTTTTTTCAGTACGCTGAATGATATTATGGATGATGTAAATAAACAAACGCAATTGATCATCATGGGGTCGATTTCAATAATAGAGTTGGATGCTCTGAACAAGATGTGGTGGGTCGGTTTAGAGAATGGTGCTAAATGATAATGGAGTAGCCAATCCCATATTTTCAACATAACGATATCCCACAAGTACACTTGGGAAGACCCCACAAGGAACCGTAAATCCTTATAGATTTGATTGTGATGAGACGGACGAGAAAAACTTTATTACAAGACGTGCGAGTCTTTAGGAGGCCTGAATGTGCTAGCAATCATCACATGGTAGTAGGAAAGATTTGTTTTTAGAAAGGAAGGAGCAAGTGCAAAGAATATGGAAAAAGAAGTTACGGAATATAAAGAATTAGTCTACAAAACCGACATTCTGAAACAATATAGCATCAAAATGCTCTACCAAAATCGACCAGGCAATAAACTTGACTTAGAGAAAGAAGTCTTACACAAATTTACGAACACTTGAAAGAAAGTGTTTTTGAAGCAGCAAAGGAAAGCACTTGAAGAAGAGAATAGAAGAAAACCAAACACTGAAAAATTCTCAGATGAACTGGAAAGTACAATAGAAGAAAAGAAAAAGGCATACATAAAATGGCTGAATGACAAAACACCGGAATCTTGAAATGAATATGTCAGAAGCGACGAGAAGTAAAAGCAGCAGTGAGAATGGAAATGAACGAATACTGGTATAGAGTATGTAGAGACATCGATGGAACAATAGGATATAATAAATCATCTGAGGCCTGGAAGATTATTAAGAAAATGAGACAAAATAATGTAAAGATCGTCACACAAATAATTCCTGCTCAGAAATGGATGCATCATTACTCCGTACTTTTACAAGACAGTAGATTTGCATATGAAATAAAAGAAGATGTAAACTATTCTCAGAAATGTGAGACAGAAATAACAGAAAAAGATGTGAAAATCGCGTTGCAAAAGGCCAAAACAAACAATGCTCCACGACAAGGAAATCTGAGAATGGAACTTCTCAAGTACGGTGGAGACAGGGGTATAATTGCTATTAACATACCTAGAAATGTTATGAGTATTATTACTGCCGAGGCCACAAGTTTAAAATCGAGGCGGAGAGTAGTGGAGCCGAGACATTTCGTAGTATGTTCAGCGTTTTATCGGTCACCATAAAATCTCAAGACTTTTGCAAAAATTTACGACATTACTGCGATATGAAACAACGAATTCTATTGCTGCGACCACGTTAATGGATATTGCTAGGTGTTGCTTGCAATATATCTATTTCAACAATACATTCGCATACCGTGACTCGAAGAAGATGGACGCGGGAAAAATCGCCTCTACCACAAGAAATTTTAGATCCCGCTGCGGAAACTACACAGCTTTTAATCCCAGAAAAATCCAAAGGAACGATACGAAAAGATTTATTTATTTTTTCACAGTTTACATTGTTATAGAAAACAACTTTCTGTTACCCACAATTCTAATAAATTACATAATTTAATATATTTCTCCATATGTCCCCGATCTTCATAATTCTTGTCTGTTACGAAAAGATATACCAACAATTTAAGGCTTGGGAAAAGCACCTTCTTGTCAACGTGGCATTTAGAATGTAGGAGTGCCAAAAATTATAGCCACCTATCTTGGTCTCCCAGAACCCGAATAATACGCCGGTCACTCTTTAAGAAGAACTTCGGCTACGGCATTGGCCGATTCAGGAGTTTCGGTTACAGATTTGAAACGTTTGGTTGGTGGCGGAGCTCTACCGTAGCCGAATCCTACGTTGAGCCCATGGTAAATAAGGACCCCCCTCCCTTATTTACAAGAGACAGAGACAATCGGCGAGGAAGGTGGCGCGTCGACTTCCAGTAGCGACACCACTTCGTCAGTAAACTGGAGGAAAGATCCATTTTATGGAATGCCATGAAAATGATGTTAATTGATCCAATATTTATTTTTTAATTGCACAATTAATAACATTAAATTAACAATGAGTATCCCCCAAAATAATGAGGTACTTTTATTCCTATTTATCTTGCAAATTGCCACATTGTTTTCTCGTAATAAAGTTGGCTTGCGATGAATCGGTGATTGTTTATTTACGTTGCGATGGATGTCAAAACCCGTTATTAAGGATGTTAAACTTCTTAACATTCAGTTAGGTACAAGTGACCTTAACAAACCTGAAGGGTTTACGCGTTAAAAAAGGGTTAAAGACCGCATGTGGCCGATAAAATATTTAAAAAGACTGTTCAACAAAATAGAATCAGGAGAAGACCCACCTACAGAGTGGAACATGTCTTATACACCGCCTTATTTACAAGAAGGGCGATAAAGGATGTGAACAAATTATAGAGGCATCAGTGTTACACCGTCTACAGTAAGATTGTTCTCTAGCATTTTGAGTAAAACAAATAGAAAAGAAATATCTAGTTTGAATGAGGAGCAAAGTGGTTTTAGATTGGGACGATCCTGCCTGGACAACATTTATTGTTTAAGACAAATTATTGAGAAATGCGTTTCTAAAAAAAATTGAAGAAAATAAAATTTTCCTAAATTTAGCACAAAACTTCACAAAGAATGCTCATGCTCTTGTAAAATTGAACATGACATCATTTTAGATGCTTTTTATGAATACATTTCATTACGAAAATAATGTTTATCATGATAATTGTAATTTTAGGAAGATGCCGAAAAAGTTTTGAATTTTTTTTCAATTTTTCGAAAAATTAGGGTTTTAAGAACTTCAGACCTGCATTATCATTTTCTTAAACGTCCTTCAAACCATCCAATAACAAAGTTTAATAAAAAACGTTGGAGACATTTTTTTGAATATTTGGAAATGTCCCACTGTAATTTTACCTTATGTAAAGTACCCTCCAAAATTAACATATCGGTTTCAAATTCAAGGGCCGCGACATAAGCCAGATCGATTGGGGAATATCAATTTCGGAGCAAATCGGCTGAATGGTTTAACCGCTTCAAGTTCAAATTTTTTTCCGGGTCTTCCTACACTGAAATTCCTTGAGTAAATTCCTCGTGTGCGAGCGTGTGGGAGATCTCGGATCCGTCACTCACGGTTAGACCACTTCCCATGCACCAATTGAGAGACATACGAAGTGTCATTCGACGCGTCTCGGTCTCCTGATGGGGAACTGATAATTTATTTTCAGATTTTGCCATAAAATTCTAGGAAATTTCCAAAAATGTTTTTCCGGGTTTTGACGCTGCTATCTTGCTGAGTATGCCAGGAACTAAATCAACGCCGCCTAATTAGATGTAAGTGGAGTTCATTAAACTCCAGTACCAATACCGACGAAGAGAAGAGACAGAGACGACGACGAAGATGAAGATGAAGAAGACGCAGACGAAAAAGACGAAGACGTAGGAGACGACGACGGAGAAGAAGACGACGGAGAAGAAGACGACGGAGAAGACGACGGCGGAGAAGAAGACGACAACAAAGAAGACGACAACGAAGAAGAAGAAATGACGAAGAAAACGAAGGCGAAGAGGATGACGATGACGAAGAGGAAAAGGATGTTGAAGACGAAGAAGACGACGAAGATGAAGAGGAAGACGAAGGAGAAGAGGATGAAGAAGACGAAGGCGAAGAGGATGACGATGGCGAAGAAGAAGAAGTAGCAGAAGTTTTAGAAGGCAAATAATACGAGAATACAACAACGAAGAATTTCCTTTCACGGAAAATGAACTAAATAAGTGGAGGATGTATTGAGTTGCCCGGACCAGACGGCCGTGTGTGCACTTCTCCGAGAAGAGCGTAGCTGTCATCCAGCCGGTCTCTGCGTCTGGGCTGCGGGGATGTTATGTCTTCAAAGAATTTCGAGAAGATAATTTTTATATGAGAAATCAAGATAAGCCAAGTGACCTGGAGGTGCAACAGATAAATGTTTGCGGACGTCACGTGGTTTTCAAATTGATTTTAATGTACTGTGACAAATTGAAAGAAAAACATTCCGAAATAACTTTTGACGAAGTCAATTTTATGAAACTTTACATGACCTAAAATCAGGAAAGCCAAAGGTAGAAATCGTGCTCAATATCACAAAATAATTGCAAAATTTAAGTGTTAGTTCGCTGACAAAACATCTAAACTGAACAAGGAGGACACTGAACCGAAGAGAGATAAAAAAGCCAAACAACCGAAGGTAATTTAAAGCGTCGTGCTAATCAGTTGTTATGTTGCTAACAATACAATTATAATAATACACTAAATTATACTACTAGAGCGCTCCTGAAGCGCCAAACGGTGGTTATTGAGAATTTTTTTCTATAAGAAGATGCTAAACCGTTGAAACTTTGCTAAATCTTTATTATATTCTTCTGATTTCCTTGTGAATTTATTTCCCCTAAAACTGCGTTTTGCGAACAATCTTCTCGTTTCTAGCCATTTTTTCACACAAAGTTGGGGCATCGTATAACGACAAAGAAACACGATTACCTACTCAACACAACATGCGAAAACAAACACATACATCACAACAATCAAATGACGTCGTGTAACCTTTGTAATAACTAGTGGTGCTACAGAATGGCACAGACTTTCCCGTATTAGTTTTCTATTTCCTTGGATCGTCGCTAGCTATTTGGAATTGCCACAAACTCTTTCTTGCCAGCTGTCATCTATCACCGCCAAAGTACATTTTTTTGTCATTTTCTTAATTTTTCGGTTTCCTATTGGTAGAACGGAAATATTAATTTTAGAATATTAAACAACGCAAAAATCTAGTCCTATATGGCAATTTTCTTTAAAAATTATGTGCCGTTTAAGAGAAAATAGCGTTTTAGCTCTACTGAAAATGCGAAATTTGAAGCTCATTTTCACAGAAAATTTTGAGTTTTCAAAATACTTTATTTGAAGTTATTTGAAGCACTTACACTAACAAATATAATCATTTTTACAAATTGCTGGTAATGTGCATATTAAAGATGTGAGAGATCTTTCAAAAACATTACAATTATGTACTTTTTGAAAAAACAAAAATATAACTCAATGTAAACTTTACGCTATACCAAAAGGGTGTAATTAGAACTATCCGTTATAAAATTTTGAAGAAAAATTTTGCAGCCATACATGAGAAAATGGCGTTTGAGCGTTTTTGAAAATGCGAAATTTTGAGCTACTTTTCACAGAAAACGGTAGTGTTTTCGAGAAACTTTACTTGATATTATTTAAAGCATATATACTCGTAAATATAATAATGTGAAAAAATCGCCGATAATGTAAATATTAACGACGTGAGAGACAAGTAAAAAAAATACATTTTTGTAATTTTTGAAAAAACCAACCGATAGACCAATATGACTTATATCTCATTGATAGAGTACATTTACCACTATCCCTACCAAAAGTTTAAAGAACAAATTTGGAGCCGTTTTTGAGAAAATGTTGTTTTTGTAATTTTTTAAAATTGCACATATTGCACGCAATATTGCACGACTACCAACATTTCGAAAAACATTTACATGACCTTTATTAAAGAACTCAATATGTAGAACAAATTTTATTTGAAGAAAAAATCTCTATCTTCAATTTTGTAGTTGGAGAAAGACGCCGAAAAAAATTCAAACTTTCACAATTTTCGAAAATTCAGAGCTGAAATCGGACCTATGCCATGTTAAAAAGTGTATTTTAGTCTATTCATACAAGAAATTTAAAGAAAAAATTTGGAGCCGATTTTGAGAAAATTTTGAAAATCCCCGGGGGACTTCATATAAAGTACCCCCAAATTTTGAAGAATCTTTTTCAAAATCTTAAAGCTTCGACTAGAATCAGATCGACCGGGGAATATCCATTTTGGAAGAAATCGTACGTATGGTTTAGGCGCTAGCAGTGTTCACAGACGGACAGACGGACGGACGGACGGACGGACGGACGGACGGACAGACGGACGTTTTCCTTTCAATTGGGTTTTCGGTATCATGGACCGAGAAAACAGGGTTTCTGGCTACACCATGTGTTAGGGGATTTTTTTTTCTTAATTTAGCAACTGGTTTTATCTACTTATTCGTTTTCACGGCCCGGCAATTAATTTTTTTCCGCCGAAAATTGGCCATTTTTTCGCGCAGCATTACATAACTTTCCCTATACTACGTATATCACTCCGTGTATACGTGCGTATACGGGAAAGTAAAAAGTGTAAATGTAAACCAAACCGCAGCCTTCTAGATGAATTAGTTCCGAAGCTGTGCCTGTTTAAAATTTTGCATGTGAAAACTCGGCAGCCATTTTGACAGGTGCATTGGAAAAAAAGCCATAAAAAACACGTTCAATAACAGACAACACCATAATTTATAAATCAAATTGTTCAGAACTCCAAATAATTAATTAAACTAAATTCTAAAAATGTCAACATTTTCAAATGTTTTATGTTGACGCCCCTTAATAGTTCAGTAGCCGTATGTTACTCCTACAGTTTAATCTGTTTTTGGGGGTTCAACACCGCCACTGGAACGCAAGGGATGTGGAATTAAGGCTTAGTGATTCCGCAGACAGATGCACGACGCGCGGACGTTTGTAGTGAGCCGCAATTCACGTCGCGGCTCATTCCTCAGAGTGCTCTCTTGGCCGACTTCTATGACGTCACAAGTCGCGTCGATCGGCATATAGCGAGCGGACGTCAGCACGTCTCGTGTCGTCGAGTGAGTTGCCATCTAGCGGACACTTCGACACTTCACGAAAGCGGGCATTGCAAGCATACAGTGGCGGATTTATGTAATTTGTCGCCCTAGGCGAATATATTTTTGCACCCCCCCCCCTGGTAAATTTATTGAATTTTATTTAATGTTACAAGGAAGAAAATATATAGGTGATTTAATTACAAATAAATTCTATTGTAGTTTATTTTAAAATTGGTTTTAACCATAAATTAATAATGTATAATAATACATTTTTAATGTAACATTATAAATGCTTTCGTCGAACAGTTTGGCTTGCAAATTCATCATAATCTATTTGATGTAAAATATATTTTTCGGTGGCCAAAGTGGAAAGTGAATTTAACCTTTCGCCCGTAAGCAGTTTTTGACATGGTCCAAAACCGAAAATGATCTTTCAGCCGAACAATTTGAAGTAAGTGTACACATATATTACATGCGAAAGGCCACATCAACATTTGGAAATAATGTGCAAAGGCCAGTTCTTCAAATAAACTGAAGCAAATCCTACTGCGAATTTCTTCCAAACCACTTCCAAACATAAAAAAAGCGAAAAATTGTATATCGAAATATTGTGTTTTTAAATGTAACATTCAATAAACATTATCTAAAAAAAAAGTTGCACCGAAAATTGGTCGCCTTAGGCACGTTTGGTTTGCCTACTCATAAATCCGCCATTGCCAGCACGTGGACATGAATGCAAAGACCATCCAGCATGACGGTAATTTTGAGTCCCAACACAGGGCGAGAGATCGTGGGAAATCTGACGCCATAATATTCCGCATTGGAGCAGCTCATCGAGCACTGCCGGAGCACACGTGTTGACGCGAGGGGTTATCACATCAATCCTCATGAAAACAAAGGGACAAGGAGCAGGAGGAACGGTTGAAGCAGTACTCAACCGAATGCTGTCAGAGGAATGCCAGTACGGCCAATACGGCGGGGCTCCGGGAGACATGATGGATGTGATTCCGGGCGAGTCAACGTCTGGGGTCATTTGTCTCGTAAGTGTAGTGCATATTTTTTGCTTGGGAGGTGGCGCTGGTCTTCCCCCGCTGGAAAAAAATCTTACCTCATTCAAAATCTTGAACAATGGATCGTTTATCAAAGCTGCGTCACATCTATTACTCATGGGCCGTGGTACTATCTGCACTGATGATCCATAAAATGCTGTTATGTTCCATCAAGTCCAAACAATACAGTTGGGCCCCCTAATAAATTTATTAAGCTATCTGAAAGATCGTTTTTTACCTTCTCGCCCTTACATGTTAAGAGGAGAAAGAATTGTAATCAAGCGCCGGAAAACTGCGAATTTTCGATAGAAAAAAATTATTGCTGGGCCCTGGTAACGAAAAAGAGGATAGATCTTGTTCCAATGCATAGTACATTACTTTCTCAAACACGTTGTGTATTCAGATTTGACATTTTGGGTGACACTGAAAACTTGATTGACAGCAAAATGTCCGTCCATCTAAGGTCAACGCAACGCCTACACCGTTCAGATTCTTCTGTACAAAATTTATATTCCCCTATCAATCTGAATGAACTCGAGGCTATGGGAGTTTTAAACGAATATTTTAATTCTTGAGGGTACTTTAACGAGACCCCAGTTTCATTTTCAAAATTTAGGGATGGAGATTTTTGTCTTAAAATTTGTTCTAAAACGTGGTGCAGTTCAGCAGGTCGTTTCGAGACATTACCGATCCTAGGTTGATTGATTCGTGTTTCTGGGCGCGTCAACTACTTAGGTAATTAGTCCCGTAAGTGTAGTGCGTGCTTTTTCTCGGGAGGTGGTGATGATCTTTTCCCCGCTCGATGATGAGACCTGGCGCCGACCTACCGTCGATTAGCGCGGTTTTCCTCTCAACCAGGTATCTCCCACCAGCGGGGCACCGCCCCAGCCGGGACAAGCTGTAATGTGTGCGGGCATGAGTGGTAGTGTAGTGCATGTTAGCAGAGGCGTATCTACGGTATGGCAGCCATGGCACGTGCCATGGGCGCTACTCGTAAAGGGCGCTATTTAGAGTATGCGCGTTAAAACAAATAACAACAACCTTAATTTGAAGCATCCTGACGGGGGCGCAAATTCTTTACTTGCCATCGGCGCCTGAATACCTAGCTTTACTTGCCTCTGCATGTTAGTGTAAGTGTGTGTGTAAGAGGAGAGGATAGGACACGGAAGAGGAAGGAAAGATCGAGCGCGGTCCGTGACCCGTTTGTTAGGGTACTGCTCCGGCATTCGCCAGGCGTTGATCGGAGAAACCATGGAAAACTACCGATCAGAGCAGCGAATTCTCCTCCAGACAGCGACTGAATTCGACCTAACTGACAAACTAGTGTCGAAAATCCTGCCGCCATCGGGACTCGAACCTAGGACCTCCCGGTCAGAGGGACGCCACGTCGCAAAATTTAGTGAAAATTCGAGTAGGTAACGACAAATAAATAAAGATATTTAAGTTGTGATATGCAAATGAGCAATACAGGCGAGAATAATCTAAATTTTGCAAAATTGTAAAAATTTTAATTGACGTCAGCAGACAAGTGAATGGCTTACATTCATGTAAGTATAAACTTATAAAGGGTGCACGTCGTAGCCAAAAGAGCGAAAAAAGAACAGTTTTGAAGTGTTTAAAGAGGAGGGACGTTTGAATAAATTGCACAAGTAATTTATTTAGAAATTGTGAGTGAATATATGTTGGAATAAGGAAGAAAACAAAATTTTCGCCACGAAACAATATCTGGGACAAAACACGAAAGATACTTGTTTTCCGAGCTTTCGTGGTGAATGCAAGCAGCTAATGTACCAGACGGCGCGGCGTACGGATTTCGTAGAGGACGGTACGTGTTAAGGAGGTCTCGAGACTCGAACGGAGAAGGCGTTTAGATTGTGTTGAGATTTTCTTAGTGAAGGGAATGGTGGAAATCGCGGCCTCTTGTAATGGAGATCTAGATCTGTGGAAAGCGGGATGATGGAAGCTGGTTTGACTGGATTGTTTGTTTGATTAGGTTTAAAGGGCGCTTCAACTACTAGGGTCATTGGCGCCCATGTCAAAGTGTTCTAAAACAAATATATTAAAGTTCTAATAAAAGTGTTGGTGCACTTTTCTACTAATTTAAAAGTACATGTATACCCTAAACAAGAAGACTTCAATTAAACATAAAATATTTAAGCATACAAAACAAATTCAAAACCCGAAAAATTTGGAGCCAGTAAAAGATGCCCCGATGTCATATAAAATTGTATATTCCGCTTTCTCTCAAAAAACAAAAGAGCTTTGAGAGCGCGGAATCGTCATCTCCGAGCACCTCTCGTAGAGATTTGCCCAGAGCATGTCTACGTCGGCTGCCATCAAATCTCAAACAATGCAGGAGGACGTGTTCCACAGAGAGAGCCGTCCTGCATGAGTCACAGGTAGGAGGAGATTCTCCTCGAATGAGGAAACTGTGGGAGAAGTGATAGTGTCCGATACGCAGACGGGTTAAAATAATTTCCTCGCGCCTAGAAGGTCGGGATGAGGAGCGCCAGGGGCTAACAGAATCCTTTATTACGCTTAGTTTAAAGGTGGTATTGTGCCACTCTGTTTGCCACGCTCTAAAGATGAGTCGTTTTAAAGAAGCTTTAACATCGGACGATGGTACGAAAGGAATGTCAACATGAGTATTCTCCGTTGCCGATTTTGCCGCCTGGTCAGCCAACTCGTTCCCTATGATTCCCACATGGCCTGGGACCCAACTCAGTATTAGATCGTAGTGGCGAGACAGAAGGCGATGAATGATGTTTTGAACAGATTCCGTCAGGTAGTCTGAGGAAGAATGGGAGAGAGCTTGTAACGAGCTAAGAGAATCGGAACAGAGAACTACTTGGCGTAAGGTCGTTGACTCGATGTATTTTAGGGCTTCAAGAATTGCGTACATTTCAGCAGTGAAGGTACTGCACTGAGAATGTAGCCGATATGATTTTGTGACCCTGATACAGTAAAAACTACAGGCCACCGCGTCATTGCACGATGAGCCGTCTGTATATAGGAATACATGATCTGAATAGGCTTCCCTCATTTCCTGAAAATGTTTCTGGTAAGCAAGAGGACTAGTCGTTTGTTTAGGCAGGTTGGATAGTCTGAGGTCAATATTCGGGCGGAGAAATTTCCATGGAGGAATGGGGTGACTTGGGGGTTTCACGGGTGTCGGAAGATCAACATTAAGGTCCCGCAGAAGATTTTGCAATCGAATACCTGGAGGCTGAGGCAGCGATGTTCGAAGAATATATGATGTTTCATATTCAGGATGGATAATTATTTGGCGACAAGGATGGTTAGAGAGTCCTGATACTTTAGCTCCGTAAGACGCTAATAAAATATCCCGCCTTCGTTTTAAGGAAGGCTCGCCAGCCTCGGCTAGAGGGTACTCAATTCGGCTGGTGCGGTATGCGCCTGTTGCTAGACGGATACCCGCGTGGTGTATACTATTGATGGGTCGCAGAGTGGAGGGAACTGCTGAGCCATACACTTCACTACCGTAGTCCAAAACTGAGCGGATGAGTGATCTATACAGCCGCAATAGGGTAGTGCGGTCGGCACCCCATGATGTACCATTCAGCATTCGGAGAAGATTAAGGGGAGAGACACATCTGGTTTGTAGTCCACGGATGTGAGCGCGCCAGGTGAGAGACTTGCCAAATGTAAGCCCCAGGAACCTGGCAGATTCTGCAAATGGAAGCGGGTTTCCTCCCAAGTGAAGGACTGGATTACTATGCAAATGGTATATCCTACAGAAATGCAAACCGATACATTTAGGAGAAGAGAATTTAAAGCCTGTTGACGTACTCCATTCGTGGAGCTTGTTGAGCACCATTTGGAGTTGTTTCTGGATCACACTGATGCTACTGGAGGAACAGAAGATGGCAAAGTCATCCACAAATAACGATGCCTTAACAGGTTCTCGTACAGTCGACGCTATACCATTGATGGCGATGGCAAACAGAGTGACACTCAGAACTGATCCTTGGGGGATACCATTTTCAAGGGGGTGATTACGAGAAAGTCTATCACCCACACGAACACGGAAGGATCTATTCAAAAGGAAGTTTTGGAGGAATAGCGGAAGCTTCCCCCTAAATCCCCAAGAGTGCAGGGTTTGCAGAATGCCGTACCTCCAGGTGGCGTCGTAGGCCTTTTCTATATCAAATAATATAGCCACTAGATGTTTCAAGACGAACGATGTAGAGATAGCTGTTGCCAGCGAAACGAGGTGGTCCAAGGTAGACCGGTTTCGTCTAAACCCGCTTTGGATTGGCGTCAACAGATTTTTATGCTCCAAGGTCCAGGCTAAACGCTGATTCACCATGCGTTCCAGCACTTTGCATACACAACTTGTGAGGGAAATAGGTCGATAACTTGATGGCAGTGATCGATCTTTCCCTACTTTGGGAACTGGGACGATGATAGCTTCTCGCCACATGGTAGGAATAGTATGCTCTTCCCAGATACGGTTATAGAGCCGGAGAAGAAATTCCATGGCCGCTTCGGGAAGATGTTGCAACATTAAGTTGTAGATTTCATCTGGACCTGGAGTGGTTCTTTTGGCAAGCTTCAGAGCAGAACGCATTTCATACATAGAGAAAGGGGTATTATAATCCTCATGAGCTCTGCTCAAAAAATCCAAAGCGCGATTTTCCATTCTTTCTTTAAACGAAAGTAAGTTTGGAGAGTAGTTTGCCGAACTCGACATCTTCTCATAGTGAGTGGCAAGTTCCTCTACAATGGCGTCTCGATCTGTGATTATCTGACCATTTTTTCTAAGACCTGGCACTGAGTATGAGGAAGGGTACCCTTTAATTTGACGCACCTTCCTCCATACTAGACGTGGTGGCGTGTGGCAATTCAAGGAGGACACGTATGCCTTCCATGAAGCATTCTTGCTTTCTAATATGGTTCTCCTCGCCTTAGCTCTGCACCTCTTGTAATCAATAAGGTTATCCGCGGTTGGATAATGTTTAAGTAGAGCCAACGCTTTCTTCCGAGCACCGACAGCCCTTGAGCAATCCAAGTTCCACCACGGGACGAAGGGGTGTCGCGAATTACCGGTCGACTTGGGGATTGCAGTGCCCGCAGCTTGCAATATTGCAGTGTTAAAATGAGCTTCCATATCCTCCACACTAACAAATTCACCCTCTGATAGATTCACATTCGCTTGGAATGTCGGTCAGTCAGCACGAAGGACACACCATTGAGGGGGGCGCGCTAAAACACGCGCAAGTCTATCAATGTGGACGATAATGGGATAGTGGTCGCTACCGTATAGGTCGTCTAGGATGGACCATTGCAGGTCGGTTGAAAGAGAAGGGCTGCAAAGAACTAAATCAATACACGTGCTCGAGTTTGTGGCGACGGCAAAATGAGTTGCTTCACCAGAGTTCAGAATAACCAAATCCGCTGTGTCTATTACTGATTCAAAGATACTGCCTCTCGGACACGTGCGGGAAGAGCCCCAGAGAGGACTGTGGGCATTCACATCGCCGACTATCATAAATGGGGAAGGCAGTTGATTTATCAACCCTAAGAGTTCGTCCGCTGATATAGTCAGACCTGGAGGGATATAGATGTTGCACACAGTAAGTGTGAGGGATGGGAGGTGCACCTGCACACATACTGTTTGAAAGTCAGTCTGAAGAGGTACCTCTGTAGATAGCAGCGAATCATGCACCAGTGAAGCAACTCCGCCATGAGCGCGGAGACCATCATCCACATCAAACATGTACGAAGAAAATCCCCGAAAAGATAAAGGACGAAGTGGGGTAAGGTGAGTCTCTTGAAGACATATCACTAGAGGATTGTGACGGGACAACAAGAGTTTAAGGTCGTCCCGTCGCGAGGAGAAACCATTTGCGTTCCATGACATTAGAGCCATGGTAGTTGTTTTAGTTCGTCCCGTCAGAGAGAAAATCCGTTCAGATTCCAGGATAGGAGAGCCGTTGTTTAAGAAGTTAAGAAGTTTTCTTCTTTTCTTTTTTCCGCCTCTGCCGTCCGAAAGAGCGACGGCTGAAGTTTCTTCCGAGGCAGACATCCTGACCACTGCTGGACAGGCTTATAGATCGCTCAGAGCGAGTCTCAAGAGTCGGGGTAGGTGGTCGGAGTTTGGAGGATCTATCAACATTTTTTTTGTCCAGGCCAGAGGCCCGTGTGAGATCAGCCTTCTTGCGCGCCTGAGAAGTGGATTCTAGTTCTGTCTTTGTCTGTTTTTCCTTCTTGGGTGGTGTTTTGTATTTTGTGGGAATTATTATTTTCCCACCTTGCAGAGGCGATGTCTCCTCAGGGAAGTCCACTGGGGATATCTGGCAACAGAAGTTCGCTACTGGGGGAGTAGCAGGGAAAGACTGAATATTCGTCGCTTTGACCGTGTTCGCCAGAGTGCTAGAGAAAGAACGCCTGAGATCCACAGGGTTCATCACCAGGTATCGGCGTTTCGCTTCCGGAAAAGATACCTTCTCCGTCACCCTAATCCTTTGAATCTCCCTCTCTCAGATACGTGGGGCACTTATTAGAGTTGGCCGCATGGTCTCCTTCACAATTTACACAGCGGGCTGGTGATGAACAAGGGTTGGGATCATGCGCGGAATTACCGCACTTTGCGCAAGCAGGGCTTAAGGCCATGCACCTTTGTTGAGTATGACCGAACCTCTGACACTTAAAGCAGCGCAGGGGGTTCGGCACATACTGCCGCACGCGAAGGTTATAATAACCACAACTAACGTACTCTGGGAGAGAAGGGAGATTAAACGTCAGGATCAAGGTGGAAGTGGGGATCTCTTTCCCATTCTCCTTCCTCCTGATCCTATACACCTCCGTTACACCGTAGCTCTTGAAAAAGGAAAGAAGTTCATCCTCGTTGTCAGACGCAAAGTCTTCATGGTTGACCACTCCCTTACATAGGTTAAGGGTAGGGTGAGTGGTCACTTCCACTTGGAGGCCGGCAATCTGCTTAGTTTTGAAAATTTTGTCTATTTGTTCGTCGGTGTGCGCTTCAAAGAGAATGGTACCATTTCTCTGTCGCACGACCGCTTGAAGCTTTCCAAAATTCTCCTCAATTGCTCGCTCAAGGCGGACCGCACTAACACTTTTAAAAGTTTTCTCAGTTTCAGAGCAAGACATCAAGAGAAACCGAGGCTTTCTTGGTTTATCTTCTTCCCGGAGGAAGAAGCTATTTATATCAACTGTTCTGTCACATCTCCTCTTCCTTGCAGAAGAGGGCAGGGGGGGTTGTTGAGTATCCATGAGATGGACATAAATTCATCTCCGTGCTCCCCACCCACCATGGAGTCCAACAAGGGGGACACCCCACTGGGGTGCCAGGGCTGACACGGGGATATAGTAGGGGAATGTCACAGCGCTGCACCGCCGTGGATCCCCCCGCTCACCCTGGAGTTCAGTGCAAGACCTAGTCCGAGCCGATTGATCGGGAGTGGGTTAGCTCCCGACCGCCCGTCTAGAAGAGTGCGAGGCCAAAGCGAGTGTATTGACACCTACAAGGAATGTTCCCCAAAATACGTAAACGTAACCCTTAGTGCAAGTCAGAAAAACGTAGCACCAGGACTAGTTGGGAAACAAACAGGTCTCTCAACTGCCAGGACACACATTCCCTCCGACACGGGTCGCCATGCACGGCAAACACATGGGTGGGCGTTCAGCATACAGAGAACGCCAGTGAGGAAGAAAAAGGAGTGAAAGAATATACGTGACATGAAATGAAAAGCAAGACGATGAAAAAATGGGGAAAGGAACACTTGAGAGCCTTCTCTGCATCCCCCCGTCAGGACGTGGACCAACCCACCTCGACGGGGGTTTGACTGATGATGTGGTGCCCAGCGTTACCGAAGCTTCAAAAGGGAAGCGTTTATTATTTTTTTACTGTCGGCATAATGTATGTAGAAGGCCAAGTTATGTGTTTTTGAGAAACGAAAGAAAGAACTAGTCATTCATAAACGTAATTGTAAATTGGCCACGGTTAGAGGGAATGCGCACAGTATGAATATTTAAATGTTAAGTGTGTGTAATATAAATATTTATGTTCTGTGTTGTTTTTGTCTACTGTTTATATTTCAAGGGTATTTTTCATTGTATGTGTTTGATTAAACATGTAACTGATGAGAGGCGGCAACGATGCCAGTAATATTTAATGAATAAACCCAATGCGCCGATTGATGGTGGCTATGATATAAAAATTCTCATTTTTTTTCTTATTTCTTGCTACGTATTAATATCCTACAATTACGATAAATACCGTATCCTGTACAGGTGGCTTCGCACCCCACGATTCTAAAAAAATGTTCTGTGAACGGTTCAGGGAGGTATGTCACATGCTCGTGCAGTTGTAAGTAAATAACTAAGATAAATAATAAGCCAAGTAATTAAGTAATGTAAAGTAAATAAATAAGAAGAAACAGAGACCACCCCCCGTACCGTTTCAATATTATTGAAAATTGCAACATCAGTCCTTTAGATTTTTATAAACTAACGGTGGCGCCATTCTATAACCATTGTCAACCAATATTTGTTGCCATTGTTACAATGACGACACATTCAGTCATTGAATTCATTAGCACCCACATCCAAAATTAAGATTTTCCTTAAAATTTACCAATTTTTCACAAACACTTTGTAAGACACAATATTTAGAGACATTTTTAGTTAGCACCATGGTTTCCTTTAGTAACCGTAAAATCGGTATTTTGTAGTGTTTGATCTTTTTTCATAGTTCACGCCTCTTAATCACTAAATCAAAATGAGGCTTTTAGAATAAAATAGAAGAGACGAGACACTAGGCGTTAGCGTCGACCACAGATTTGGAACCTTACGACGCGGCATATCCTGGACAGAAAAGCAGCTACTGACTCCGACCGCGTTAGTCTACGATCTCCAAACATAGATGGAAGTTCTTGTTTAGTATGTAAATTTTCAAGAAAAAATTGCAATGGTTTTTGGAACAAATTTGACCGTTTTTGAAAATGTCAAATTCTATTATTTTACCCTAAAACTTTTAGAGTTTCGAAAAACATTTATAAATACCATGAAGTTTTTATATTTACAAACACATTTAACCACGAAATACATCTTTAATGTAAATATTAACGGTCCAAATGTAAAAAAAAATATAAATGCTTAACTTTTAAAAATTCCGGAATGTCAGGATTCAGCGCACTGTCCTTCCAGCTCTCGTAATACATCTAGTTAACAAAGATGAATGTTGCCCATCATATGCTGAAAGTATCAATGTCCTGAAAGACACTATCCCGAAATGGCAAGCGTACGGCATACTGGTGGACCTCAAGAAATAATGGAGCTCCGGAGAAACTGCCTCAGGCCCTGACGATAGGCCCAGAGAGCAAGACCGAGTCCTCAAGTCTCGCTGCAGTTCTCCCAAGACTAGGAGGCCCAAAAGATTTTGAGTCGGGAGATAGGTCACAGAAAATCCGTGCAGGAAGATGCGCATCAGCAAGATAGACACACATGGGGATAGTGACCCTGACAACTTAGGAAGCGGACATCGGATAGAAACCCTGATGCCGATTTCATGTGCCTTATTGTGGTCGCACTGTTCCCAGACCTAGTCAAGACCATCGGCCACGCAAGACGCGCTTCGATGTTATTTGGTCAAAAAACAGTAAAAACTGTATGTGACGTATGGGGGAAAATATTATTTGCGCACGAACGAAGAACGAAAACTCGGAGAAGCCAGCCGGCAAAACAGGAAAATTTCACGGTCTGATGGGCTCCAGAAGTCAGAATGCCATCTCGGCAGAAAAGCACAGCCAAAATGTTCGAAACATCTCTCTGGCATATATTACGCCTGCGTAAAGGGCTTGAATCTTCCCTAAGGAATAGAACAGCAATTGGTTCTCTCTGAAAAGGGATAGGTCGAAATGCTGTCGGTCTACAGGACTGAATACTCGGAGACGGCCGGGAAGCTATTCAGCAAGTTACTGAAACATTTGCTGACGGCGATTCGCGCGGGTGGAAATATATCCCACAGAGAATACGTTTTCAGGACTAGTCAATGGATGACCGAAGCAGACAGGGTTGTAGTGGATGCTGTTGACGATATGCAACAGAACCACCATTCCTGCAAACTGTCAGCGACACTAATGTTTGGAATGCTTTCAAGTAGACGAGATGGGCGGATATCTTGCTGGTCTTGGAGAAAACTTTTAAAATATCTCTAGTGATGATAGAGTTTAACATTTTAAATGTAAAAAATCGCATTTTGAAAACAAACCTATAGCATTACAAAAACTAAGATTTAGGATTTTGCAGTATTAGTTGAATTATTATTAAAGGAGATAAAATTATTTTTATGCTTTTAAGATTTTTCCATTACAGCAAGGGAAACTTTAATATTTCGCCATATCTGAACTTCAACAAATATAAAAGCGTTAAAAATGTAAGAAGCAGACAAGCAGAGAGCCTTCCTCTGAGCTTCTCCATACACTGAAGAAGCTGAGACCCCTTGAGATAACCTTGAGCTCTCAGGCTTTCAGGATACGGTTTTTTAAATTGTTGCTGAATTTTTACTTTGTTTTGTCAGTTATATCTTAATTATAAATTAATAAACACGGTCACTCTCAAACTAAATGTTATTAACCATCCATACATTGTTGTTGCTGTTGCAACCCTAATTAGAGAGCAATCAAGAAGGAAAGCATAAAATGCAAATTAGGTATTATATTGCAGATTGTTGACCTTTTCGTCCTTTGTATGCAATTTTACATTTTATCGCAGATTGAAAACTTTCAGAAATATACTGCACAGACCATCAAACATACAATTACAGATTTTTTTCAGTGTTTGGTAACATTTTGCATTTTTAGCAATTGCTGAAATCTACTACCTCTAGATATCACACTACATCCTCTTTGACAACTGAAGGAAG
>JAHLJT010002406.1:159033645-159361068 GCA_031308135.1 Acheta domesticus | reverse complement strand
GTATTTGTTGTATTGCTATAAACTTGATCTATTCTACTGCTATATCTGTACTACAGAAAAAATACATCTTTCTGGATACAATTTAATTATACATCCAAATTAAATAATATATTATGGAAAACGTTCGTGGAAATTATAGGCAAATATCTTGCGAAACCCAAATTCCGTTATAAAATGTTAACTGATGAATCTTTTCTTTTTCTCCTCTTTCTTATTCTCGTGTCGTAGGCTGGAGCTCCAAAGCGCCGCGCCGCTGATTGTCACCCGTCAGCACGATGTGAAGTTAGAACCACACCGAAGCGAAAACCATTAAAATAAACTACCATTCATTTGTACATCGTTGTCAACCGTTTGTTCCACAATTAACATTGTTCTGTACCAAAACTATACAAAGATATAAGCACTTTCAGTTGTGGTGTGTACCAACTTTACGCTGGCACACGCCACCATAGTGAGAAAATTTGGATGCATTGCGATCGTTGTGCTTCGTTTGTACCGGATTGTTCCACAAAATTTTCGTTTTGTGTCAGAAAACGCGTGAAGGTACAGCCATTTTAATGTCGTGGCAGGAGGCTTGCGCTAAAACATATGACACCAGGCGCATACACCGTCACTGTAAAAAAATGTGAAACAATCTTAATCGTTGTACGTGGTTTGTACCAAAATATCTAGAGTGTTTTTTTTATCAGATAATAGGTCTAAAATAAAGCATTTTATGTGGGGGGAGGCTCACGCTAACATAATACCATGCGCAAGTATGTCGTTTTTAATAACCATGAAAAATGAAACCTTAGCCAAGTGGACTAGCTTGTTTCCGAGAAAAAATATGCCAAAAAATGTAGTAGTATTTTGAATGCGTTAGCACCGCCAGTGAACGCGGCTACATGTGCCACATAACAGTTTATCCACCGCTTCCAAAACTCGGGAAAGGAATGCAAAGTTATGTATTGTTGTATGAGTACACAAATGAAAAGGAGAATGAAAGAATAACTGTGCTGACAGCAATTAGAATACGCGAGTGATTTCTACTGTGAATCCGAGAAGGGGCTGAGAGATCAGCGGTGATCGCCAAAGGGACCAGCTCACGCTGTTGTCTTTGGAAGTAAATGAAACAAGAGAAACTCTTGTCCTTCACAAAGATATAATTATATTGTTATACATCCATTTTTGCCAATAATGATCCATATCAAAGTTTACAGATTTTCTATACCTTTATCTTTCGATTCACAATAGGACATTTGTTGTTCTTTCGTACTTATCTTTTACTTTGTCTTCTAAAAAAGTTCTCACATCTTCCTACACATTTGCTCTTTACAGACAAAATATAACTCATATATATAATGTTATTCGAATACCTACAAACACAGGAAGCTAATAAGATACAGTCTTTTACTTTTTACTCTCTGCAGGTGGTAGGAGCAAACCAAAGGAAATTATTTTCAATTTTCATAATTTCAGAGGATTAATCATGGTTCAAATCAGATGCAAGGAATAAAGGCAAACTTCATGGATAGCGGAAACTCTCCTTTTTAAACTTGGAATATTTGAAGCATCACCACAAAGAAAGAGACAACTGAATCAGAATAATAAATTTGAATGTAGACAAAGCAGTTATCTCAGAAACAAAGAAAAAAATTAACAGGGCACAAAAGATTTGGAACATTATGTACTATTTTATAGTTGGAGTACCCAAAACAAACGCACCTTCTCTGAATTGCTATTCTTCCTGAAACAACAAATAGAGAAGCAAAGTGATAGCTATACGTTGTAGCATCAGATAAAATTATTAAACATAAGGTAGAAAATTGGAAGGGGATTATCTAACGATAAATGGACTATATTCCCCAAAGGAAGCAGGAAGAAAGGAAAGTCAGATATTTTTAGATTAGATTAGATTAGATTATTTAAACTGCAATGGGCATAACCCGGTGGCAGCTAATTACAAAAACATAAATATACACAGCCTTTCTGAATCATAGAACTCCAAAAACGACCTAATAGTAATAATAATAATAATAATAATAACAACAACAAACAACAATAATAATAATAATAATAAGAAGAAGAAGATGCAAATTATAATATATTATAAAAATTATAAAAATTATAAAAAATAATAATTATAATTAAATTAATATTAAATTAAATATAATTAAATTATAAAAAAATAATAATTATAAAATTATAAAACGCTACAAACCCATGTTGACAGAATTTTATAAGAATGGTTATATCATACAGGGGCATATTTATAAATGCCAAGTAGAACCAATGGTGAAATTACGATAAACGAAATATGGGAAAATATTTCAAATTTTCGGCATTTAATAATTTTAGAATATTCAACTTCCTTAGAAGACACAATAGATATATACACATATGCGTGGTGTACGTACAGGCACTAAATCTATTACGGACTTATATTCTTGTAAAAAAAAAAAAATATCATAGGACAAGAGACCAGAGGAATATAGAGGTCCAGATATAATTATGATAATACCCTCGTTGTCTCATATCGACTTACTAACTAGAGGGGCTACTAAATATCAACAATTGCAAAGCCTAAAAGAGGAATATCCAAAAAGCCCAATCTATCTCATGTGGAGAGTAAAAGGGAAATAATATTGTCAAAGATTGATTGAAAAAACTAACTAGATGGGCTACTAAATATCAACAAGTGCCAAAAGCCTAAAGAGGAATATCTCAAAGCCCATCTATCTCATGTGGAGAGTAAAAGGAAATAATATTGTCAAAGATTGATTCAAAAATTAAATCACAGGGCACAACGAGCCTGGCGGTGGAAACAGGAAGGGGAGATTTAAAGGAATAATTTGGCAAGTCATCTTTTGAATCATTGGAACGTCGACGTAAGAGATCGAAGAAAAAAGGACTAAAATATAGAGGAAACGAGGACAATTGAAAAACGTATATTAATGACAAAAGAAAAAAGTCTACAGGAGCAATTTGAATTTGAACTTGTTGCTGATAAAATTATTTATAAAATAAAGGTAGCTTTTAGTAAAAGGACCGTGGAAAATTGAAAAGGGGCTTTGGATAAATATATTTTCTAACTTAGAGCAACTATCTTCATAGAAATGGCAAAGCTTTCAAAATTCTGAAGCAACGCAATAAGGAAAGAACGTGATACAGAACGTAAATTAACAACAAAACGAAGAGAAATGGCTAAATTATTATAAAAAACTTTGGTTCACTAACAAAGAAATATTAGAAACACTTCTCATACAGTGCTATTTCTGTTGACCTATAACTATGGAAAACTAGAAAAAAGGTTTTACAAGCACTAAAAACAAGGAAAAGTCTTGGTAATGACGAGGAAAAACCACAGAATTAATAAATATTCTCCAAGGGAAATTAAAAGAGAGATTTTTGAATATCCTCAATATCGGCTGGACAAAACACAACGATAACCAACACATGGAAAGAAGCAAGATATTTTGAAGAAAGGCTGTCGGAATGAGACAGTAATAACAGGGGTTTAAGTCTCCGCAACGGCGCATACAATGTTTGCTAAAATAATTACTAGGCGACTGTACAAAATCTTTGAAGTACTATTACCAGAATGAACAGTCTACTGTATACCAATTAAGAAAAATAAATTCCCGTTCTTCCTCTAGGAGTACGTGGAGGGGGAAATATAAAAAGAACAACATGGGTTTCGTAAAGGCCGCCTCATGTGCAGACTTATCTTAATTATTAAACAAATCTACATTAAACACAGAAGAATTCAGCCTTCCTACCCCTTTTTTGTTTATTGATTATAATAAAACCTCCTAGAAAGTAAACAGACGAAAAACCTATGCGGCAATAATGAAAGACAAGGCGATGGTACAACAAACGTATATAGAAACACTTCCATTAAGATCAATACATCTAGCAATATTTCTCCTAGCATCAATCAAAGAGTACGTCAAGAGTACCACTTTCTCAAATTTATTTTATATATATAAATAGGACGTGTCATCGAAGAAAGGCAAATAATTTTATATTTAAAACACACTGTTTTGAACACTGTATTATTTGCTGATGACCAGTCATTATCTCTTCCTCCGAATACGATTTGCAACTCACTTTTTTCAAATTGCAAAAACATAATAAAGAAATGACAATTTAGAGAATCCTTTCTCGAAATCGAAAGTGATGGCTTTTCAGGGAAAAGTATCATCTCGTTCAAAAGTTATTCTAGATGGCAACACTATTTGAACAAGTCCCCACACCAATTATCGGGGCTTATAATGTTTCCTTCTTCAATGACATTCATCAAGAACCAAAGTTATACAAATTTCAACATGCTTGTGGAACCATTTTAAAAGGATTTTAAAAAACAAAGCAAGAAGAGATACAATGTTGTCTTAATAAATGCATGGCTGATCCAGTCTTGATATTTTTTTTTATATTTCCCTTCCACAGTAACCCTGAGGAGGCGGGAATTTATTGAAATTAATGGGTATATTTCTGGATGTACGGTAGTGAAAATTGAGCATTGAACAGAGCAGAAGAAACGGCGAAATTGAATATTCAGAAATAGCTTCCGAGAACAGCTCCGGTGCCAGTCGCTTCCTCTTGGAAGGTCGTCGCCCTCCCAAGGCATCTCGGGGGGTGGCGGCGGCGGCGATCACTAAGCCAGCACCGTCGCAAGACAGCGGCTAGCCGCGTGGCTCTGATGTTTAAGCTGTATGGCGGAAGCTGTAAGCCTTCACATCTGGCGTTGCGGTGGAGAAGGCCCCTGCGAAGTACATTCAATAAGAATGGAAGTGCACGCGCTCGGGTGGGTGGCCCATTAGGCGCGCGGGCTCTTAGCCTCCCGCGTGGCTTCTGCCTTCCCTCGGATGCCAAGCCGACCAACAGAATGACAGCAGATCTCGTAAATTTGTTTCAACTCAGCAAGTTACTGTACGCGCGTAACGAATTTCAGTTCAGTCGCTCTCTGCAGTTTGAGTCGCTCTGTCTGCGTGTGAAATTACAGGATCAATTAAGTTGTATTTAACGTTTTGACGTAAGTCTTGGAATCCAATTCAGCGCGAGGTCGTCCACCACAAGTGGAATATGCATTGATACAAAAATGTTTTATTAAAATACAAGGAATTCGTTTGCAAGATGATAAAGTAATTTCGAAAAATAATCTTACTTGGAATGAAGTTGCCGGAGAACTATAATCATAAAGTAAACCCGAATTGTGTCTTCTTATGCATGCAAGTGTGGGATATATCCTCACATAAATAATTAAAAACTTTAACAGTCCTAATTTTGCGTTCCCATTATCAATTCTCTATAATTAAAAAAACTCTATAATTAAAAAAGTTAAAGGAATTACTGAAAATATTTTAACCTCTACTTGGTGAGATGCATTTTTAATATTTAATGAAATTCACTATTAAGTTTAATGTTATAAGGACTTATTTTATATGGAATATGGAAAACATAAAATTTTATTCAAATATGTGCAAAAAACCTGCCGCCAAGCGAACGAAGTGCGAACACGTGCCATCGTCTTGCAGCCTTTTAAGTCACGGCACCGTTTTAATGTCAGTCGACAGGGTATTGCAGGGCACTGCAGATCACCGAGGCGTACGAAGGCGTACGTAATTAGGCGCTAGTGTTGTTCACAAACTGACGGATAGACAGATGGACGGAGGGACGGACGGGACGGACGGATGGACGTTTTGAAAAAAAAAAACACACTTTTTCGGTATCGCGGGACCTCAAAAAGTGTATTACCTTTAAAATCTCGAAATCGATTTTCCGCCCCATTAATAACTTTCTCTATACTACGTAAATTACTCCGTACTAGTGAATGTAACGTCGCCCGACGCTTTAAGCTACCTTCGGTTGTTTGACTTCTTTCTTCCTCTTTCTTCACCTTCGTCGTCATCGTCTTCTCCTTCGGCTTCTTCTTCGTCTTCTTCTTCTTCGTCTTCGTCTCTTCATCTTCTCTCTTCTTCGTCGTCGTCGTCGTCTTCTACGTCTTCGTTTCGTATTCGTGTTCTTCGTCTTCGTCTTCCTTGTCATCTTCGCATTCGTCTTCTTTGTAGTCTTTTTCTCCGTCATCTTCTTCGTCTTCTTATCGTCGTCTTCTTATTCGTTTTATTCGTGTTCGTGTTCTTCTTCTTCTACTTTTTCGTCTTTTTTTTCGTCATCCCACTCCATCTTCTTCATCGTCTTCTTCTTCGTCTTCTCGTGCTTTCATCGTCTTCTCTTTGTCTTCCTTCTTCTTCTACTTGGTCTTTTTCGTCATCTTTGTCTTCTTCGTCGTCTTTGTCTTCGCATTCTTCGTCTTCGTCTTCTTCGTCGTCATCGTGTTCTCATCGCCGGTCGTCTTCGCCTTCTTGCTCGTCGTCGTCTTCGACTTCTTGTTCTTCGTCGTCATCTTCGTCGTCGTTTTCTCTCTTTCTCATCGTCGGTATTGGTGTTGAAGTTTAATCAACGCCACCTACATCGAATTAGGGCCGTTGATTTAGTTCTCGGAATACTCATCAAGATCGAGCGCCAAAAAACACACACAAAAAAACACGTTTTTGGAAATTTCTTAGAATTATATGGCCGAATCTGAAAACAAATTATGTTCCCCATCAGGGGACCGACACGTGTGGAATGACCCATCATGTGCATCGATTGGTGCATGGGAAGTGGTCTAACGTGAGAGACGGAACCGCCAATCCGCACGCACGCACACGAGGAGTTTACTCAAATACTGTTTTAGGGATATACGTACGTATTCGGGAATGTAAAAAACGACCAATTTGAGGTTTTTTTTAAATTTCTCTATCTACGGATCTCTCATCGTGCCTGGTCTTGTCACTCATCCTCGTCCATGAAGCGTCGCCTCGCCCTGCCCCGTCCATCTGTTGCTCTAGTTATCTCAAATTGTAGCCTATCAAATAACAGCGGCACCACAAAGGACTTTAAAATTCAAACGAGAGTGAGCGTTCCCCACATTTGTTGGTCTCCAAACGAAACATTTTTGGAGCTACGAGGCAAGAACAGTTACGCTCTAAGCGCCCGCCCCTTGGACCACTTTGTCTGCTAAGGGCTGCAGCTGGTTTACCCACTTGGGCCTCCGCGAGTAAAAAGCTCCGGAGCACTTAGTGCAAGCAACAACCGGGCGAGTGCACGCGAGGGAAATGGCGAGGGAAAAGGCTGCCGCCCCGGCGAGTGCACACTACCACACAGCATGGTCTAATGGATCTTGTGTTAAAGTGCTTAACTCACGGGAGACATTATTTGAAAAGGAGGAAAACCGTATGCTATTGCGTTTTTGAAAAAGAAAATTCGTGAAATTCACATATATTAACGAATGTTTGATGAAGTAATAATAATGATGACAATAATAGTAATACTCGTAATAATAACAATAAAAATGAGTGCCCGTGCGAACATTCCACACTTTGTGAATCATTATTTTAAACGCGACTAAAGCTTCAGTTTGTAACTAATTTATAACATTCCAACATCCCGTGTTACGAAGATGGTGAACTTACAAAAATTTAATAGAACGTCCTAAAGGTTTCATTTTTGTAGATTACGTAATAAGAAATGACAAGGGTAAAAATTACTATGAGGCACTATTCAGAGTTATGGATGATGTTGTGTGTGTTGTAGCGTAAAGTGTTTGGGGAGTGCATGTGCACCAGCATTTTCATATCGCCAATATTATTTTTTTAACAATTTCATTTAAAACTTAAACTTACAAGATTAAAAGTTGAGTAGTTTATTCTTTTAACTAATTTTATTTGAAATTGTTAAATGTCATAATAAATGATTGGTTTAATCGATATTCATGTTTCTATATTAGTCTCAACAAATTCAAATAGTGCTTAATATTTATTTTTTCATCTTAATAAATGATACTAAACCGTCATGATTTTTATCGTAATCTAAGGTAAAATTAAGATAATAACAATAATAATAATAATAATAATAATAATAATAATAATAATGGGGGCATCAAGGAAAGTTATTTAAAAGCTAGAAGTATTACTGCGAAATTTTAGTTCGTGCACAATTTTTTAGTGATTTATTGAAATATAAACGGCATTATAACAGTAACAAAAGTTATTAACCAACTATTCATGAATTCAAAAATATACTCTGAAAATAAACTTGCACTACTTATTATGTAACACAAATATCAGACTCACATATCTACTGACGTAAGACAAATGATATTGCTATTTGTGTGAAGCTTATTGGGCCAAAGATTACCCTCCTGCAATTACTTCTACAATAAATGTGGCTGCTAACCCAACTAGGTTTAGGTTGAGAAAATCATGTATTAAATCGTGAAGGGTATCCCAAATGATATCAGTCTTTCAAGGGAGCTAGCTCGGCTCTTACTGGCAGGACTATCATACATTTGCTCCAAAGCAAACTGACTAATATGTTTGCGTTTATAGTAAAAAAATAAAATAAAATAAAACAACGGAACGTTCTTGAACACATTGCAGGGTCGGAAGATAGTGTTCATTTCATAAATACAAATAAAGACCTTAGAATGCCTTCAAAAATATTATGACCGAAATACAGAACAAATGTGTTTGTAGAACTAAATTAGGTGTGTAGAATGCAACAAGAAGTGTATACAGTAATTAGAACATCTCTGAATTTAAAAAAGAAATGATTTTCCTTTGACAAGAAATATTACAGAAAACTTTGTTTATATTTTACTGATACATTATTGCTTGTTATTGACTTCTACACGCAGCTCAATGTTCACTGCAAAACTTACCTGGATCGAGAGGATTATGGCTACAAGGGAAATATGAAAACAATTGAATGTTGATACATCTTCTCTTATGGAGGGAATTATGAAAGGAAATAATGGGAGGGAAATATGAATTGGCAAACCGAGTCAAGTTAACAACTAGTTAATTAGCAAATATGTAAATATGAAAATTAAAATTAAGTAAAAAATAAAATCGTGTATGTAACACGGGCGTTAACTAGTTCTAATGATCTCGGACGACAAAAAGCTCTCAGGATTTTTGTCGCTGCTCGATCATTAGAACCCATATAACGCCCTTATAGTGCGATTTTTGTAACTCTGCCCCTCAAGCCCCTATGGCCACGATGGAACATCACACGGCATTTCGCGTCTTTCTCCATCGTACCGCTAGAAGTCGCATGATCGCAAGCATTGCTTGATACGGTCGCGATCATGTGATACCTGGCGGCACGACTGAGAACGTCACGAAATATCGTGACATATTCCATCGTGAAGACGGGCCTTGAGGGGCCAAGTTAGAAAAACCGCAGTATAGTGCATAAATAACTAATATTTTCTTTAGATAAAAATGGCAGACTGTGTTCGCACCATCTTTCCAGGACCGCGTCACTTTTTGGCAGATACGATGTGCCCGCGCCAGTGACGCTGTGCCTCAAGCCCATTACAGCAGCGGGGCCATGACGCCTCCGCCTGCCCCTCTCGCCGAGCAGGTATAGCGGCCGCCGGCGTGCGCCACACAGGGACAGAGAGCGCGGGGCGGCGCGGCGCCGTCTGAAAGGCCACTTCCAATCCTGCCGATGCCGCCTGACGCACCAGCGGCGCCCGCATCCCCTTCCACTAACCACCGCCCTTCCGCCAGCACGCGTTGTCTGGGAGAGGGTTCCAGCTCTCAGCCTTCGACGACAACGAAGAAAATTTCTCGTTATGGAGAGGAAACAACAGAAAACGTCCGTCATCTGGTCGACATTTACTCGGTGAAGGGACATTCGATTCTGAAAAATGAATCGATTCCGCGATCGAAAGACCGGAATCGAATAGCAAGAAAAGAATCGTTTCCCAAAGGAACCTTGAAATGCGTACCTTCTCTTACATGTTCGTACCTACTTTCATGATAGCAAAAACAAACGTATCCAACGAAAGCTAGATATCGGAATCGAATCGCTAAGACAGTATTGATTTTCAAATAGTCGAATTTTCAGTATATAAGAAAAACGCATCCGATAAATGTGTCCTTTTTAATTAATTATATTATTAATCGAACATTTTTACCAAGCTCTCCTGTACAATTTTTCTCTACGTACTAAGGTCAAGATGATTTTGGTGAACTTAGAAACGTGCAAGTATGAACAAAACCTATATGTTTAAAATATTTGTGGCCACAACAGATTTTCAAACGTTCAAGAACAATGGCTTCTACAATAGCCCACTCACAAAATAAGAATCTGTATTGCTCTCTGAATATAGTCTAGACTTACTCTAAGGTTATTTTTATGTCATAAAAATATGGTAGGAATAGTTTTGTCATAAAAATATTCCTACCAAAATACATTATACTCATATTTCATCTGACAAAATGTACAGTTAATCAAATCTGTGGTCACGGGGTAAAAGTTCTTAAGTCAGTTTTTGGCAAAATTGGATTAAGTACTGAAACTACAAGTTAAGTATCAATATTTATTTTAGAAAAACGCCTGAATTCAAATGTTGCCTCCTTTACGAGAAAAAAACCCATTGAGAAATAGCTTTTAGCGTAGGAACAAGCGGTGGCTCAAAAATCTAACCCTTGTTTTCTCAACATATTTGACAACTAACCAACCAAACCAAAACAACCTAGTCCAAACTAACATTTTTGACTTAAGAACTTTTACCCCGTGACCACAATCAAAAGTATTCATTTGATTCGACTCCGGCATCGAGGAGTCATTTTCAGCAAGAATCGAAAGCAAGGGAATCGAATACCGATTCCATAGGAATCGAAAGAAGTCTCGACTCTGGAATCGAATCGATAGCGTCGGAACGTCCTTAACTCCACACAAATCCTGCCTCCCGGGAGGAATGGAGTAGTGTGTAATCGCGTTTGCAGAATGACATATTTCCATTGGACTTAGAACATATTTTCTTTTATTTTTATTCGCTTCGACAACAAAAGTCATTTGCGACTAAATAAAATTTCAATAATGAAGAACGTTCATTCTTGAGCAAATTTTACAGGAGACCAATTCGAAAGTTGGCAGGTGTCTAATTTACTCTAATATAATAACTAATAAGAATTCGTTAAAAAATGCAAAAAGAATGAAAATGTATTGCATGAATGTCATTTTGTTCATAAAAGGTTTTACGTAAGATGATATGAAAGCTGTTTTAAAATGTTGAATAGCTTACAACAGAGTTCGATCATGTCAAACCAACCTTTATGCCAAAATGCCCGATAGATCCTTCAGATGCTGCATGAGATTGCACATCTCCCAGCAGAGCTACATGATGTGAGAGGGAAATTTAACCGAGACTGGATCAAACTTTTACAGTGAAATAGTATGTATTTCGGCACTTTATTCTTAATAATGTTTTTGTAGTCAATCGTTACTTGCCATAAGGCCCTGTCATTAATACACTGTTTACACGACTTCAACGAAGTTAATTCTTTCTTATCAAGCCGTCATTTCAGCTATGTGATTGGCAACGTATTTCGTCTGGTGCGGGCGGCGGGGGGGGGGCGAGGCGGCAGAGAAACTACGCTCACCTGATAATCTTTGCTTCATTCCAGTTTTTCAATGACGAAACTGTCAAATTATCGTACGCATTCCCCATACCAAAAGTTTTCCTTAATCGCAATACCTTTCTTTCTTTTAAAACTAGTGGTGCTAAAACAGTAGGTACTTTTTCACCCCTATTTTTACGCAAAATTACACGAAACGGACTCAAATTTTCGAATTTTTTTTTCGTGCAACATTACATAATTTTATCTCTACTTCGTAGCGAGAAAGTAAATAAATAAGCGCTGTACTGCGATTTATTCAACTCTGCCCCTGGCAGGTATCAGCTGTTAACGATTTCATTCAATCGGGAGCTTATGTTGCCACAGTGACGTCACTATGATGACGTTAAAGCTCCCAATTGGATGAAACCGTCAACAGCTGAGACCTGTCAGGGGCAGAGTTGAATAAATCGCAATATAGTCACTGTCAGCCACTGCAACTCTCCTCTATGATTCTCTGTCTTTCTCACACACAGACACTCCGTTCTTTCTTCTTTAATTATTTTTACATTCATTCGAAACACCAAGTCAGTGACAGAGCAATCAGCGTATGTCATATTTACGAGAAAATGGGGAGTTCAAACAGTAGTTCACCAGGAAACGAGAAATTGACGAAATCTGATAGAGAGCAAAGTACAAAAAAGTGAAGTGACTGGGCTGATCAACGTACAACGTTGACACACAACAGCATACGCAACAATAGCGAATCTCCAAAAAAGCTAGTAACAATATTTCGTATAAACGATTTCCCTTTGTAACAAGGCCAACATTTTACGCACAAAAGAATGAATAATGCGTGAATGAAAATAAACAAATTAAAAGAAAATTTTACCATCACAGTGTCAAAGCGAAACTTTACTTAGGGTTAAGAAAAGTAAAAAATAAAAAGTTTCGTTCAAGTTAGGTATGCCAAAGTGCTACGTTAGTAACTAGTACATTAAATTTTAGCTAAAATTAAGTTAGTTTTAGTTAATTTAGTTAATAGAAAAAACCTCTTCAGGGGTACAGTGGAGGGGAAATAAACCGAATTTTACGCCCCAAAATAACCAATATATTCCCGCCTTCTCAGGGCTACCGTGGAAAGCCAAAGACAAACGCTTTGCGAGGGGGTGCGGGCGTCGGGCAGCAGCGAGGGAGAGGGCGAGGGCAGGGGCGCGGCGACCCGCAAAATCCCCGTTACGCCGCAGCAGGCATATTGCAGGAAGGGGAGGGAAGGGAAGGGAAGGAATGGGATGGGCGGCTGGGTGGGGCCCGGGGCGGCGCGGCGCAGGGTTGGGGCCAGAGACCTCTCGCCCCCGCGCACAGGCGCCGGATGCGCCCGCACAGCCCCTGGCAAAGTTCGCAGACGCCTCCAGAAGAGAGCACTCCTTGCTTCTCGGAGGTACAGTCCCTAGATATGGAGAATAGCGCAATCCATTGTTCCACCAATCCCGCCATTTTATATGCAGTTGTCAGGAAAATTGGAAATATGGGTGTTAAGAACCAATATGGAACAAAAAGAATCTCTCTCAAACCAATATCAATATTCTTAAAAATCTGCATTACGTCACCAATTGTTATCATTTCTGTTCCACTTCTGAAGTCTGCTTGATGGAGCTATCGGGTGAGAGGATATTAAATGGCGGTGGTTGCGCTACTCTCTGTATCTACTGCGAGGTAGTGTCCCTAGATACAGAGAGTAGTGCAACCGCCTTCATTTAATATCCTCTTACCCGTTAGCCTCGCCAGGCAGCAATCAGGAACTGAAGGAAAATTATAACAACTGATGACGTGATGGGGATTTTCACGAATATTAACATCGGTTTGGGAAATATTCATGGTACTAAACGCACAGAATACCACGCAGTTGCAATTATTATGTCAACTGGATATAAAATGTCGGGATGGGTGGAACATTGGAATGCGCTACTCTCTGTATCTAGTGACTCTACTCCGAGTGCGGTCCCACAAAACTCTCCAGCCCATCCAACATGATACAACTCCAAAGTGGGCACGTTAATGTTCGACATCCCGTAAACAAGAAATATGTCGCAAATCAAAAGAGAATTGAGGAAATAGTAAGCGGATGCCAAGATTAAAAGGATAGCAACCGTGTGAAACATATCTACGTGCCTAGTCATACCATATGAAGCTGCATGCTGATCCTGTGGTGTAAGAAAATTGAAATTAAATGATTGTTTTCACATGGAATCGTTTCAACAGTCAATAACGTTGTAATAAGTTTTAGTCAATTTTCCGTATCGTTCCTCTGAGCGTTCATTACGTGGACATTGTATGCTAATGGACATTTCTGCAATGGATATACTATAAATAAATTTGATCGAAACAGTATTGGTCCTGTAATGAAGAGGACATTTATACTAATGGAAATTTCCACTAGTAGACATTTTTGCAATGGACGAATACCTATGGACGAATTGACTAATAACCCGGACAATCGACGCTTGATTTCTTCTAACGATTACAATATCCAAATTCTGCATTTTACGAGTCTAATATGAGAAAACATTTTGCTACCCGAATACCGTTTTGTTTTTGTATTGTTCAATTGAAATTTCAAATATTTTTGTATACAATTTTTTTTCAACATTATCGAGATAAACTTAATCAGTTTAGATTTATATTCAGCCAAATGACACTTTTTTTGTGACTGTTTAAATATGTTTCATACACTGTAGGTGCCATATGTTTTTACATGAAATGTATTACGTTGAATAAAGTATATTCTAATAAATATAATACTTATTGTGTAAGGAAGCTGTAAAAAATATCATTGTAAAATTATCTTTAAACGATTAAGGCCCAGTTGTACAAACTCGAAATAAAGCGAAGATAAATTTTATTCCATGAATACAGGAAAAACTGGTTGCACGAAGTAAGAATAGTGCTTATCCATGGAATGAATACGTTATAAACTATTCCACTATTTTTTGCGAAGATATTCAATAGATAATATGAAATAACTGCAAAGTAGAAGCAGCCATGTGACGCGTGTACTGTGTAGCAATCGAATTTTCGGATAGCGACGATGAATTCTTATTCAGAGTGTATTTGTCGTCGTGAAAATGATGAAAGTTTCGACCGCAGGCAAGATTATTAAACAAATACGATCGATGAATAGTTTTAAATAGTTTTCAGTGCGAAGGGTTTGGATCTTGTGAAGGTTGATTTGAATCGTCACAAAGAGGTGTAAATATACACTTTATATTTATACAGATTATTTATATACAAGATATCTTTTTGATTAGCTGCTTAGTGCCAGAGAAAAGTTGGACTTTTTTTTTCTAGAGTAATTGGGTTAATTTTTTGCTTTAATTCCACTTGGAATTGTTGCAGTATATTAAAAAAACTTCATTTTTCCATGAAATGATATTTGATAAAAAAAATTTATTTTTACTGTGTTATAATTTTTTATCAGTATATTTTTCAAATAAGGGAAACTGTTAGATGCGAATTGAGATGATTATTTTTCTTTCTCATGAAGTATTCTTCAATAATTTGTACCAGTGAAGATTTACGACCATGAAGTAGAAATGGGAAATATAGATCACATAACTTAGTTGGAGTGAATTAAGACATTAAAGCAGTTTGCCGACGTTTCGAAATGTTTTTAATCCATCCTCAGGACAGGTGGTAAACAGTATAGATTCACAATTGTCAATTACATCATAATAGCATAGTAATATACATAATGAACACAAACTGTAGGGCCTACTGTCCTTACTACAAGATATACAATACGGTTACAACCATAAAGGGAAGACTACTAAAACAACTCCACATGGAGTGGTTACAGTGCGAGGGTTCCGCCCCGTTAGTGGATTCGAAATGGGCAGAAACGGGCAGAAATGTGCAAAACTTGAGAAGCAAAGAATAAATATTCCCACAAAACACTACCGAAACAATACCAACTTTCTCTTTGACAAACGCATTTTCGGATAAACAGGAGATAGTTATCCGTGGAATAAATATAGGTTGTACAACAGGACGAGTCGCTTATTCTCGGAATAAGCAATTCTTTAGATAATTATTCCTGGGGATACATCTACATCACACAACCAACCCTTAAATCTTAAAATACTAGGGTACATTTAAGATACAATGGGAGTGGGACAAATTACTTTTTGTTTTGGTCTCCATGCTACTACCCATTAAGCGATTAATTACATTTTGATTTCAAAGCAAAGTTATTTAGAGCGGCGAAATAATATTTTTACGAGTACTCTGTAAAAACACCAATACCAAACGAATATATCAATCGTACTCTGCGAGAAAACTGCCTCCAAAATTTCACTGGCTCATGGCGTCTGTCGATATCAGGTTTCTGGGATTCCTGGAAGTCGGCGGTTCGGCGGCCGTTGGGGCAATGCCCTGTGACGTCCCTCATCCGAGTACCTGACGCGCGGGTTGCTCGGTAGTATTCCGGGCATGAAGGGACACGAAGGGGTAACCAAAGTTGCCTCGTAGTGAGTTATTCCGTGTCCAATGGCCATGGGTTCCCGTGCGACCATTTCGGATTTTGATGCACTTTTGAATACAGAGTCCACGAGTCAATGGAACTTTTTGAGTGAAGATGTAGCTTCATAGGTGAAATAGCTTTTGAAGTATAGCAGTTAGCAGAGATCACGTGCAGTTGTTACGCAGTACGTTGTTGTACAGAACCCAAAATATTCGCTATTTTGGGATGTAATATTTCCTTCTCCGTTATAAGTAAGCAAATGAAACTGAGCTTACTTGAACATTATTTTCGGTATACGATATTAAATAAAACTAATATTTATTTTCCCTTCATTAACATACAAAGTAACATAACAATACATCGTAAGAAAATCACCGAAAAAATTCATGTCCAAAAAAATTCGACTTAATCACTAAATAGCTTCCTTAATCTTTAGTATGAAAAGTGGCACTTGGCTTGCGACATATCAATATTACATTGTTTCTAAATGCATATTTTCAACCTCCCAGCGCTTTCCATTAAATAACAAATTAAATTTAAATTTTATGATTTGGCGAACAGCCCCAGAGTATTTTCAGCCCTCTTTTATAGAAATGTGCCTTCTAGAAAAATCTTCTGAAAATTAATTTGATTATCCCCGGGAGGAAAATAATGCCAAAAATGTGGTAAAATGGTGACTAAAAAAGGATTCAATAAAAATTTCAGATTTACCTTGTATAGTTTTCTCAGTATTCAAGTAAAGTAATTGACATTTAGCACATAACAGCTCAACATATCTTTGTTCTCAAGGCCTGATCTTGGGCAGCTATTACAAGTGCTTCTAATTATGGCTTCATTATTTCCCTTTTAAGCCACATAAAAGATTGATCTTTATCAATCTATAGCCTGTCCATTCGTTTTAAATATTGTCCGTGGAGTGGTTTGTCTCTCCACTCTTTCTTTAACATTTCTTGTGACTCACATTTCATGTTAAGTAGCATCTGAAGTTCAGTGTCTATGCCATTCTGTGTGTCTTGCATAGTCTTGTTCGCAATGCAACTTGCTACACTTACAATACCTCTGTCTCCCATTCTTCGGTCAGATTTCGTGACCTGCCGCATTAGTGACTACATACTTTCCATCCCGACTACTGCGTTGTGCCACGAGGCTTCAATTTGTCTTAGGCCTCTTCCTCCTTCCTTACGTGACATATAAAGACTATGTACATCAACAGTCTATGTACATCAGTATGGGCGACATGAAGCATTGTAAGCAGTTTTCTGTTTTTTTTTTATCCATTATTCGAATTTCTTACTCAGTCTAGTCCAATAGTCCGAAACTGTATTCGGCTACAGGCACCGCCAAACTACCTATTGCTGATATTTTATTCCTGGAGTTCAGAGCGGACTGCATGACAAGTCTCACTCTTCTGTAATACTCTCTGCGAAGTCTCTCTTTCATGTGTCGTTCGAGATGGTCTCACATTCTTCAATGCCCAGATATTTGTATGTTTTACCTCGCTCAAGGTCTTGAATCACAGTGTGCATATCTACTTCAATGTTCTCTGACGTCATTTTGCCTCTCTTTAATAATAATAATAATAATAATAATAATAATAATAATAACATTATTATAATACTTATTATATATATTAACACGACATTATGATAAAGCGGTTCTCAAAATTTCCCAAGATGATAAATGCCGCATTTGCCAGGAGCAAGTAGAAAACATTGATCATATTGTCTCAGCTTGTCCAATCCTAGCAAAGACCGAATACCTGAAAAGACATGACAGGGTGTGTAGCTACCTCCACTGATAGATCTGTACCGCCCTCGAAGTTCCAAACACATGCCCCAAGTGGTACGAACACTCACCAAAACCGGTGACGTCTGTTGGATTGTGTACGTACGACCAACAAATTCAAACTGATCGCACGATAGCAGCAAACAAACTGGATATAGTTATCCGGGATTTGGCGAAAAATCGTGTTTACTTATTGATAATGCTGTACCTTGCGATCAAAATGTCGTTACCAAGGAGGCAGAGAAACGTCTTGAATACAAGAGTTTGGAAATCGAGATCAGCCGAATGTGGGGCGTAAAAGCACAGGTCGTCCCGATAGTTATCGGAGCTCTGGGATTGTTCCGCAAAATTTGAGTAAGAACTTGTCTAAACTCCCTGGTAATTCAAAAGACTGGGAAGTGCAAGAAATTGCTTTATTTGGAACAGCCCACATTTTGCGTAAAGTATTGTAGAGGCACTGATAGTCACCGGATCTACTCCTTAGGTAGCTGGTTGCTACCTGGAGTAGATTTTATATTCAGCCGACTCATAACATCTTTAGTCGTGATGCAATGGAATAATAATAATAATAATAATAATAATAATAATAATAATAATAATAATTGATATTAGGTAGGTGCACCAACCACTGGCTTAGGTGCCTCAGGGGAGCAATTATTTAGATTTTCCAAACTAGCTACAAAAGTCGAATTCAACTGCTGTCGGCAGGAAAATTTTAGGGACAGGCTGCTCTGTTCGATAGTTTTCTGCAGTTTCTCCTATCAATATCAGGCAAATGCCGGAGCAGTGCCCTAACAAACGGATCGAGTATGATCTTCCTTGTCCTCTTCCTTGTCCTATCCACATCCCTAACTTACACTTACATGCACTACACTGCCGGAAGACCGGTCGGGAGCTTAGAGCTAGTCCCGACTGGGGCAGTGCCCCGCAGGCGGGAGATTCCTGGTTGAGTAGTTCGACGAGTAGGTCGGCTAAGGATCTCGCCATGAAGCGGGGGAAGATCACCTCCCACAATAAAACCATGCACTAAATTTACGGAATGAACAACGTTAGCAGTTGTCGTGCCCGGAATCACTAATCAATCAATCATTGAGGTTGGTGCGGGCAAGTACACATTCACTTAAGTTGTGGGTTAAAAACCTGCGTAAGGTACATATTATGGGCGAGTGGGAACTTCATTAGTGTGCGCGCGGTGAAGCAGCGAGCCCCTTCGGTGGGGAAAAACGGCAACTAGCCG
This sequence comes from Acheta domesticus, assembly GCA_031308135.1. Lineage (NCBI taxonomy): Eukaryota > Metazoa > Arthropoda > Insecta > Orthoptera > Gryllidae > Acheta > Acheta domesticus. The sequence goes on along the minus strand of JAHLJT010002406.1, from coordinate 159,342,092 downwards.
CTTACATACTCAACAGACATAAACACACTAAAGAGAACATACGCAAATTCCTGATATCTGAATTATTGATTTAGCTGATATCGTTAAAGCATTGCATACTTATGGTCAAGGCATATTCATAACTTGCGACTGTTCGAATATTCTTCTAAAACGCTGCCTAGTTACTTGGATACTATAGTGCTAAAACCATTCTTAGAATACCAGAGGATTGGAGCGTTCTGGCAGTGTAATTTAGCAGCAAGCAAGAGATGAAAGTTGCAAACAAAGCAGATAAATCCAACAATTCAATCCGAATACTATGCATGCACATATGAAAGATATTGTAGTTGGCGACACTCACCCAAGTCAACGTTTCGACTACCAACATCTGGAAGCAGCGTTGGAACAAGTGAGTACGTTGAACTGTTTCGAAGGTACGTAGATAAATTAAATAAGAAGGCGTACTTTTCAAATCCAATGTATCCACTTCGACTGAATATACATCGCAGACTTCTGTGAAAGAAACAGATAATAAGAATCACCTTCGTTTACATGATACTCAATGATATCTTTAATTCAATTTTTATTACTTTCTCGTGATTAAGAAGGAACTTATTAAGAAGTGAAAGTTGTGTAATGCTGCGCGAAAAAACGGCGAATTTTCGGCAAAAATCTCTTACTTCACGACCTAACTCTTACTAACGAAAAAGTGGATAAATCCATTCCTTAATTTAGAAAAAAACTCTAACACGTGGTATAGCGAGAATGCATGGTTTATGGCTCCTCGATACCGGAAAATCGATTGACGGCGAAGCGTCTGTCCGTCTTCGGTCTGCCTGAGAACAATGCTAGCGACTAAACCGCTCAGCCGATTTTCTCCAAAATTGATATTACCCGATCGATCTGGCTGATGTCGTGGCTCCTTTCATTTGAAATCGATACTTTAATTTTGGGGGGTAATTTATATGAAGCCCAGCCCCTAGGACATTTTCAACATTTTCAAAAAAAAGTCGCCTACAATTTTGATTAAATGATGTTGTTGGATAGTCTGAAGGACGTTTAAGAAAGTGATGCAGGTCTCATGTTGGTTGAGAACACTGATTTTTCGAAAATTAAAAAAATTCGGCGTCTTCCTACAACTACAATATATATACAACTATAATACTTCCTACAACTATAATATTTTCGGCGTCTTCCTACAACTATAATTACGATGATACATTTTTTCTTAGTGAACTGTGTTCATCAAAAACAGACCATCAAATAAGGTCATGTCGAATTTTACGAAAAAAGTAATTTGGCGACAAAAGTAGTCAACCGCTTTCAATTTACTGCGCTTCCTGAACGTAAAATGAATAGTGCTGCTAAGCAATTGGATGCATCGAAAGTTAGAATTTGTATATTGTTTCATATTTCTTTGTTCTTTTCTTCTTCGAGCTTTTGTTATGAGTTTTAAAATTAATCTTTTAGAAATTATTTAACTCCGCCTGCTGTGGGCGCTGCGGGGATCGAATACCTCAGTAGCTACCGTTGCCGGTCCCAAGCCCGGAAAAAGGAGGAGGGTTAGAGCAATTGGGCCTGCAACCCTTTCTTAGTAAAACTTTTCAAACCGCATTTAACCCTACACAGAAGCCTCGGAAGATAAATGTTAACAGACGACGACTCTGGCTCAGAAAACGGGCTGTCTTTGTTGGTACGTGGAATATGCAAGGTTTGAAACCAAAGAAGAGAGAAGTAATAGCAGAAATAGAAAAGATGAAGCTGGATATTGTGGTCTTGTCGGAAACCAAAAGAAAGGTTGTGGAGAAAAGATGTTAAGAAAATATTATCACGTCGCGAGTGGAGTGCCAAACTCCGAGCGGACAAAATCTGGAGTTTCAATATTTAAAAGAAACAATTGGATGATACGTGTTACCAATTTTGAACACATAAATGAAAGAATTATTACAACTGATTAAAATTTTTATAACCAAAAACCAAATATTGTAGGTGTTTATGCTATGAATGACAATGCTTCTACACAAGAAAAAGAGTTTTTTCAGTACGCTGAATGATATTATGGATGATGTAAATAAACAAACGCAATTGATCATCATGGGCGATTTCAATAATAGAGTTGGATGCTCTGAACAAGATGTAGTGGGTCGGTTTAGAGAAATGGTGCTAAATGATAATGGAGTAGCCAATAACATATTTCAACATAAGGATATCCACAAGTACACTTGGGAAGACCCCACAAGGAACCGTAAATCCTTAATAGATTTGATTGTGATGAGACGGACGAGAAAAACTTTATTACAAGACGTGCGAGTCTTTAGGAGGCCTGAATGTGCTAGCAATCATCACATGGTAGTAGGAAAGATTTGTTTAGAAAGGAAGGAGCAAGTGCAAAGAATATGGAAAAAGAAGTTAAGGAATATAAAGAATTAGTCTACAAAACCGACATTCTGAAACAATATAGCATCAAAATGCTCTACCAAAATCGACCAGGCAATAAACTTGACTTAGAGAAAGAAGTCTTACACAAATTTATGAACACTTGAAAGAAAGTGTTTTTGAAGCAGCAAAGGAAGCACTTGAAGAAAAGAATAGAAGAAAACCAAACACTGAAAAATTCTCAGATGAACTGGAAAGTACAATAGAAGAAAAGAAAAGGCATACATAAAATGGCTGAATGACAAACACCGGAATCTTGAAATGAATATGTTCAGAAGCGACGAGAAGTAAAAGCAGCAGTGAGAATGGAAATGAACGAATACTGGTATAGAGTATGTAGAGACATCGATGGAACAATAGGATATAATAAATCATCTGAGGCCTGGAAGATTATTAAGAAAATGAGACAAAATAATGTAAAGATCGTCACACAAATAATTCCTGCTCAGAAATGGATGCATCATTACTCCGTACTTTTACAAGACAGTAGATTTGCATATGAAATAAAAGAAGATGTAACTATTCTCAGAAATGTGAGACAGAAATAACAGAAAAAGATGAGAAAATCGCGTTGCAAAAGGCCAAAACAAACAATGCTCTACGACAAGGAAATCTGAGAATGGAACTTCTCAAGTACGGTGGAGACAGGGTTATAATTGCTATTAACATACCTAGAAATATTATGAGTATTATTACTGCCGAGGCCACAAGTTCAAAATCGAGGCGGAGAGTAGTGGAGCCGAGACATTTCGTAGTATGTTCAGCGTTTTATCGGTCACCATAAAATCTCAAGACTTTTGCAAAAATTTACGACATTACTGCGATATGAAACAAACGAATTCTATTGCTGCGACACGTTAATGGATATTGCTAGGTGTTGCTTGCAATATATCTATTTCAACAATACATTCGCATACCGTGACTCGAAGAAGATGGACGCGGAAAAATCGCCTCTACCACAAGAAATTTTAGATCCCGCTGCGGAAGCTACACAGCTTTTAATCCCAGAAAAATCCAAAGGACGATACGAAAAGATTTATTTTTTCACAGTTTTACATTCTTATAGAAAACAACTTTCTGTTACCCACAATTCTAATAATTACATAATTTTAATTATATTTCTCCATATGTCCCGATCTTCATAATTCTTGTCTGTTACGAAAAGATATACCAACAATTTAAGGCTTGGGAAAAGCACCATCTTGTCAACGTGGCATTTAGAATGTAGGAGTGCCAAAAATTATAGCCACCTATCTTGGTCTCCCAGAACCCGAATAATACGCCGGTCACTCTTTAAGAAGAACTTCGGCTACGGCATTGGCCGATTCAGGAGCTTCGGTTACAGATTTGAAACGTTTTGGTTGGTGGCGGAGCTCTACCGTAGCCGAATCCTACGTTGAGTCCGTAGTAAATAAGGACCCCTCTCCTTATTTACAAGAGACAGAGACGAGGAGGGTGGCGCGTCGACTTTCAGTAGCGACACCACATCGTCAGTAAACTGGAGGAAAGATTCATTTCATGGAATGCCATGAAAATGACGCTAATTTACCCAATATTTATTTTTCTAATTGCACAATTAATAACATTAAATTAACAATGAGTATCCCCCAAAATAATGAGGTACTTTTATTCCTATTTATCTTGCAAATTGCCACATTGTTTTCTCGTAATAAAGTTGGCTTGCGATGAATCGGTGATTGTTTATTTACGTTGCGATGGATGTCAAAACCCGTTATTAAGGATGTTAAACTTCTTAACATTCAGTTAGGTACAAGTGACCTTAACAAACCTGAAGGGTTACGCGTTAAAAAGGGTTAAAGACGCATGTGGCCGATAAAGTATTTAAAAAGACTGTTCAACAAAATAGAATCAGGAGAAGACCCACCTACAGAGTGGAACATGTCTTATACACCGCCTTATTTACAAGAAGGGCGATAAAAGGATGTGAACAAATTATAGAGGCATCAGTGTTACACCGTCTACAGTAAGATTGTTCTCTAGCATTTTGAGTAAAACAAATAGAAAAAGAAATATCTAGTTTGAGTGAGGAGCAAAGTGGTTTTAGATTGGGACGATCCTGCCTGGACAACATTTATTGTTTAAGACAAATTATTGAGAAATGCGTTTCTAAAAAAATTGAAGAAAATAAAATTTTCCTAAATTTAGCACAAAACTTCACAAAGAATGCTCATGCTCTTGTAAATTGAACATGACATCATTTTAGATGCTTTTTATGAATACATTTCATTACGAAAATAATGTTTATCATGATAATTGTAATTTTAGGAAGATGCCGAAAAAGTTTTGAATTTTTTTCAATTTTCGAAAAATTAGGGTTTTAAGAACTTCAGACCTGCATTATCATTTTCTTAAACGTCCTTCAAACCATCCAATAACAAAGTTTAATAAAAAACGTTGGAGAAATTTTTTTGAATATTTGGAAATGTCCCACTGTAATTTTACCTTATGTAAAGTACCCTCCAAAATTAACATATCGGTTTCAAATTCAAGGGCCGCGACATAAGCCAGATCGATTGGGGAATATCAATTTCGGAGCAAATCGGCTGAATGGTTTAACCGCTTCAAGTTCAAAATTTTTTCCGAGTCTTCCTACAACTGAAATTCCTTGAGTAAATTCCTCGTGTGCGAGCGTGTGGAGATCTCGGATCCGTCACTCACGGTTAGACCACTTCCCATGCACCAATTGAGAGACATACGAAGTGTCATTCGACGCGTCTCGGTCTCCTGATGGGGAACTGATAATTTATTTTCAGATTTTGCCATAAAATTCTAGGAAATTTCCAAAAATGTTTTTCCGGGTTTTGACGCTGCTATCTTGCTGAGTATGCCAGGAACTAAATCAACGCCGCCTAATTAGATGTAAGTGGAGTTGATTAAACTCCAGTACCAATACCGACGAAGAGAAAGAGACAGAGACGACGACGAAGATGAAGATGAAGAAGACGCAGACGAAAAAGACGAAGACGTAGGAGACGACGACGGAGAAGAAGACGACGGAGAAGAAGACGACGGAGAAGAAGACGACGGAGAAGAAGACGACGGAGAAGAAGACGACGGAGAAGAAGACGACGGAGAAGAAGACGACGGAGAAGAAGACGACGACGGAGAAGAAGACGGCGGAGAAGAAGACGACAACGAAGAAGAAGAAATGACGAAGAAAACGAAGGCGAAGAGGATGACGATGACGAAGAGGAAAAGGATGTTGAAGACGAAGAAGACGACGAAGATGAAGAGGAAGACGAAGGAGAAGAGGATGAAGAAGACGAAGGCGAAGAGGATGACGATGGCGAAGAAGAAGAAGTAGCAGAAGTTTTAGAAGGCCAATAATACGAGAATACAACAACGAAGAATTTCCTTTCACGGAAAATGAACTAAATAAGTGGAGGATGTATTGAGTTGCCCGGACCAGACGGCCGTGTGTGCACTTCTCCGAGAAGAGCGTAGCAGTTTTTGACATGGTCCAAAACCGAAAATGATCTTTCAGCCGAACAATTTGAAGTAAGTGTACACATATATTACATGCGAAAGGCCACATCAACATTTGGAAATAATGTGCAAAGGCCAATTCTTCAAATAAACTGAAGCAAATCCTACTGCGAATTTTCTTCCAAACCACTTCCAAACATAAAAAAGCGAAAAATTGTATATCGAAATATTGTGTTTTTAAATGTAACATTCAATAAACATTATCTAAAAAAAAAGTTGCACCGAAAATTGGTCGCCTTAGGCACGTTTGGTTTGCCTACTCATAAATCCGCCATTGCCAGCACGTGGACATGAATGCAAAGACCATCCAGCATGACGGTAGTTTTGAGTCCCAACATAGGGCGAGAGATCGTGGGAAATCTGACGCCATAATATTCCGCATTGGAGCAGCTCATCGAGCACTGCCGGAGCACACGTGTTGACGCGAGGGGTTATCACATCAATCCTCATGAAAACAAAGGGACAAGGAGCAGGAGGAACGGTTGAAGCAGTACTCAACCGAATGCTGTCAGAGGAATGCCAGTACGGCCAGTACGGCGGGGCTCCGGGAGACATGATGGATGTGATTCCGGGCGAGTCAACGTCTGGGGTCATTTGTCTCGTAAGTGTAGTGCATATTTTTTTGCTTGGGAGGTGGCGCTGGTCTTCCCCCGCTGGAAAAAAATCTTACCTCATTCAAAATCTTGAACAATGGATCGTTTATCAAAGCTGCGTCACATCTATTACTCATGGGCCGTGGTACTATCTGCACTGATGATCCATAAAATGCTGTTATGTTCCATCAAGTCCAAACAATACAGTTGGGCCCCCTAATAAATTTATTAAGCTATTTGAAAGATCGTTTTTTACCTTCTCGCCCTTACATGTTAAGAGGAGAAAGAATTGTAATCAAGCGCCGGAAAACTGCGAATTTTCGATAGAAAAAAATTATTGCTGGGCCCTGGTAACGAAAAAGAGGATAGATCTTGTTCCAATGCATAGTACATTACTTTCTCAAACACGTTGTGTATTCAGATTTGACATTTTGGGTGACACTGAAAACTTGATTGACAGCAAAATGTCCGTCCATCTAAGGTCAACGCAACGCCTACACCGTTCAGATTCTTCTGTACAAAATTTATATTCCCCTATCAATCTGAACGAACTCGAGGCTATGGGAGTTTTAAACGAATATTTTAATTCTTGAGGGTACTTTAACGAGACCCCAGCTTCATTTTCAAAATTTAGGGATGGAGATTTTTGTCTTAAAATTTGTTCTAAAACGTGGTGCAGTTCAGCAGGTATTCAGCAGGTCGTTTCGTATTCAGCAGGTCGTTTCGAGACATTACCGATCCTAGGTTGATTGATTCGTGTTTCTGGGCGCGTCAACTACTTAGGTAATTAGTCCCGTAAGTGTAGTGCGTGCTTTTTCTCGGGAGGTGGTGATGATCTTTTCCCCGCTGGATGATGAGACCTGGCGCCGACCTACCGTCGATTAGCGCGGTTTTCCCCTCAACCAGGTATCTCCCACCAGCGGGGCACCGCCCCAGCCGGGACAAGCTGTAATGTGTGCGGGCATGTGTGGTAGTGTAGTGCATGTTAGCAGAGGCGTATCTACGGTATGGCAGCCATGGCACGTGCCATGGGCGCTACTCGTAAAGGGCGCTATTTAGAGTATGCGCGTTAAAACAATTAACAACAACCTTAATTTGAAGCATCCTGACGGGGGCGCAAATTCTTTACTTGCCATCGGCGCCTGAATACCTAGCTTTACTTGCCTCTGCATGTTAGTGTAAGTGTGTGTGTAAGAGGAGAGGATAGGACACGGAAGAGGAAGGAAAGATCGAGCGCGGTCCGTGACCCGTTTGTTTAGGGTACTGCTCCGGCATTCACCAGGCGTTGATCGGAGAAACCATGGAAAACTACCGATCAGAGCAGCGAATTCTCCTCCAGACAGCGACTGAATTCGACGTAACTGACAAACTAGTGTCGAAAATCCTGCCGCCATCGGGACTCGAAACTAGGACCTCCCGGTCAGAGGGACGCCAACGTCGCAAAATTTAGTGAAAATTCGAGTAGGTAACGACAAATAAATAAAGATATTTTAAGTTGTGATATGCAAATGAGCAATAGAGGCGAGAATAATCTAAATTTTGCAAAATTGTAAAAATTTTAATTGACGTCAGCAGACAAGTGAATGGCTTCCATTTCATGTAAGAATAAACTTATAAAGGGTGCACGTCGTAGCCAAAAGAGCGAAAAAAGAACAGTTTTGAAGTGTTTAAAGAGGAGGGACGTTCGAATAAATTGCACAAGTAATTTATTTAGAAATTGTGAGTGAATATATGTTGGAATAAGGAAGAAAACGAAATTTTCGCCACGAAACAATATCTGGGACAAAACACGAAAGATACTTGTTTTCCGAGCTTTCGTGGTGAATGCAAGCAGCTAATGTACCAGACGGCGCGGCGTACGGATTTCGTAGAGGACGGTACGTGTTAAGGAGGTCTCGAGACTCGAACGGAGAAGGCGTTTAGATTGTGTTGAGATTTTCTTAGTGAAGGGAATGGTGGAAATCGCGGACTCTTGTAATGGAGATCTAGATCTGTGGAAAGCGGGATGATGGAAGCTGGTTTGACTGGTTTGTTTGTTTGATTAGGTTTAAGGGCGCTTCAACTACTAGGGTCATTGGCGCCCATGTCAAAGTGTTCTAAAACAAATATATTAAAGTTCTAATAAAAGTGTTGGTGCACTTTTCTACTAATTTAAAAGCACATGTATACCCTAAACAAGAAGACTTCAATTAAACATAAAATATTTAAGCATGCAAAACAAATTCAAAAACCGAAAAATTTGGAGCCAGTAAAAGATGCCCCTATGTCATATAAAATTGTATATTCCGCTTTCTCTCAAAAAACAAAAGAGCTTTGAGAGCGCGGAATCGTCATCTCCGAGCACCTCTCGTAGAGATTTGCCCAGAGCTTGTCTACGTCGGCTGCCATCAAATCTCAAACAATGCAGGAGGACGTGTTCCACAGAGAGAGCCGTCCTGCATGAGTCAGGTAGGAGGAGATTCTCCTCGAATGAGGAAACTGTGGGAGAAGTGACAGTGTCCGATACGCAGACGGGTTAAAATAATTTCCTCGCGCCTAGAAGGTCGGGATGAGGAGCGCCAGGGGCTAACAGAATCCTTTATTACGCTTAGTTTAAAGGTGGTATTGTGCCACTCTGTTTGCCACGCTCTAAAGATGAGTCGTTTTAAAGAAGCTTTAACATCGGACGATGATACGAAAGGAATGTCAACATGAGTATTCTCCGTTGCCGATTTTGCCGCCTGGTCAGCCAACTCGTTCCCTATGATTCCCACATGGCCTGGGACCCAACTCAGTATTAGATCGTAATGGCGAGACAGAAGGCGATGAATGATGTTTTGAATAGATTCCGTCAGGTAGTCTGAGGAAGAACGGGAGAGAGCTTGTAACGAGCTAAGAGAATCGGAACAGAGAACTACTTGGCGTAAGGTCGTTGACTCGATGTATTTTAGGGCTTCAAGAATTGCGTACATTTCAGCAGTGAAGGTACTGCACTGAGAATGTAGCCGATATGATTTTGTGACCCTGATTCAGTAAAAACTACAGGCCATCGCGTCATTGCACGATGAGCCGTCTGTATATAGGAATACATGATCTGAATAGGCTTCCCTCATTTCCTGAAAATGTTTCTGGTAAGCAAGAGGACTAGTCGTTTGTTTAGGCAGGTTGGATAGTCTGAGGTCAATATTCGGGCGGAGAAGTTTCCATAGAGGAATGGGGTGACTTGGGGGTTTCACAGGTGTCGGAAGATCAACATTAAGGTCCCGCAGAAGATTTGCAATCGAATACCTGGAGGCTGAGGCAGCGATGTTCGAAGAATATATGATGTTTCATATTCAGGATGGATAATTATTTGGCGACAAGGATGGTTAGAGAGTCCTGATACTTTAGCTCCGTAAGACGCTAATAAAATATCCCGCCTTCGTTTTAAGGAAGGCTCGCCAGCCTCGGCTAGAAGGCACTCAATTCGGCTGGTGCGGTATGCGCCTGTTGCTAGACGGATACCCGCGTGGTGTATACTATTGATGGGTCACAGAGTGGAGGGAACTGCTGAGCCATACACTTCACTACCGTAGTCCAAAACTGAGCGGATAAGTGATCTATACAGCCGCAATAGGGTAGTGCGGTCGGCACCCCATGATGTACCATTCAGCATTCGGAGAAGATTAGGGGAGAGACACATCTGGTTTGTAGTCCACGGATGTGAGCGCGCCAGGTGAGAGACTTGTCAAATGTAAGCCCCAGGAACCTGGCAGATTCTGCAAATGGAAGCGGGTTTCCTCCCAAGTGAAGGACTGGATTACTATGCAAATGGTATATCCTACAGAAATGCAAACTGATACATTTAGGAGAAGAGAATTTAAAGCCTGTTGACGTACTCCATTCGTGGAGCTTGTTGAGCACCATTTGGAGTTGTCTCTGGATCACACTGATGCTGCTGGAGGAACAGAAGATGGCAAAGTCATCGACAAATAACGATGCCTTAACAGGTTCTCGTACAGTCGACGCTATACCATTGATGGCGATGGCAAACAGAGTGACACTCAGAACTGATCCTTGGGGGATACCATTTTCAAGGGGGTGATTACGAGAATGTCTATCACCCACACGTACACGGAAGGATCTATTCAAAAGGAAGTTTGGAGGAATAGCGGAAGCTTCCCCCTAAATCCCCAAGAGTGCAGGGTTTGCAGAATGCCGTACCTCCAGGTGGCGTCGTAGGCCTTTTCTATATCAAATAATATAGCCACTAGATGTTTCAAGACGAACGATGTAGAGATAGCTGTTGCCAGCGAAACGAGGTGGTCCAAGGTAGACCGGTTTCGTCTAAACCCGCTTTGGATTGGCGTCAACAGATTTTTATGCTCCAAGGTCCAGGCTAAACGCTGATTCACCATGCGTTCCAGCACTTTGCATACACAACTTGTGAGGGAAATAGGTCGATAACTTGATGGCAGTGATCGATCTTTCCCTACTTTGGGAACTGGGACGATGATAGCTTCTCGCCACATGGTAGGAATAGTATGCTCTTCCCAGATACGGTTATAGAGCCGGAGAAGAAATTCCATGGCCGCTTCGGGAAGATGTTGCAACATTAAGTTGTAGATTTCATCTGGACCTGGAGTGGTTCTTTTGGCAATCTTCAGAGCAGAAAGCATTTCATACATAGAGAAAGGGGTATTATAATCCTCATGAGCTCTGCTCAAAAAATCCAAAGCGCGATTTTCCATTATTTCTTTAAACGAAAGTAAGTTTGGAGAGTAGTTTGCCGAACTCGACATCTTCTCATAGTGAGTGGCAAGTTCCTCTACAACGGCGTCTCGATCTGTGATTATCTGACCATTTTTTCTAAGACCTGGCACTGAGTATGAGGAAGGGTACCCTATAATTTGACGCACCTTCCTCCATACTAGACGTGGTGGCGTGTGGCAATTCAAGGAGGACACGTATGCCTTCCATGATGCATTCTTGCTTTCTAATATGGTTCTCCTCGCCTTAGCTCTGCACCTCTTGTAATCAATAAGGTTATCCGCGGTTGGATAATGTTTAAGTAGAGCCAACGCTTTCTTCCGAGCACCGACAGCCCTTGAGCAATCCAAGTTCCACCACGGGACGAAGGGGTGTCGCGAATTACCGGTCGACTTGGGGATTGCAGTGCCCGCAGCTTGCAATATTGCAGTGTTAAAATGAGCTGCCATATCCTCCACACAAACAAATTCACCCTCTTATAGATTCACATTCGCTTGGAATGTCGGTCAGTCAGCACGAAGGACACACCATTGAGGGGGGCGCGCTAAAACACGCGCAAGTCTATCAATGTGGACGATAATGGGATAGTGGTCGCTACCGTGTAGGTCGTCTAGGATAGACCATTGCAGGTCGGTTGAAAGAGAAGGGCTGCAAAGAACTAAATCAATACACGTGCTCGAGTTTGTGGCGACGGCAAAATGAGTTGCTTCACCAGAGTTCAGAATAACCAAATCCGCTGTGTCTATTACTGATTCAAAGATACTGCCTCTCGGACACGTGCGGGAAGAGCCCCAGAGAGGACTGTGGGCATTCATATCGCCGACTATCATAAATGGGGAAGGCAGTTGATTTATCAACCCTAAGAGTTCGTCCGCTGATATAGTCAGACCTGGAGGGATATAGATGTTGTACACAGTAAGTGTGAGGGATGGGAGGTGCACCTGCACACATACTGTTTGAAAGTCAGTCTGAAGAGGTACCTCTGTAGATAGCAGCGAATCATGCACCAGTGAAGCAACTCCGCCATGAGCGCGGAGGCCATCATCCACATCAAACATGTACGAAGAAAATCCCCGAAGATAGAGGACGAAGTGGGTAAGGTGAGTCTCTTGAAGACAAATCACCAGAGGATTGTGACGGGACAACAAGAGTTTAAGGTCGTCCCTTCGCGAGGAGAAACCATTTGCGTTCCATGACATTAGAGCCATGGTAGTTGTTTTAGTTCGTCCCGTCAGAGAGAAAATCCGTTCAGATTCCAGGATAGGAGAGCCGTTGTTTAAGAAGTTAAGAAGTTTTCTTCTTTTCTTTTTCCGCCTCTGCCGTCCGAAGGAGCGACGGCTGAAGTTTCTTCCGAGGCAGACTCATCCTGACCACTGCTGGACAGGCTTATAGATCGCTCAGAGCGAGTCTCAAGAGTCGGGGTAGGTAGTCGGAGTTTGGAGGATCTATCAACATTTTTTTTGTCCAGCCAGAGGCCCGTGTGACATCAGCCTTCTTGCGCTTCTTGCTGAGAAGTGGATTCTAGTTCTGTCTTTGTTTTTCCTTCTTGGGTGGTGTTTTGTATTTTGTGGGAATTATTATTTTCCCACCTTGCAGAGGCGATGTCTCCTCAGGGAAGTCCACTGGGGATATCTAGCAACAGAAGTTCGCTACTGGGGGAGTAGCAGGGGAAGACTGAATATTCGTCGCTTTGACCGTGTTCGCCAGAGTGCTAGAGAAAGAACGCCTGAGATCCACAGGGTTCATCACCAGGTATCGGCGTTTCGCTTCCGGAAAAGATACCTTCTCCGTCACACTAATCCTTTGAATCTCCCTCTCTAATACGTGGGGCACTTATTAGAGTTGGCCGCATGGTCTCCTTCACAATTTACACAGCGGGCTGGTGATGAACAAGGGTTGGGATCATGCGCGGAATTACTGCACTTTGCGCAAGCAGGGCTTAAGGCCATGCTCCTTTGTTGAGTATGACCGAACCTCTGACACTTAAAGCAGCGCAGGGGGTTCGGCACATACTGCCGCACGCGAAGGTTATAATAACCACAACTAACGTACTCTGGGAGAGAAGGGAGATTAAACGTCAGGATCAAGGTGGAAGTGGGGATCCCTTTCCCATTCTCCTTCCTCCTGATCCTATACACCTCCGTTACACCGTAGCTCTTGAAAAAGGAAAGAAGTTCATCCTCGTTGTCAGACGCAAAGTCTTCATGGTTGACCACTCCCTTACATAGGTTAAGGGTAGGGTGAGTGGTCACTTCCACTTGGAGGCCGGCAATCTGCTTAGTTTTGAAAATTTTGTCTATTTGTTCGTCGGTGTGCGCTTCAAAGAGAATGGTACCATTTCTCTGTCGCACGACCGCTTGAAGCTTTCCAAAATTCTCCTCAATTGCTCGCTCAAGGCGGACCGCACTAACACTTTTAAAAGTTTTCTCAGTTTCAGAGCAAGACATCAAGAGAAACCGAGGCTTTCTTGGTTTATCTTCTTCCCGGAGGAAGAAGCTATTTATATCAACTGTTCTGTCCCATCTCCTCTTCCTTGCAGAAGAGGGCAGGGGGGGTTGTTGAGTATCCATGAGATGGACATAAATTCATCTCCGTGCTCCCCACCCACCACGGAGTCCAACAAGGGGGACACCCCACTGGGGTGCCAGGGCTGACACGGGGATATAGTAGGGGAATGTCACAGCGCTGCACCGCCGTGGATCCCCCCGCTCACCCTGGAGTTCAGTGCAAGACCTAGTCCGAGCCGATTGATCGGGAGTGGGTTAGCTCCCGACCGCCCGTCTAGAAGAGTCCGAGGCCAATGCGAGTGTATTGACACCTACAAGGAATGTTCCCCAAAATACGTAAACGTACCCCTTAGTGCAAGTCAGAAAAACGTAGCACCAGGACTAGTTGGGAAACAAACAGGTCTCTCAACTGCCAGGACACACATTCCCTCCGACACGGGTCGCCAAGCACGGCAAACACATGGGTGGGCGTTCAGCATACAGAGAAGGCCAGTGAGGAAGAAAAAGGAGTGAAAAGAATATACGTGACATGAAATGAAAAGCAAGACGATGAAAAAATGGGGAAAGGAACACTTGAGAGCCTTCTCTGCATCCCCCCGTCAGGACGTGGACCAACCCACCTCGACGGGGGTTTGACTGGTGATGTGGTGCCCAGCGTTACCGAAGCTTCAAAAGGGAAGCGTTTTATTTATTTTTTTACTGTCGGCATAATGTATGTAAGAAGGCCAAGTTATGTGTTTTTGAGAAACGAAAGAAAGAACTAGTCATTCATAAACGTAATTGTAAATTGGCCACGGTTAAAGGGAATGCGCACAGTATGAATATTTAAATGTTAAGTGTGTGTAATATAAATATTTATGTTCTGTGTTGTTTTTGTCTACTGTTTATATTTCAAGGGTATTTTTCATTGTATGTGTTTGATTAAATATGTAACTGATGAGAGGCGGCAACGATGCCAGTAATATTTAATGAATAAACCCAATGCGCCGATTGATGGTGGCTATGATATAAAAATTCTCATTTTTTTTCTTATTTCTTGCTACGTATTAATATCCTACAATTACGATAAATACCGTATCCTGTACAGGCGGCTTCGCACCCCACGATTCTAAAAAAATGTTCTGTGAACGGTTCAGGGAGGTATGTCACATGCTCGTGCAGTTGTAAGTAAATAACTAAAGATAAATAATAAGCCAAGTAATTAAGTAATGTAAAGTAAGTAAATAAGAAGAAACAGAGACCACCCCCGTACCGTTTCAATATTATTGAAAATTGCAACATCAGTCCTTTAGATTTTTATAAACTAACGGTGGCGCCATTCTATAACCATTGTCAACCAATATTTGTTGCCATTGTAACAATGATGACACATTCAATCATTAAATTCATTAGCACCCACATCCAAAAATTAAGATTTTCCTTAAGATCTACCAATTTTTCACAAACACTTTGTATGACACAATATTTAGAGAAATTTTTAGTTAGCACCATGGTTTCCTTTAGTAACCGTAAAATCGGTATTTTGTAATGTTTGATCCTTTTTCGTAGTTCGCGCCTCTTAATCACCAAATCAAAATGAGGGTTTTAGAATAAAATAGAAGAGACGAGGCACTAGGCGTTAGCGTTGACTACAGATTTGGCACCTCCACCTCCACCTCCTGACGCGGCATATCCTGGACAGAAAAGCAGCTACTGACTCCGACCGCGTTAGTCTACGATCTCCAAACATAGATGGAAGTTCTTGTTTAGTATGTAAATTTCCAGGAAAAATTGCAATGATTTTTTAAACAAATTTGACCGTTTCTGAAAATGTCAAATTCTATTATTTTACCCTAAAAAACTTTTAGAGTTTCGAAAAACGTTAATAAATACCATGAAGGTTATATATTTACAAACACATTTAACCACGAAATACATCTTTAATGTAAATATTAACGGTCCAAATGTAAAAAAAAATATAAATGCTTAACTTTTAAAAATTCCGGAATGTCAGGATTCAGCGCACTGTCCTTCCAGCTCTCGTAATATATCTAAGTTAACAAAGATGAATGTTGCCCATGGACAGATCATATGCTGAAAATATCAATGTCCCTGAAAGACACTATCCCGAAATGGCAAGCGTACGGCTTACTGGTGGACCTCAAGAAATAATGAAGCTCCGGAGAAACTGCCTCAGGCCCTGACGATAGGCCCAGAGAGCAAGACCGAGTCCTCAAGTCTCGCTGCAGTTCTCCCAAGACTAGGAGGCCCAAAAGATTTTGAGTCAGTAGATCGGTCACAGAAAATCCGTGCAGGAAGATGCGCATCAGCAAAATAGACACACATGGGGATAGTGACCTGAGAACTTGGAAAGCGGACATCGGATAGAAACCCTGATGCCGATTTCATGTGCCTTATTGTGGCCGCACTGTTCCCCAGACACTAGTCAAGACCATCGGCCACGCAAGACGCGCTTCGATGTTATTTGGTCAAAAAACAGTAAAAACTGTACGTGATGTGTGGGGGAAAATATTATTTGCGCACGAACGAAGAACGAAAACTCGGAAAAGCAACCTCCAGCCGGCAAAACAGGAAAATTTCACGGTCTGATGGGCTCCAGAAGTCAGAATGCCATCTCGGCAGAAACAGCGCAGCCAAAATGTTCGAAACATCTCTCTGGCATATATTACGCCTGCGTAAAGGGCTTGAATCTTCCCTAAGGAATAGAACAGCAATTGGTTCTCTCTGAAAAGGGATAGGTCGAAATGCTGTCGGTCTACAGGACTGAACACTCGGAGACGGCCGGGAAGCTATTCAGCAAGTTACTGAAACATTTGCTGACGGCGATTCGCGCGGTGGAAATATATCCACAGAGAATACGTTTTCAGGACTAGTCAATGGATGACCGAAGCAGACAGGGTTGTAGTGGATGCTGTTGACGATATGCAACAGAACCACCATTCCTGCAAACTGTCAGCGACACTAATGTTTGGAATGCTTTCAAGTAGACGAGATAGGCGGATATCTTGCTGGTCTTGGAGAAAACTTTTAAAATATCTCTAGTGATGATAGAGTTTAACATTTTAAATGTAAAAAATCGCATTTTGAAAACAAGCCTATAGCATTACAAAAACTAAGATTTAGGATTTTGCAGTATTAGTTGAATTATTATTAAAGGAGATAAAATTATTTTTATGCTTTTAAGATTTTCCCATTACAGTAAGGGAAACTTTAATATTTCGCCATTTCTGAACTTCAACAAATATAAAAGCGTTAAAAATGTAAGAAGCAGACAAGCAGAGAGCCTTCCTCTGAGCTTCTCCTTACACTGAAGAAGCTGAGACCCCTTGAGATAACCTTGAGCTCTCAGGCTTTCAGGATACGTTTTTTTAAATTGTTGCTGAATTTTTACTTTGTTTTGTCAGTTATATCTTAATTATAAATTAATAAACATGGTCACTCTCAAACTAAATGTTATTAACCATCCATACATTGTTGTTGCTGTTGCAACCCTAATTAGAGAGCAATCAAGAAGGAAAGCATAAAATGCAAATTAGGTATTATATTGCAGATTGTTGACCTTTTCGTCCTTTGTATGCAATTTTACATTTTATCGCAGATTGAAAACTTTCAGAAATATACTGCACAGACCATCAAACATACAATTACAGATTTTTTTCAGTGTTTGGTAACATTTTGCATTTTTAGCAATTGCTGAAATCTACTACCTCTAGATATCACACTACATCCTCTTTGACAACTGAAGGAAGAGAAAACTCATCTATAACACTGCAGATGGTCTTCATAACTGATGTCGCAGTGCTGTAAGTATCAATCCTGGGACCAGAGCTATGTAATGTTGCATTTGACGACACATTTAATGAGAATGCCAAAATAATAACAATATTAATATAATTTCAGTTCTAAGGCTTGGGATTTTTAGAGTTTTCACTTCTTACAAGTGTAATTGGAATATGTACAATTTAAATTAAATAGAGAAGATTTGCTTCTTTCTGGAATTTTATTGTTCTCTAAGCAGAAGTTTTGGCTGTCCCGAGGTCATCTTTTGCGGTGCTTTTCACATTGCATCTGATTCTGAGAGATCAATGTAGTCTGTTAAAATGTGCTTCACAACTGAAGTACCACAAGAGCTGCATAAAGGCTATTCTTGATTTGTAACAGGTGGGATTTCAGGTTGAAGGATACCAAGGCCTTTAGCCTGTTTACTAGTTAGAAGTTATATTTGAAGATGAACAATTCAAATCATATGGAAAACATTGTTCTGTTATTCACAACCAAGGCCATTCTCATTAAGTTGGTGTGTGATACAAAGCCTTTATCGTAACTGGACGTTTTGAGACCATTTGTAGCTCATTGCGTCTTGCCAAGCGATGTTCAGAGACTGATGTTTAATAATGGCACAGCTTTTGTTGGTGCTGATTGTAAGCTGCAGGAGTTATTTCAAGCTAGTGCATACAGAAGAGGTAATGAAGGCAACACTTATCTACATGGCATTCCGATAAGGTGGCATTCCCTCCAGTTTGAAACTCATGTAGTACTTGAAGAATGTGGAGAGTGAAGTTGAATTCCTAACTATACATTCATACTATTTACATTCTCACATTCATATCCTCACATTTATGTCAAATGAGCCAAGAGACTTGAGTGAGTTAACTCCATGATATTTTCTGATTGGTAAATTGATACTGACAATCCCATGCAAAGATGAGAGTGGGGATAGATTGAATAGACTCCAATGCTGGTAACTTACTCAATGACTGACCTAACATTTCTATATAGCAACAGTGGACACGGAAATATTGAATAAATCTACAACAAAGATCAAAATTGCAATTCCAGAAGGACAAGTCTAAAATTAGTGGCATAGTGCTTTTAAAGGAGGACAACACTCCTCTGTACTAATGAAAGTGGAGACATATTGAATAAATTCAACCTGGAACAGATTGCATTGCACACACAATAACAATTAAAGCTTGTTCCTGTCTCATTGTCACAGTCCATATACAGAAGGTTTATATAAATTTAAAGAAGACTTGGAATATGATGAAAAAATATTTTGATCACAAGTTAGTAGGAAAATTTGTATAATTCCTTAAAGTTATTTGCAAGGATCAGATTTATATGCTCCAATAATCCGTTAAATATGCTTAAATTAATGCAGTAAAATTTTTGAAAATGTGCACTAAAATATGCCCCAAACCATACAAGATAAATCTTTAAGCAGTGAAAAGAAAAGTAATTTTGTTTTGCATCCAATTTCCTTACAATTTTTGGGGGAGCCATTGTGACATTGGATTGGAGAAAACACACGTTATGTGCAAAAGTTAATTGTCTTTACTATCTTTCAAGATGGACTTTATACCTTGCATTATTTGAAACAACTGATTTCCCAGAACAATATCTTGCTTAATTTAGATACAGAAAATCGATATTAGCTACAATTGTGGTATACTTGAGTATACGCACTGCGGGAAAGAAAGTCAAAACACACTGTAATTCGCACAATGGCTGGGTTGGCTCCTACGGCCGGGTGAGCCCTGGGCGCGAGCGTAGGGTAAGGTACTTGGATGGAGAGGGGGGTCAGAGTAGTGGTGTGAGTGGCAGGTAGCGGTGGAACAGAGGGTGACTGACGAAGAATGAGACGGCTGTGAGCATTTGAGCTGGTTACATGTAGAGAGAGAGAGAGAGCTCTGTTGTAATAATGTATGAATGTGGAGGTACTAGATGTCATCGAATGGTCACTAGAGTGGAACTGATGAAGCGGAGGATGGTGGAAGGAGCCCACACACTTCTGACAGACATTGCCGAGAGATGGACAGCAAGGGAGGCAGTGAATGGAGAGGACTACTGGCGGAAAGCAGAAAAGTGAAAATGGGAGTATTGGTGTGTGAAAAAAATAAAACAAAGGGCTTTGCAAAGCAACATGGTAGTTTCAGCTACAGTATGGGATGAGAGAGAGATGAAATGAAAGATATTAGTAATAAATTATACGAGATTTGAGGACCTGACAAGAGTTAATTTTGAGTTTTCTTTGTGGTATTGTGTTGATAACTAAATTAAAGGAAGAGACTGGGAAGGGGACATGATAAGATTTTACCTTTGTGTGTTTATTTTATTATTTTCTTTGTGTCATGTTCAATGTGCTTTTTTTCTTTACATTAATAATACAATTTGTTTGGTTTGTCAGTGTCTTTATTTGTTATTTGTCTGTATTTTCTTTGTGCCTTTAACAACCCACAGGTACTAATAATGTATTAGGGTAGTGGAAACAGTGGGAGAGAAGGAGTGAGAGGAGGGGAGAAAGGTTGGCTTAGTAAGAATTAGAAAGGATGATACAATTTCCAATGGTAGCATCAGAGATGACGTAACACGCGAATTCCCGTATGGGCCACCTGGTGTAAAATGATTGACCACCTGGTGTAAAATAAATAATGCTGCGGATTTTCATATTCATATTCGTAACAAAAACCAATTTCATTCCTAGGATGTAATGGAACATAATGATTCTTGTAAATACTAAAAAGCTTTACAAAACTGAATATAAAATTGACAGCTTAAAATAAATATGCTTAACAATAAAGGTTTTGAAGGAAAACATGCTGAAGACTGAACAATTTGCAAAAATGTTGCTTTTAAGGGACAAAATAAGCATGATTGGGAATTGGGTACACATTCAAGTGAGCATACTTTCTGACTTCATGGGGAAAAAATGCAGTTGCTTCGAAATCTGGTTCCTTAAAAAACTAGCTCAAATTTCAGAAAGACAAGTGTCTTCAATTGGTGTACAATAGGTTTTGTGCATTTCAAGTGTGTTCAATTGTACGCCATTTTCCATTTTAATATCACTTGGCAGAGTTAGTGAATAGGAAAAGGTATAGCATAATACAAGGATGAAAGTATGCAAAAAATAAATATATAATATTTTCATTCAGTCTTTTAAATGTACAATATATAACCACATTTATAAATAAAATCCAATGGAGAATACTTGAGCTCAAAAAGCTGCTTTAAAGATTATCACATCTTTACACCTTACGAGCTAGACTTAAACCTATTTTAGATCTCTTTTGTCCAATTTCTACATTTAGTACTACTACCTCCACTCGATCTCCAACTTGCAACTTGGTATTTCTCATCTGAGATATGTGTATTAAACCATCATTTCCAACTCCCACGTCAACAAACGCTCCAAAATGAGTAACATTCTGTACTCTTCCTGTAAAATAATATAAAAATTATGTAATTAGGTACTGTCTGTCTAAAAGAATATGCAGTTATGGTATCAAATTTGTCTGTTTTGAAAATGCCAACTTATCAGAAAATCTCCACACCCCATAGTGGTAGCCTATTCACTTTTTTTCAATAATCAATGTGAAATATCACTGTAATGCAAATTGAAGTTACCTGTAAGAGTACTTCCGATAACTAAATCTTTTACTGTACAAATTGAACTTCGGAAAAGAGGTTTCTGGAACTGAGAACGGAAATCATAATCAGGTTTTTGTGTCAATCCATCAACAATAAGTTTCATTCTTGCTTCTGATACATCTGCAGATAAAGCTATTTTCTGGAGTCCTATTAAAAATAAGAAGAAAATAAAACCTTGAAAATTCTGTTATTTTTTAAATTTTTTTGGTATTTTTTACAAACTTACCCATTTCTTCAACTTTGTGTCTTATTTTACTTAAAAATGTTTCACTTCCAAACTCTGAAAGTTTAAGGTCACACTGTTCAAGAAACCTGAAATAAAAGCAAGAAAATTACATCATATTCAAGACTTAATCACGAACTTAATGTAACAAAACTTTTGCCAAAAATGCTGCATTTATTCATAATTTAAATTAGTATAGCATGAAAGTGTACAAATATTTAATTGTGCTCTGCCTATTCTCATAACTATACCTTGGATTTGAGGACTAATGCCAGTTTAGTTCCTTTAGGAGGTTGTTGAAAATAATTGCAGATGTTACAAATCAAGACAAAATAGATCTACTGAGAGCATCTAATAGTGCCTAAAATGTCCTAATAGGACGGTTGATGCCTATTTTGCAATTTTTGTCGAAAACTGCCTAAAACAAGTAATATGGAAGAATGGTAATATTTTCATTACTCATTTTTTGAATTAGTTTTATCAAAACGCAATTCCTGAATTTCCTAAAATGCGAATATTCCCTGATCGACAAATATGCAATTGACTATGCACCAAAACCTCTCACCCAACACACTGAGCATAAGGGAGCTTGACAAGTCAATACATAGAGGTGTTTCATGCTCATCTCCGATCAGCATACACTACTTCGGCAATAGCACCCATTCTGTGTGCAGCTGCGCAGTTGACGCATTGAGACTTATTGCTATGGCGTGTCGTCTGTGCAATCCAGGCAAGGAGAGACATAGGTCATGCTAAAAACTACTGTCGTAAAGGCGAAACTTAAAAAATAGACCCAAGTTTTCAACCCCTAGAAACACGAGTTTTTATCAGGGGTATGTGTGTAGGTGGGAAAGAAGGTTTGAATCGAATCTTGATTATATAATTATTTAAGTGGTATTTAATTATGTAAGTGAATAAAATATGGTTGCAGCCACTCTCACAAATCTGAAAATACTTGACTCTCCTGAATAACAAAAGTGCCTAAATTAATTGTTTTGTAATCAGTATTAGATGTGAGAAATATAACATTTTGTGTCTAATGATTTTTAATTGCCTCATTTAATGATTTTGCAATGTATTTAAGTGCCTAAAATATCACTTTTTGTGCCTAAAATTCCTAGGTCTACTCATATTACACATACCAACTGAATTCAAGCGACTCATACTCATTGCATCAAGCGACAGCAAAGTTCTTCGGGAGCAGCCACCCACCATTAATTATTTGCTATTCACGTGTTGTGTTATGGAACAGCAACTTTTTCGATAATCTTGGCATTTAAGAACTGTTGTACAATGTTATTACAGTATTTGTGAAGGCTGTTTTTGTTAAAATTATTAATTTATTGGAGTGTATTTTATTTGTATTCGAGAGTATTTTGTTTTTCTCAAGATGTGTGCTGCTTTTTGGAAATCCATTTTGTGTGGCCTTGTTCAACAACGATTTTGCTATTGTAGGCCACTAGTTTTTCCAAAATATGTAAAATTAAAATGGTTTTAATTAATTCTTAATGATTGACAAAATTAATAATTGGGTTTTGGTATAGAGCTTTTTAATTTCACAAACAATTATGTAAATATGTGAAATGTGGACAAAGGATTAACTAATTTTTGGTGTGTGTGTGTGTGTGAGTTTTTGTGTGAATGAATGAAAAATACTAACCAATAAACAGTAACATAGGACTCTGGATGAATCCATGTTCGGATCCAGAGGATTTGGAGCATTTTCACTCCCAATGGCTACCTTCTTCTCACCTTTGGAGGTAGATGCTTCATTTCTGCAACACATCGTTTTGGACATAAACACAAAATTTCCTAGCTTGATAATGATCAATTTCATGGGCCAAAATTTAACTTGTTTGAAAAGAACCTTTCCAAACCTAATAAAACAGATATATACATAAGGCAATATCAATAATTCTAATTAAAGACATGCTCATTCAGTGGCACAGCACTGATCTGATGACATAATTTTCTATGGTCTGAATAAAATTAGAAGTTTGTTGGCAGTTGGGTGAGGAGCAAGATGGCATCACTATGTAGTACACACTCTAGCACATTATAGAACATATAGCACATACAGCTGTTATGCTAAGGTATTTGATTAACAAAAAAACAAAACTAACAGAACATTCTCCGTACAATTTCCAATCTCGCAAATGCACTTCAACCTTTTCACTGCTGGTACATTAAGTGTAAGGCGTGATTCATGTGCTGCATGCTCAGCACTTTAACCGTAACTGCCTACTAGCCTTTCGCACAGTGAAGTGACACATTGTGCTGAACACTTTTTTGTACAGATAATGTGCAAATGTGTTTGGAATCATTACTACTTACATGGCTACAACTTCATCTAGGAAACTTTAAAGGGAAGATTATTGGTGGATATTTAAAGGAAGGAAAGAAGGAATAATTTAATACAATAATAATGATTATAACAAAGATAACAACAACAACAAGAAAAGAAGAAGATGAAGAAGAAGAAGGAGAATAAGAAGGAGAATAAGAAGGAGAATAAGAAGAAGAAGAAGGAGAAGAAGAAGAAGAAGAAGAAGAAGAAGAAGAAGAAGAAGAAGAAGAAGGAGGAGGAGAAGAATAGAATAATTGGAATGTTTAGATGTCTGTAATGAGACCAGTATTCATCTAGCAAATTTTTCTTCAACACATCAACAAAAGCCCCATACCAACACAAAAAATTGTATGTTTCATTTCTGAAAGTTTTAACCCATTTTGTTAATCAAGAATTTTCTTTTGAAAGTTTATTCAGAAGTAAATGTGCATAGTTATTGGTTTCTTCTACAATTAAATCTACTGTTTTTTCATTCAAAAACAACTGGAAGAGGCTAAAACACTTTTCTGATGAAACTGATATTTTCATACCGATTATTGAGATGTCATAACGCTGAATCCTAAAAGACAAGTTCCCACTTTCCGAAATCGTTAGTCTTTGTTGATTCATCATCATCACCACTTAGATCTATAACATGATCTGAAGGTCCAGATGCACCTCTAGCACACTGCTGTGACTAGTCATTGAGGGGACGTTGAGGTCATATTCCTCATCTTCATAATTCAAGGATCCTGCTCAAAATCACTGTTCATGAGCATTTCTTTGACTTCATCTAAAGTAATTATCCAATCACATATTTTCCCCCTAGCAATACCACTATTGACACAATTCATTAATGTTATGATTCAAAATGTGGTTTGCATGATGAATTTAGAAGAGCGATAGAAGATGAGAAGCCCCAATACCTGTTAGTCAATCTCAGAAGCAGTCGGTAACTGTCTGGACAACCATTAAATGTCACTAAGGATCAGAAATATTAGTGACAAACAGCAGTTGTCACAGAAGAAACCAAAAGCCACTAGAGTGGGCTGAGCATTTAAAGGGAAGTTTTCTTTGCACCACTACAGTGGCACAGGAGGAATGGAATGATACCAGAGGCATTTCTATGGTATGGCAGACATGGCACGAGCCATGGGCACCAAACACAGGGGCACTATTTAGAATATATCCACTAAAAACAAATAATAAAAACCCTAATTTGAAGTATCCTAATAGGGGCACAAATTCTATGCTTGCCATGGACAGCTGTATACCTAGATACGCCTCTGGGCATTATAGTGGCTCGTAGGAATGACAACATGGATTGCGTAAACCACTATCTCATTGCAGTGAAAAAGTGAACACAATTAATCTGACTCTCGATACTTGTAATGACACTCAGCTGATTTACTACAACATTTGAGGTCTGCTATTTATTTGCTCTATAATTTGAGGTGTCCAATATTGTGCAAATGTGAAAGCTTCTGACTGGCTGTTGCTTAGCATATAGCACTGCTATTACCATGTGACCATGACCTGTCAAGTACCTTCTAATTTCATTCATAGAATAAGTGATGATTATGTATTTAGGAAAAACAAAATCTTACTTGAGATCACCAAAACACAAGAAGGAGCTAGTTTCTGAGATTATACGAAGAAATCCAGCACACTGTTCAAAGGATTTTGGTCCAACTCCTTTAACAAGATGCAACTGATCTCTGTTGAGGAACGGGCCTTTCTTGGTCCGCCAATCAATAATATTGGAAGCTCTTGTGGCATTTAAACCCGCAACATGCCTGATATGAAAATACAATGAAGCAATTAGAACAACACAAAAGCTAAAGGAAATAATTACAAAAATAATAGTACCTTAAGTACTACAGTACCTCAGTAAGGTTTCTGATGCAGTGTTGACATCCACACCAACAAAACTCACACACTCCACGACTACTTCATTTAGAGTAGCTGACAATTTTTTTTCAGGAATGTCATGTTGGTACATTCCAACTCCAAGGTGCTTGGGCTCCACTTTCACAAGTTCACTGAGTGGTTCTTGCAACCTTCTGGCCAATGAAACTGGATAAAGAGGACATATCAATTACTTGCATTACAAACAAAACATTCTAACTTAAAAATACTATGTCTCCCATATTTCAACTATATGAAACTTGAATAACAACAATTGTGTTTTATTCATTCAATTCCAACTTGTAATTCAAAACAGTCCATATCATTCAAAATGTATTATATTTAAAACCCTCTAAGAAAAGACATTGAAAGAAATCATTCTTCCTAACTGAATTGATGAACAATTAATTTTAAAGAATTTTGTTTTAAAGATTATGAGCATGACAAAATGCTACAAAAAGGAAAACATATGTTTCAAAACAAGACAATGAAATAGGTTATCCTGAATCTGAGAAATTATATCACAGACTTGAAACTTGAGATTTACAAGAAGTGGAATTTCTTTTACACAATCCGGGAAACAGAAGAAAAATTGAATTTCAGAACAGTTTCAGAACAACAATTTCAGAACAGAAGAAACAATCAAACAGTTACAAGATTAATCTCACTTTCAGAATTTCCTTTTTGATAACACTGAAGAGAAAGATAGATGAGGGAGAAAATATCAAGATTCCTCAAAAACCTCAAAGAATAAGAATTTGAAAAATTTGATATTAATTAATGTATGACCAATCATTTGCATTATTGCATTTTTTAAAAATTATTTTCAAATATTTTAAAGGATGTTCACTTAATCCCACCGAATGAAGAAATTCTGTACACTCTACCAGATGAAGGAAGGTGAAAAAGGCCATGGGAGCAAGGAATTAAATGGAGAAATGTGGAGTTCAGTGAATTTATGTATTGTCCATAGAACCCAATTCCTTCGAGGAGTGTTATTCATTTATTTTCAGTCTGAAGAATTGATGATCTTGTGAAACCAAAAATATCAATTAAGGCTATCAAGAGGAAACCCTGTTAGATGAAAGAAATGTTAGTAATTACATTAAGAGCTTTCTGAAAAATTTCACAATCTGTCTGTGGTTCGAGATTAACTACAGTATAGGGCAAGGCACGCTGTCTGCTTTTTGACTCTAGGACCATGGTTCCCAACCTGGGGACTGCAGTAACCATATTTAGTATGTGATTTTCTCCAATAAGCATTTTCTAGCATACACCCCTTTCCATTCACAGTCTCAATTATATAAATACTTTAATTACTTTATAACACATATTTTACTGTGGAATTTAAAGAAGAAAGGTCCTGATTTTCCTTGAATTTTTCAGTTAACGTACCATTTCCTAACAATTCTGTTTTTCCAATCTTTTGCCACCCGCTAGTTGATACTCAATAACTATACTACAATATTTGCATTCCTCCACAAATGCAAACATTTTAATCTCAAGTTTTATCCCTTTTAAAACATAAAAAAATTGATTTACCAGCACTTATCACATTTGGATCCAATTCAGGAAACTCTTGTTTTGCAACAGGACTACAGGAGTAAATACTAACTCCCTGTTCATCCACAATGGTGTATTTCACATCCAAAGGCTTAAAATAACCCTGAGATATAAGTGAACCAATCCACATTTCAGTTTCTCGGCATGCTGTACCATTGCCCAATGCAATAATTTCACACCTGGAAAATTCACAAATCTTGAAATTTTACATCATGAAGTAAAATAATTATACATAAAAATGGAATCAAAATAAAGTGCATTATAAAAATTAGAATTGCATATACTACTTGCATTAAAAAAATATTCAGAAATAAGTCTCTCCAACCTACAAATAAAGTCTCTCCACTCTTATATTGCATATGTAACTAACAATGGCCATGATACAATAAATGTAATTTTATGGTGTTCATTACAATGACTGCAGATATGCACAAATCTTTACTGTTAATATGTTTGTAAGTAAAAAACAAAAACAAAGGAGAGGTGAACAAAATGAATAAGGAAAAGGAAGAAGAGTAATCGAACCTGTACTTTCACATGAAGAATGCAAATTGGAAATACTGACATTTCACAACTGCAAGCCCGTTTCTTAGTGAATATTTATTTATTTATTATAGTATATTTAAACACATAATCAACCATCATAGATTCCCATTCACAGTAGTATACAACAATAATACTATTGTTTAAAAGAGAAACAAAGTTAAACAAAAACAAAATACCAAACAATACAAATTAACAATACAAGAAACCAAAGTATGATAATACAATAATAATAATAAAAACAATAAGAATTTATTTAAGAAAATTTAATACTTTTTAAGAGCATTTCTCACCAAAGAAACACGTCATAACATCTTGTATGAAAATGTAACATTACTTGGTTATTTCATGCACAAAGTTACCTGTGATCCATTAAAAGTGAACGTATTAAATGTTTCCATTTATCACTTTCATTCCCTGAATGTAAATACATAACATCAGTCTTCAACACTTCTCCATTAGTATTTACAACTGCTAGTTTACATCCATGTTTGAATCCTAAAAGTTAAAATATTTTTCATTAGAAGCCAATCACTGGTGCAATGCTAGGGCAAGTTAATTAGAAGAGCATTAAACCTTAAACAATACAATTTTTTATCTTGGGGAAAAGAAAGCTGAAAGTATAAAATAACATGAATAAATAATATCCATCACTGATTTTTGCTTCAGTGTATTAAATGTGACTAAAATTACTTCAGTAATAATTCCTTCAATAACTATTATTGCAATATATGTGACTAAGGACAGCTGGCTCTTTCCCATATTTGTATTTAAAAAAACCACTATGAATTTATTACAAAAACTTGAAGAAAAAGGATGGTTCATGCAAGAGATGGTTACTTTGGCTGGATTTTCCAAAACAATTGCAGTTCATTTAATAAATGTAACAGAAAGAAGACATAAAATGTGTAAGGATTTCAAATCCATTTTTGGTGTTCAAATTATATTCAAGCTCATATAAAGGGTTATACGAAAATTAAAATACTTTTCAATTATTCAACATTAATATTTCCAACCAAAATAATAGTAAGCCAGTAAAAGTCATTGACTGTGGGAACTTAAGTTTTTCTGAATTTTTGTTGTTAAGGTGGCTCCACACATTCGGCAAATGCCGAGCAGCGAGCTACTGCTTGCTCAATCCCGAACAGCTGACGTGTTTGGCTAGTGTTCGCTTCCTTTGATGTGTCCAAAAGACCAACATGCAGTAGGTAGGGTGAGTGCCGAATGTTCATCACTCGGCAAATAGCAAGCAATACATCCACACAACTTGGGATTCAGTGAGCGGTTGCTTGCTGTACGACGAATAATGAATGTGTGGAGCCACCTTTAAGTGAAGGTTACGTTGTAATGATTCTTAGAGTTTCCCAACACAACACCATGTATAATCACTTCATGGAAACTTTGGCTTTCTCTAACCGCCCAGCCTACTCATAAACACGTTGCAATCATCTTATTTTAGTGCCTGTCAATGTAGGAAGCAGTTGTGCATTCAGAGCAACATTGTGAATATTGAACTAGTTCTTCAAAAATAATTTAGTCATCTGGGTTCCAACAGAAAGGACTGCAAATACATAAAATATGTGAAATATTTATAACATTTTCACACCTTCAAAACTGAAAAAAATTATATATGAGCTTGCAGAAAATGATTGCAATATATTGATAAATACTTGCTGCACTAGTTCTTTAATATATACAATTTTCCTTCTAAAATGTTGCAATTCATCCTGATTGTTGACCCACCCCCGCCCCAATGGTGTTCTTGAGGTACTGGTCCGACACTTGCAATTACTACTACTACACCAGGTAGGCAAATATTGAAATGACAAATCACAAGTGAGTTTCCTTTTTTGTTTATAATACAGCAAAAAATCTTAAAAAATATTATAATGTTATACCTGGATCTATTCCCATCACCACCTTTCCTCGAAAGGGTGGTGTCAGAAGCAGGTGCTTAAGGTTGCTAGCAAATACCTCGATAGATGCTAGATGAGCTTCTTCCATGAGATCACTACGAATTTGACGCACAACATGAGGCTGCACTGCATTATTAAGGAAATTAAAAAAAACTATTAATTCAAAAATTTGAATTATGTAAATAAACAACTTATAATAGAATTCATTCATTTTATCTGTATGTGTTTCCAACAGATTAGTAATAATATCAACATACAATTGATTCCAGTTACAGTGAACTTCTGGGGACTACCATTTTTGGTTCACTATATCCAATGATGTCAAAATTAAATAAATTTCCTCCATAAATATTGATTTTATTAAAACAGAAATATAGCAAAATACATTAAGAGCATGAACTGAAAATTTAAATATCTCTATTTGGTCTTAAAAATCAATTATTCTCAATTGTTTGCTTTATAGTTTTTATTAGTAATTTCTCTAGATCCTTCTCTAGAGTTCGTGTTCTCTCCAGACTCTATTCTGCATTGTCCTCTGTGTTTAAGTATTGTCATGCAGTCTCAACACTCTTCAATGCCTCTTGCTCTGTTGGAACACTGCCCCACTCTCCAAAGGCCCTTTGACTCGCCTAATAACATATGAAATGCTTTTGGTAGCAGAATGGCGCAAGCGGTTAATGAAACTGATTGCGTCTTCACACAGCACGTGGAAAATCGATAGGCTGTGGCAGTTGCATTCTTCCTATCACCCACGTAGAACTCAATGCGCTTTGTCTCATGGAATATCAAATAACACCAAGATTGAAACTCACGCAAGCAATTGCGCATCACTGCCATCAGATGTAACCCGTGCAGGACCCAACCTTTGTTTCTACAGAGAAAACTGAGTAGCATAAGGTCATAGGAAGGTGCCCATTCACGGTCCGCTACCTTTGTCTCAGGGGAGACTTCAATTATGACCTTTGGCTGATGATATTTCTTCCACGCTGCCTAGTGTTGAAATTTGTGGCACTGAAGAGATGTATTATTCTCCAGGAGGGAATTAATTTCCAGAACGTATTTCTTTGGCTCAGTGTAGCTGAGGTTCAGGTTCACTAGAACTGAATCTTCTTATGCTAATTTGTAATGTAAGTGAAACAGGACCAGTGACTTAAGTTCACTAAAACATAGGGTTTACTATAGCCGAGTTGACTATAGCTGGAATCAACTGTATATCTTGGTCCGAATCAGGTTCGAACCTTGGTCCCATTTACAAGTAAAAACAGTTTAGATTAATTCACATAACAACATTCTTGTAGTTCAACTATCAATAACAATAAAAATTAATTTCATTCACAGAATTACTCAAATATACATTTTTTTCGAGTCAATAAATATCAGTTCTCAATATCTAGTATTGTCTATTTCCAATATTAATAAATTAATATTCTCTATTGTGTTTTTTCATAACATAGACTGCACATTGCATTGGATGTTGTGACAACTACAAATTAGAATATACCCTTTATTATATCAATACAAACCAATAAATAAATTGATATTGAGTATTATATTTACTTAAACAATTGCAGGTGTATATGAGAATTTAAGTCACTAAGTGTGTTTAAACATTAGGATGAGATCCAATCAGCATTTAGAATAAACTATGAGTACATGACAGGACAGTTAAGACTTGTATCAGAATGAAAACAAAATTAATTTGGGTGGAAAGAACACCAACATGTGAAGGCCACAAGTGGTGATGTTTCAATTAGGTGTATTGTTTGCATAAACAGTACTGCAATATTTTGTTTTGTTTATTAAGAATGAAAGCAGTCACAAGATGCTTGGACAAAACAGAGGTCAGTTGGCAGTATAGTGTAGTAAGATGTCATTCAACAAATTTATACACAAAATTTGTCATCACTTGACCCTCTCCTCTCTCCCTTTGTATAATTCTGAAACAAAAAGTTTCTATATCCTTTAGTGTGCATACACATGGGGACGTCCTCCTCTCTCTTTACAAATGACATCTGAGATCATCCTAAAAATGTTATCAGAGAATTATAATAAATAATTGAACTGTGTGAACTGTGAAAGTGTAAGGGAATTTTGGAGATAATATGTGGACAATGATTACAATTTAAGACATTTAAGAGAATTTCAATACTTCTTTTGTAATTACTTTTCTACATTGGAGTATTAATCACAACAATACTGTACTGGACATTTACTCTATTATAAATTAAGGAAAGATAAAAGTTTTGTACTGTTTATAAGAAACCATAGACACTAAACTCTGTAAATGTGCTCCTGCAGCATAGGGAACTGTTGCCCAGTTCTGCATCAAACAGAATTTACACAAAAAAATATAAGTTTGTCGGTAATGGCCGAAGAGAAATGACATAAACACATGCTATCAGCAACAGATGTACAAATATGGGCAGGGAGGGTAAGATGGCGAAGTATGTACGATGACGAATTCAGTGTTTCTCAAACATATTATTAACAAGGGAAGTAACAGATCCTTCATGTCGAAACACCTCTCGGAATTTTTATGACACACGCAATGCACCATCTTAATCCCATATCCAAAATATTAGCTGCCAGTTTCCACTGCAAGGCTCCAAAATTGAAGCTAAAATCTTAGGTAGCAATGGAGTGTTGCGGCGCCGCTGGACATCCCTACTAGCGTCGAGCGGGCGGCCGGCCGGCCGGCCGACCGACCGGCCGAACAGGCGGGCCACAGAGCCGGCGCGCGGGCAAACGAAAGCCAGGAGCAGTGTATCGTCGCAAGTTAGTGCGGCACGAATAAAAGCAGAAATGACTGGTTTCCACTGAATGATTAAAACATATATGTTTTCGGCACCACGCACAACGAATAAAATCTTCATTGTCACATTCTTCTTCACATTAGTTTTTCACAGTTTCAAGGCAATATTTGACGGGCACTACAAATTCAGGAGGCCGTTTTGTTATGTACCTTGTAGAAAACCACGAATACTTTTATCATATTTTAAAAACGAGGAGATGAAAATTGAAAATAAATGAAGGATTGCTATTGAAGAATTGTGTCTCTATCGGAAACTTTGGCATTAATACTCTTGTGAGGCACAATATTTTCTGATAAACGGCGATACATAGCTTTCCACTGTCGGAAGAAGAACTTATCAAGTGGTTGGATTTTTCCTGTAGCTCCGGGAGGTATGTGGAGCAATTCAATTGTCTTGCCTGGAGGAATATCATCAATACAAGTTCTGACATTGTACGTGGTCCACGAATCTAAAAGCAGAGCAAAATATTCACTTACAAATGGGAAGAACGCTTCTTTAAACCACTGTTTCAACTCTTTCTTTCCCATTTTTCCTGATTTTGTAGTCGTAACAATTATGTTTTCAGCTTGAAACATTCTTTTGGAGACAACAGGGCCGAAAAATCCTTTTGGTTCCTGCAGCACTATAAATAATTTAGGCAATGAAGATCCATCCATACTTATTGTTGGCATTATAGTGTACGAGTGTGATAACGCTCTAACTGATTGAGCAACTCTGTCTGTGTATGATTTCCACCAACAAACGACAAAGCCCGTTTTGATCGCATATCGCGTTCAAATCCTCTTTGGTCTGTATTAGACGACTGGGAATAATGTGAAATTCTTTCTTTGGCGTTTTTGAGAAATACTTCTACAACCACACCGTTTTGTGTTTCGTCGTGAACGTAAGTGCGTGATACAAATTTTGTTATTTTCCTGCTCTTAATTTTGGGCGCTTTTTTAAAAGATTGATTGCGGAGTGAGAGGCGGAAAAATACTTATTTTTGCTGCCAGTTTCTTGTGAAATTTCTACTGTCCACTGTCGCAGATCTTCATCATTCACATTTTGATTCGTTCTTCTTACAAGTTCAAATCGAGACCAAAGTTTCTCATACGTAATTTTTTTTGTGTTCACTAGGATTTGCTGTCATGCTTTCCACTTGCTTTCTCCACAAATATAGTTGTCTCTCTGACATCACGCGGCGAAAATTTCTACGGACATGTGATATTGAAAAACGTTTCTTACCGCCCTCAATCAACCAGAATTCCACAGCTTTCTTCTTGTACTCGTAGCTAATGCTAACATCCTCATTGTTTTTTTCACAGGGCTTGGATAATAAATCGAACCAGAGTATTTGCAAGGTGACTGACTTTTAGAATCGCTAGTTTCCGGGGATTCACTGCCTGATTCTATTAAACACTTTCCCATATCATCACTCGTGGTAGAAGGATGCTTTTGGCAGTCTGTATCACTATCATTATCACTATCACTTGATTCACAATCACTTCCTTCGCATACAACGAGGGTCGATTCCTAGTAATGCTCCACTTCAGTGCTATTATTTTCGATCAATTCGATAATACATTGACCCATTTCTCGTTCTTTTTCATTTACACTTCCCTTCGAAGATACACCTTTGTTACGAAAGCAACACAAGGCGAACTCAAGTATGTTAACGGGATTTAACACAACTTGCTCTGTAGCCATTGCAGATGTTATTTCTTTTGTAACAACGAAAGATGAACTGGGTGCGAAACTACGCAGCCCTTGTTTATTGCAGGGCCGCTGACGGGCCGGCCGACTCATCCATGACCTTGGGGTCCCTCGCGCCAGCTCGCCCGCAGTAAGGGCTGCCCAAATGGACCGGTAGACGCGTCTATCTTTTTCCTAGTACTTATATGTGTTTTTCAAAGCTTTATTTGGAGGACTTGCAATGGAAACTGGCCGCTATTTTTTCGCATACGAGTTTCTGGTATCAATTAGCATATGCCATTAAAATTTCGAGGTGTGTTTCGACATGAAGGATGTGTTACTTCCCTTGTAAGTAGCAGGTCCTTCTACCTAATGCTAACGGTCTGTTTGCATTGAGAGCTCTCTGGTGGCTAGAAAGGTACCTCACTTGGAAGAAGTCAGTTCAGTGTACCCCGTGAGCTGAGACAAATGCAAATGCGATTTGCAAAGTGTAGTTTGTAATTCTAGTCTTCACAGCATAAGAAATTACTTTTCTATTGTAAGTTACTTTAGCTTCCCTGTGGCATATTTGTTAAATACATCTTCAACCATGCAAAATCATGTAAAATGTGGGTTTGCAATAAAGATGAATATTGGTAGACAAGTTTCAAACCTAAATGGCAAGATGGGGTAAGATGATGAACAGCACTGAGGGTAAGATGATGAGTTTGAAACTTCGACATTTTATCTGACATGCTCTAAAAGCTTAGTTTTTTATAATATAGGTTTTGTAATTATTTTGTAATTATTGTTTTCTTTTATTTTATAATTTGTGGCTGTTTCTTCTTTGGGAAATTCAAGTGTTTATTAGGAGTTGAACAGGTGCACATCAGTATATCATGAACATACATCAGAAACAGTGGAGGGAAAGTGGGATAAGGAAGCAATGAATGCAGCTATTATAGAAGTAAGATATAACAACTCAAGTATCTGCATGTTCTGAATTGAATGTCTCATCAACTGATGAGGCAGCACTAGGAGAGATTCCTTTTGTTGTCACATGCGAGGAAATAGATGATGTGTTGGATGTTCAACAACAAGACTTCATCATTTGTGGGGAGCAAGAGAAGACAGAATTACAGTACCAGTATTACATGCTTTATGACCTTGCATATTCAAAAGTTTTTGTATTATTTTCTCTTGAACTAATAGCTGGAGATTTCATACAAAGATGATTAATTTCTTTCAAAAATTTAATAAGAAAAACAATATAAAATTCATGTCGTTTTAGATTTCAACAAGCATGAAATTGACATTAATACTTACACAATCTGTTGTATGAATCTTCTATTGCCTTTTGAACTATATCAAATCTAGATGGATTTCTGATTCCTTTCATTAACCATTCTCTCTCACATGTTTGCTTCACACGCTGTAGAAACCACTCTGGTACATTGATTTTTACTGACAAAACTTTTAATGATTCTCCTCTAAGAATTGCAAGCACCTATAAAATTGAAAATAACATAAAAAATTTGGATTTCACTTAAGCCTCATAATTTTCATTTCTAACACAGAATTCCTATGTACATTGAAAACAATGAAAATTCAAAAGGAAATATTCTTCACACTAAGGAATTTTCATAAACTAAGTGTTTCAGCAGAAAGTGCACAAACACAAAGAACAAGTAGAGAGGGTCCTGTTTTTGACAATAAACTCTGGGTCTACATGGCTGAGGCTTGACACTAGTCAGAGCCAAAAAAATCGTCTGCCCCACTGCGAGGTCAGCATATAAATGCTCACTTGAGTCACAAAGATAGCCACTATTTCAGCCTGAGAGGGGGACGGCAGAACTTACAGCCAAAAATATTCTAGAAATAGCCAAAGAACTTCACAATTTAGGCACATAGGTGCTACAAAGTGAATCATAATTTCAGTATTACATTTTATTATCCAATTCAACACTCAGTTACTTAATATTCTCACTAAGAAAAGAGGATCCATCTGGCCTGGAGGACTGTTGATTGTGGGAATGACTGTGGGCTTAAATGAGCAACGCAGTTTTAAAAATTGAAATATTCTCCCATACCTGATGTGGTTTGATGTTACCAACTGATGACTTCCATTCAAAATACATTTGAAACTTCTCAGCAGTAAATTCATCTACTTTCTTTCCTTTTGATGTGGTTGCTGCCTTTTTTTCTGCTTTCTTTTCATCAGCTTTTGTAGCAGTTTTTGCCCTTTTAGACTCCACAGTTATACTATATTTGTTTTTTTCATAACTAAAACAATATGCATGAAGAACTTTAATAAAAAAAATCAAAACCTAATTACATGACAATCTAGATTTATTGTTATACGTAAACGGATATTGTAATAATAGCATTATAACGTGGATTACTTTTCCCTCATGGAAAATGCTCAATGGGCTGCTGTGAGTCTGGAATTGATGGCTTACTCACACAGAAGTCTAACAATTTATTCCAAGAAGACAATTTATTCCAAGTTATTGAAATTTACCACCAAATAAAAATACTTTACAGGAATGCAACCTACGCGTAGTATTAAATTGTGCTTTTAGATTTGAGCCAGGTTCAATTACAAGAGTAAATTTAAATGCTGATTGCTTCTTTTATTAATTGAGTCAGGATTCTGAAATTTGTTCTGTGCATTTAAATAATGCAATAAGATCATGGAAGATTTCAATTTTTTTCAAAATTAATAAATGGATTTTTTTTAAATTCTCTGAAAATGCAGATTAGTGAAACATGAGAAATTGTCAGCAGAGGGTCAATTGTCAATGCAAGAATCAGGCATTTACATTTTAAAAGCCACTTGTAGCTTTATTGACCCGAATACTTTGGGTCAATAATAAACTAAGAATAATACACATTCCCCCCACCCACCTACTTTTTGGGACATTTTGAGTTGGTTCCCCTTTTATATGAATTTTACTTCTGTTTACTTATGAATTTTTTGGTATAAAATAATATTAAATTTACTGGTGAATTTCTGGAATAAGATAATATTAATATAATATTTTAAAATTTATTTATGAATTATAAAATAATAGATTAGCTGAAGTAAGCCAGTTGCCAGGGTAAGAGAGATGATTTGTAATGCAAATGCATATTTTTACAATGCATTTTAGACAAACTAAGGCAAATGGTAGATTTTTGTGATAACAATTTATGTAGAATTTGTCATTTGTACAAATTAAAGTATGATAGGGATTAACATAAAAGAGATACAAAAATTTGTTTAAAGTAAAAATACAAATGAAATTTAAGAATATTAGATTCATAGTTCATTGTAAAACACACTACTTACAGTTCTCGCATTGTATCCAAAATGGCTTTGTTTTTGCTTATAACATCTGCAATTATATGCTGCAAACCTAGCAACACTTTCTCCAAAGATCCAGTTTGTGAGTTCACAAGTTGTGGTGGGTTTACCCACGATGTCCCCTCCAAAATGGCCATGGCAGGGCCTTCTAATCCAAGGGCTCGAGCTTTTTCTGCCAAAGTACGAGCTCCTGAAGGCTTGAACTGGGCATACTGAATAAAAGAAATACACACATAAAAAATACACACTCCCTCACAAAAAAAACAAACAAAAAACAACATTTTGTTCAGTAGAGTTGTGGCTGCTGTAAGTTACTAGCTAACTTAAAACATTGAAACCTGCTAAAACGGCCACCTCAATTAAGCAGTCTTCTCTATTAATGACCATTTTTTCATGGCACCTATTGATTATTCCATATGATATGTCAGTTAACAAGAATCAGACATTGGGTTAACGAATGTCTGGTTACAGTCATTAAACATATTGTAAATTATATAATCAAAAACGCTACTTTTTATACTGGACAAAACGTAGAAACTGTTACATTCCCTCTGCCTTATAAATGCTTAATTCATCCCAATATGTGAACGATAAATATCTCCCTATGAATTATAGACCTGTATCTCTGATATTGAATTTTGCTAAAATCTATAAAAACATCATTAAATGTAGATTAATTATTTTCATTGTCAAAGACAACTTGATCAATTCAATGAAATTTGGCCTTCAGGAAAGGAAAAGCAGAGATGATGCTTTGACATTTGTCATTAATCACATCAAAAATGCATTAGATGAAATTACTACCTGTTTTCTTTTTAGCTAAAGCATTCAACACAGATCACCATGAACTACTTTTAATGCCTTTACCACCACGAACTAAGCTTGGAATTAGAAGCAAAACACTAGATTTATTGCAAAGTTACTTGAAGAATAAATGGCAAACAGTAAGAGTGAATCTGTCTTACGCAAATGATTTACTTGTTCAATGTAGTGTACTGCAAGGGACAATAATGGGACTTTTGTTGTTTATACTCTAAAAATAAAAAAAACTAAACTGTTTTTCTCTCTCTCAGGGGTCAGCTACAAGCTGTATCCCATGTCCCACTTGGCATTATATGCACTCTATCCAAGGTCTTGGGAGGGAGTGTCCCCCACTCCCTCATTTTCCCTTTCTCTAGTTTCTCCAGGCTGGAGACCCTACCTTATCGATAACCCACTGATGTAGCCACAGCCCTTCCAAGTTCGTTACTTTGTGACTACCTAGACACTGCAGTGATCCTCAAATCCTTAGTAGAGTAGTGTTTAATGATGGGGTAGGGTAGGGAATGATTCATGGAGTGATTCAGTGGAAAGCATGTTGACAGGAGAAATGGAGTACCTTCAGAAAACCTGTCGCGAACCTGCTTTGTTCACCTCAAATTCCACTTGAAATGCCTGGGATTGAATCTCAACACTAGTGGTGGAACAAATGGAGACCCCTACACCAAGGGCCGCCCCTTACTGTTGTTTATATTCTACAGCAATGATAGTTTTATTATTTTTGCTCCAGATGAAAGGTTTAGGGAAAGGGACTTACGTTTAGTAATCAAAGGTAATACTTGGAAAATTGTGTTGAAATAGGTGGAAAACAAAATATTTCGTACTGCTAGGTGGCTGGCAATGGTGGCTAGATGGCTTGACTTTAAATATTAGTAGAACTGGTTACATTACTTTTGGTGGCTACTCTGACAGTGCACCTTTATCCCTAGAACACCCAAGGTGGGTCCGTCGGACCCATGGCAGTATATTAATAACATTTTTAGTAATTTATATAGGGATTTTGGAAGTGCCGCTTTTTGTATTCTTCTGTCATGGTGCATTATGTGTAATTCATATCATATTTTACATTTGTGTACTTTTTCCAAAGTACAAATAGCTTTCTCTGAATTTATAACGTAAACACCCAGGCCCAAAGCGTCTTCTTAGGTTTTTACAACTGTACTATGGACACCATCTGCGTTTAGATAAAAACATCATTCATATATTACAATTACAATGTTTTTTATTACATTTAACTCTGTGATTATTACGTTTATATTAGTTTTTTGTTCAAAATAGGGCAGTACATAAATATTTTGCATACATAAATTGATATTACTGATGTAAATAGGGGGAACGTGACTTCCGTGATCTTCCTCTTTGAAGTATTCAAACAATCATTCCATCTCTGCATTGTTATTATTGTTATTATTATTATCATTATTATTATTATTCATATCAAAAAGAAAGCTAAATAAGTTTGATATAACTAATCTTATTGATTTTAGTGGTGACAGCGGAACACATGATAATGAACCATATCAGTGTTTGGGTTTTGTGGAGTAACAAATAAGGTCCAACAATATTTCGAACAACACTGAGGCAAAAAAGGTTCGAAGATCTGTTACTCTTCGAGCGTTTTGATGATAAGTCAACGAGATGTGCGCATAAGGCAAAATGTGTTCGCTGCTTTTCGTGAAATATGGGAAATCATTTCGTGAAATATGGGCGTTCATGGGAACGCAACGACTGTGGATGAACAGCTCGTACCTTTCAGAGGACGCTGTAATTTTCGCCATTATATGAAATCAAAACCGGCTAAATACGGCATAAAATTATTCTGGATATGTGACTCCAAAACTTCATGTCTTTGAAAGGGTTGCCATTCTTAGATAAAGAAGGAAATGTGAAAGGTACAAATATTAGCTTTGAGGTTGTAGAAATCCTTTCTTCTGATTTTCATGTCACCCATCGTAATATCACTATTGATATTTTTTCACTTCAAAAGCTTGAGCTGAAAACTTGTTGAAAAGTGATCTGACATTGGTTGGTACAATCAAGTCATTTATTCCAAGGGAATTTCAACCCAGCAACGGCAGGGAAATTGAAAGCTCCCTCTTTGGCGTTACGAGATATCATTCTGTAGTATAGTGTGTACCAAAGGCAAAGAGAAGTGTACAACTTTCAACAATGCACCACACGATTTTATTTATTTGATTCATTTGGTCAAAAAGCAGTAAAAACTGTATGTGACGTTCATCCCTTGTATATGACGTACATATCAAATTGTCGAAGAAAACGGAAAGCCACAAATAATATTGCATTACAACAGCACAAAAGGGGGTATGGACTCACTTGATCAAATGGTTCAAATTTACAGCTGCAAAAGAAAAACAAGGAGATGGCTACTGGCTCTTTTTAAGAATTCTATTGAAATAGGAGGTATTTCAGAATTTGTTCTATTTTTAGCAAAGTATCCTGAATATAATATAAGCAAGAAGAAAACGAGGCGCCACAAATTTCTTACAACCTTGTCAGAACTTGTTGTACCACAACTAGAAGGCCAAAGCAAGGACTCCATAAGACAATTATTTAGTCAATGCTGAGCTTTCTTCCTGAGGAAACCCAAATCATCTCCAACTCTTATATGGAACGAGCGAAAAAGAAAAGGTGTTATTTATGTAATCCAAAACTTAGTAGAAAGCAAAAGGCTGTTCGTGGTAAATGTAAATAAAATGTCTTTAAAGAACATGCTTTAGTTACAAGAATATGCAACAAATGTAATTAGTAAATTTATATATTTTCCTCAATATGTTTTTGTGAATTGTCATATGTGGATTAAATAACGTAACAATATAGTATTAAGTAGATGAAATTTTATATTTAAGAGTCATAATGTTTTGAAAAGTTAGAATACTTGTAAAAACCTGGCATCATTGCAAAAGAGTAAGTTAAAAATGGGTGGGTCCGCGAGACCCATGTTGGGTGTACGTACGTAAAAAAGGTTGGGTGTTCTAGGGTTAAATTGTAATATCAAAATACATAAACCTGATTGCAGTACCAGACTACAGGGGTCCTGAATTTTTACAATTAATGCAAAATATTTGGGTATAAAACTTTAAGTGGAATGGCCACATGCAGAAACTAGTAGAAAAGTTTAGAAATTTCAAATTGCTTTGTAATCAACATCAACTTATTTTATTTATAAGTTGTGTTTAGTGTTAACCACCCACACATCTTGTTTTATGCATTATTTTGATCATTGGCATTTGATCATTAGGGATAATTATTTGGAGAAGTACCCATGATTCTACTTTACAACTGCTGAACAAAATCCATACAAATATTCTACAAGTATTGTTTTACAAAAGCCAGTATCTCTTTGTACAACTGATTAGTGACTGTAATCGGTCTAAATTAAAAGATTTTTCTAGAAAATACACCACTGAAAAATTTCTACTCACTTCAAAACATCCATTTCCAAAAACCGGCCACTAGACCTGTTGCAGCTTCCAATTATACATATAGTATAAGAAATTGCATGGAAAAGCCACATATATCTTTGTGTCAAGATGTTTAATGCATTCCCTACCCACTCTTAAAAATTTTGTAATTTCACTAGGAAAAGATAAATTTTAAATATCTTAGAAATTGGATCATGCGTTTACCAAGTCAAATCATAAGGCATCCCCAGTGACAGTTCACAGTTGATAATTTCACTATGTTCAGAAAATACACGTTTTCTTCTTTTTACATTAGGTTTAAGGTTTGTATTTTAGATATTTTGTACTGCTTTGTGAACAAGCTATGCCTAAGCGAGTATAATTATTACAGTAATTAATTTGTAAATTTTACAACCTGTAATAAATAAAATAAATATTAGAAGATACTTACAATATGTTCTATTTCATTCATTGTCTGAGAACTTTGCAAGGCAGCCAATATTGATGGAGTCATTTTGTTCAGTTTAGTAATTGATTTTGCCACAGTATCTATCTTCTGTTTAACAGATCTATATGAGCAAAAATCATCATCAATTTTCAATAATATAATATACTACAAACAGTAATACATCAGAATAGGCTAAAAGAAAAATTACAATAAGCGTTCATAATTATCTTTCACACGTCGTAACATTTCCGGTTCCATGTTTCCAGTTTGTTCCTTGCGATATCGAGCAATAAAGGGAATGGTGTTTTCATTTTCAAAGAGTCGCACAACATTCTTAATAATTGGTGGTGGCAAATTGAGTTTATCTGCAATGACGTGTTCAACCCGCCATTCCACACCAAATTGCAGTTTAGGCTGAAAATAAACTTCAGTATCAAACAATAATCACCAATAAACAAATGCAATGCAATTACATGCCTTCATGTATGTAATTAAAAGTTCATTCACAAAATGTAAATAATAGTTTTTTATATTGCATTTATTCAAAAATAGAAGAGAGGTTAGAGCAGAGCAGTATTACATTCTCATGGAACAGAAATACTTCAAATTTACATCTGGACAGTTATAAAAATTATCAATTCTAATTACACAAAATATTACTAATTTATTCCTGTTTCACATAATTCATGGGCCAACTGTAAATATAAATTTCATATATGTACTTTATCTGAAGAAAAAAAGTCACAATTATTTGCTTACTTGCAATATAAGTAATTTATGTAAAGTGGTTAAGCATCGACCAATCAATTTCCCATTTGAGAAGGATAACTACAAAACACTGAAGACACTTTGCAAAACAAACAATATATAATTTTGATTTCCACCAATTACATTATTTAGAAATGCTCTAGACATGTTCAATTGTAGTCCCTTTTGACATGAAGAAACACAAAATTTAATTTTAAAGTGAATGCAATTTGATTCTACTATGTTCCATGACTTTTAATGAGTTGTAGATATTACTTCAATATGAACCACAATATATTCCATTTTGTACTATATAACAAATATAGTTTAAATAATATATTACCTCCTCATACTGATTTATGACTATTGCTCTTTTTCTTAATATTATAGCTTAGATAAAAATGATACATTAATAATTATAAATCAAATTATTTCCATTATTCTAACCACAATTTCTTGTATTTTATTCAAATGAATCAGATTAACATAACCTGATTATATTATTAAGAGATTTATAAATAAAGGTTTTACCTGCAGTTTCTTAGTTTCTGCAGCTGAAGATTCCAAAGAAATATCTTCAGGGCTTTCGGCTTCTGTTTTCACTTTTTCTGTCTTCACTCTGCTGGTCTTTTTTTTATTTTCTCCATCAGGTTCCAGTTTAGGTTTTTTCTTAGTGGGCGATGTTAACTGTTTTTTTGGAGGTCGTTTTTTAGCTGCAGCTTTTCTTAACTTCATCTTCCACATTAGGTTTAGAATCCTTTTCAGTGTCGAGTTCATTTTTTATGTTTCTTCTGCCACGTTCTGGGGTACAGGTCTCCTTTTTCACACACTTTTCTTTTGGACTTTCTTTAATTTTCTTTTTTACAGGGGACTGTTTCTTCATCTGACACCAAATCTATTGTTGCGTTCATATTCTCTGTTCTCCAACACTGTAATCATTAAATCTGCCATAAATATTTAAAGTAATGAAACATGTAGAATCTGCCTTCTTTGGAAAATGCTGTTTCAATATCCCATTTTTAAACTGATTTTACATACAAGCATATCCAATCACAGAAAGATATCTAGCAAACAATTTCAACTTGAGATAACATTTTGTTTGTGTCCCTTAATAAATAAAACTGGGCTTCTAAAGAAACCACATAGCCCCCTTCAGGCCTGAATGCAGAGAGCTAAGCTGCCTGGGACGAGTAGTATTTTTGGTAAGGTCAGGAGATCTTGGATGTCATAGAGGGAACAAAAAACAGAAAATGTAAATTGAACATAATTTCGATGGTCACAGGGAAAAACTTGGTAAGTCGAAATTTTGTGGAAAATTG
The DNA here is from genome assembly GCA_031308135.1 of Acheta domesticus. NCBI lineage: Eukaryota > Metazoa > Arthropoda > Insecta > Orthoptera > Gryllidae > Acheta > Acheta domesticus. Next base: position 159,297,871 of record JAHLJT010002406.1, on the reverse strand, counting down.
GGTAAATATATTTAATGGAAAAGAATCATAATTATTATTTTGTGAACAAGTATGCAAGTGTCAATCTTAGGCTCTGAGGCATCAATTGAATGTGAGTTTTTAGGTATCTTCAAATTATGTGAATCAATTTTGATAAGTAAACTTGCCTATTTTTTGCACAAACAGTGGCGTAATCAATATTGAACAAGTTCACTTCCTCAGTTTGCGAATGCAAATATAAAAACGAGGCACTTCGACTTACCTAACTAATCACACATATAGAGTTTCAAAAATAGGCAATTCATGAATCAAATAGGCAATTCATTATGAAATGTGCAGAATGCATTAGTGAAGAAGACAGATTGCAATGTTTTACTCAATATTGGGCTTTGGGATTTCGAGATAAAAGAGCAAAATACGTATCTTCTCTTATTTTGATGAAGCCTAAGAAAACTCATAAAATGAATTCATATGAAGCTAGATATTTCTTGTTATTACAAATTAGTAATAAAAAATCAGAATGTTTCCATTTGTATGGGTTGCTTTGTAAAATCACTAGGAGAAAACTACCTGTTTCATGTGGGATGAGACAATTTCAAGGAGAGGTGCTAATCAAATAGCTTCATGCCTTTATAGACATTTAAAAACTTTGCCACCAGATGTCAATGAGGTAACGTACTATTCTGACCAATATGCTGGCCAGAACAAAAATAGTATTGTTGCACTCACTGTTTTTGTACACCCTAATTACAATATCTCTGGAATCAATAAAATAAACCATAAATTCTTGGATCAGTGATTACACTCATATGGAATCTGATAGTGACCATGCAGTCATTGAGAGAGCAAAGAGATATACCCTAATGAAAATTAACCACCTAAATGAGTGGATGTAGTTGATAAAGACCATGATAGTATCAAAGACCACAATCTCTTTTCAAGTAATTCAAATGGCAACAAAAGATTTTTTTGATTTCAGTTCTCTGGCAAAAAAACAGAGGTCCTTTTCAGATTAAAAAACTTGACGAGACAGGGCAAAAATTTCTTTGGGCGCCAGTTTAGAAAATCAGATGGGCGATAGTATTTTAAACATGATATAGAACAATTGCGAACAATTTAGTAATGTTCATTTTAAAAAAAAGGGAAGACACTCGAATTTTAAAGAGTTGCCCCTTTTGTTTATTTATTTGTCAAAAAACAGTAAAAAACTGTATATGACGTGTGGGGAAAGAAATTTATCTGCACACATTTTCTTGAGGGCCAGAAAAAAAACAACAAAAAAATGAATTTAGAAAATAATTATTTTAGAAAAATAAAAATATTTGAAAAATGTTTTTTCCTGAGTTATAGAAAATCAATTTCAACTGTAAATGAACTACAAGCAAAAGGAGTGCTCAACAAAAGGTGCACACAGTGAAGCTACATTTACGTCCAGAAGCAAAACAAGGGGCCATCTCAGTATTTGCTCAATGGATCAGGGAAACTGGACAAAAACCTGATCGAGATGGGAAAAACCTGATCGAGATGAATGATGATGATCGAGATGATTTGAATGATGAATTTGTCGCATTAATCGATGCCGAAGAAAAGCTCTGATCGATTTACTTCCTCTTATTGACAGCTCCTTTAATAATTTTTACAAATCATTAAAAACTGACACTTCAGAACCAGCTGACCCAGATTTGGAGGAAATTGATCCAGATGAGGATAATTTGTGACAACTTGAATATTTTCTGAAAGCATTTTTATTAGTGTATTTTCAATTGTGTTTTCAAAAAAATGATTTATTTTCTAAAACTTGTATGTTTTTTTCAATTTATTTCATTCCTTTAATTGTTAATACGCTTAATGTTAACAAAGATTCAATTATCTGAAACTTTCTTTTTTATTTTTATTCCATCATCACCTATCCCAATACATCAAGAATGATGAGTAAACAGGTGAAAAACTTGATAAGTCAATGGTACAAAATAAGGTAATTCGCATAACAATACAAATATAAACAAATTTGATACATTATGGGTGTCATTGTAAAATACAGGTCGGAAATTACAAGTTTTTGAGCCAAGTAGAATTTCTGTTGTTTCATTAACTGATTTTTCAAGACCAGTTGAACTTTAGAAGTGGTCTGAAAAATTACACTTTTCAAGACTTATCAAGTTTTTCCCCTGTGACCTTCGATTTATATGTTATATTAAAATTACATTCAAATACATATGTTCTGGGTTGTTTAATCTTGATTGAGCTTTTATAACAATAGAGAGGATGAAAACTTACTAGGCACTCCAGGATGTCATATGGTGGATCACCTCCTCTACAGGGTGGCCACTCATTTCCCTGACTTTTCCCAGTTTTCTAGAGGATTTTTAAAAGTTTTTTCTTCAGAAAATTTGTAATTTCACACTATTTAAAGAAAATATTTAAGCTACACTGATACTAATTTATCATCACTATTATTTTTTCAAGTCAAAGTGCAAATAAATAATATTTTCCCCCAAATGAAAATGGAGAAAAAAATAACGCAAAAGGTTTGAAGATTGGTTCGGACGTTATGTTCCGAGGAGTAAAGGGAGTCACGGATGAGTACCGCGACGCCGCCATGAGCACGAAGTCCGTCGTCTTTATCGAACCGATAGATGGTAAATCCGCGAAGACACAGGGGATGAGAAGAATATGTGTTTCCTGAAGGCAGACTTTAGATGGTCTGTGGCGAGAAATTAGCAATCTTAATTCTTCTGAGTGGGTGCGAAGACCATTTAAATTCCATGAGAGAGCCATCATAAGGAATTATTTCTTTGGTTGCTTTCTTTTCTTTCTCACCTTCTGAAGGGTTGTAGATGAATTTTCGAGGTGATCCTCGTCAACAGCAGAGTCATCCTGACTGCTGCTGGATATGGTCGCCTGTGTCGGGGGGATTTCCCGTTCTTTTTGCCACAGGAGACCGAGATTTACAGGGGCTGGACGATCGTCCGATGTGAACCTCGGGAACAGAAAGGGGTGGACGGGATTTTAATGGCGTATTTCTTTTGGGAGGCGGTATCTGCTTGGGATCGATTTCCGTAACGGTCTCAGCGGAAGTCATCGATGGCTGGTGGAGTTTTTGAGGTATTTCGAAGTTTGTGGGAATGATCACTTTCCCACCTTGAATACATGCCGTATCTTCAGGGAAGTCTATCGGCGACACCTGACAACTGAAGTGTGCTACTACAGCTGGGGCACATTGAGTTTGGTAACACGATGTTACCCCCGGGGACTTAGGTTTTAGGGCACTGGAGAAAGATCGTGTGACAGGTCAACTGGGTTCCTGGTTTGGTACCTACAGTTTCGCCTCAGGGAAGGAAACCTTTTCGGTCACTCTTATTTTTTGGATTTCTCTTTCCCGGAGAAAGGTGGAGCACTGGTTGTCATTGGCTGGGTGATTGCCTTCGCAATTAACACAGCGCGGTGGTTTGTCGCACGGTTGTGGGTCGTGCACTGATGATCCGCACTTCCCGCAAACCGTGCTTACGGACATACACCGCTGCTTGGTATGCCCAAACCTTTGGCACATGAAACAGCGCAAAGGGTTCGGCATGTACTGCCGCACACGGAGGTTGTAAGAAAGCAGTGATTATCCTTTCCGGGAGGGATAGTCGATCAAACGTAAGGATCAGAGTCGAAAAAGGGGATCACTTTCCCCTGCTCCTTCCTTCTGATCCTATACACCTCAGTCACGCCATAAGTCTTGAAAAAAGTATAAGAGATCTTCCTCCGTTTCTGTAGCAAAGTTCTCGTGGTTTACAACGCCTTTACGATGAACCGTGACTACTACCTGGAGGCCGGCAATCTGCTTGGTATTCTGTATTTTATTGATTTGTTCGTCGGTGCTGGCTTCAAAAAGAATAGTTCCGTTTGTCGCACGACCGCTTGGAACTTCCCGTAAGCTTCTTCTATGGCTCGAGCCAGACGGACAGCACTTATACTTTTAAAAGTTTTACCTTCCTCGGCACACGCCATGAGGAGGAAACGAGGCTTCTTTGGTCGATCTTCTTCTTTGGAAAAGAAACTATTCAAATCTATAGTTCTTTCTGCACATCTCCTCTTCCTTGCAGATGAAGGCGGGGGAAAAGGTGAAGTATCAATATCAGATTCATCCCCGTGGTCCCCATCCACCACGGAGCACAACAAGGGGACAATCCATCGGAGTGCCAGGATTGCCACGGAGATATAGTGGGGGGATGTCATAGCGCTGCCGCGCTCACCCTGGAGTTCAGTACAAGACCTAGTCCGAGCCGATTGATCGCGAGTGGTTTAGCTCCCGACTGCCAGTCTAGAAGAGTGCAGGGGCCAAAGCGAGTGTGTTGGAACCTACAGGGAATACGTAAGCAACGTACTCCTTAGTGCAAGGCAAACAGTAGCACTAGGACTAGATAAGGAAACAAACAGGTCCCTCAACTGCCAGGACACACATTCCCTCCGACACGGGTCGCCATGCATGGCAAACACATGGGTGGGCGTTCAGCATACAGAGAAGGCCAGTATGCAAAGGCAAAAGAATGTATGTGACATGAAATGAGATGCAAGAAGATGAAAAAATGGAGAAAAGGAACACTTGAGAGCCTTCTCTGCATCCCCCCGTCAGGACGTGGGCCAACCCACCTCGATGGGGCCCCAAAATGAACTTTACGTCATATTAAAAAGTGCAATTAGTACTATCTATTCGAAAAGTTTGAAGAAAATATTTGGAGCCATTTTTGAGAAAATGGCTTTTGAGCGTTTCTGAAAAGACGGAATTTTGAACTAGTTTTCACTGAAAACTGTTGAGTTCTCGAGAAACTTTACTTGACGCTATTTAAAGCACATGTACTCGTAAATATAATCATGTGAACAAATGTGAAAATGTAAATATAAACGACCTGAGAAGCAAGTCAAAAAAAATTCACACTTTTGTATTTTTGAAAAAACAAAAGAATAGAACACTATGCCGTCGTCGCACAGAGAACACTAGGCCAACACTATCCTTACCAAAAGTTTAAAGAAACAACTTGGAGCAGTTTTTGAGATAATCTTGTTTTTGAATTTTTTTAAATTGCACATATTGCACGCTATATTGCACCAAAAGTGCTAAAATTAAAAAAAAAAGTGCATGGCCTTAACGGAAGAATTCACTACGGAGAACAAATTTCATTGGAAAAAAAATTTAATTTTGTAGTTGTAGGAAGAGGCCGAAAAAATTAAAACTTTTGCAGTTTTCGAAATTGAGAGTTAACCGCGAAATTAGGAGCTATGCCACTTTTATAAGTATATTTTACTCTATCCTTTCAAGAAATTTAAAGAAAAAATTTGGAGCAGTTTTTGAGAAAATTTTGGAAATGTCTGGGGGGCTTCATGTAAAGTACACCCAAATTTTGAAGAAAGATTTTCAAAATAGCGGCGCCTCGAGAGGAAGCATATCGACAGGGGAATATCCATTTTGGGAGAAATCGTACGTATGGTTTAGGCTAGCCCCCTGAATAGCTAGCCCAGACACAAAGAAATAGAAAACTAATACGGGATAGTCTGTGCCATTCTGTAGCACTAGTTTCTCTTTCAAATGGAACTATACATATAATGACGAGCGTAAAAAGACGAATCCAATGATATACATATTGCCATAACTTAGTTAAACCTTTTTGAGTAAGTTTTGTTTTGCGACTCGTATTTAACGAATATTGTTAATGTAACAGTCCACTAGCCAAGGTCAAGCATGATTTTCCTTGCTATCGCGCACTCCGGGCGTTACAATGTTAAATACGAGTCGCAAGAAAATCAAAATTACTAAAAACTAGAAGTGCTGCAACAGCAGGTATTTTTTCGCGAGAAAATATTACATAGCTAATATTGCTATAGCTATGTAATATTACAATATGACTTATTCTCGTACATTTTAATTACCATTTGAAAAATTTTTAAACAAACGAAGCGTGTAAAATACATATATTTTTTAACTTCAAACGTTTAAACAGCTTTCTGCCACTGAATTCAGTGTATCCACGTTCTGTATAAATGCGGATTTTAGGCGTAAATAAAATTATTAGTTTATGTAAACGCGAAAGGACTGCGGCCGACATTATCGCCTTCTTATCAGTGACGCGTTACGTGTTATTACGTGTTACAACACGCAACAATGACTGCAAATTAGACCTGTTGATACCCTTGGCAAGAAAATTAAAATTGATACAAAAATATAATGTGATATACCAGAATATGACAAATTTTATTTAACAATATTAGCTGTACATGGGGTGGATAAATGGGTATGCAATATGGCGGTATGCGGCCTTAGCAACGACAGCGCAGAGGTTGGCAAGGTCAACAAACTACACAGGCCTTGAAGATGTCCGGATGCGGGCTAGATAGCTAAAGAAGATAAGATGTGGTTGGTTCAGAAACGAATGACTGACGGAGGTCGCGGCTACTTGAGTTCGTAAGAGACGCACGGGTTGGCTAATGAAGATTAGACAGTCTAATTTTGCCGCTGTGTTTTGAAAAAATAGAATGAGAGACGCTTACCGAACCATAAAGGGTTAAAGAACGCATTGAACAGAACATTCTGACTCTGGGTGTCGTGGTGTAAAGATTGTTTGCGGACATTATATTAGGAAAGTGAGACTTGTATATTTTTTTTGTGAGAGAAGTAATAGTTTTTTTCGGACTCTGAGAATTATTTGCCAGAAGTGAATTCGCGGAGGACTTGCACAGTTTTTCGGATATTGCAGTTGAACTTTAATGTTTTACATAACCAGTGGGAAAGATTAGGAACTGGGAGCATCGGATAAGAACCGATAAGTAGTTTATGCAGTGTGGACTGGACGTGTCAGCAGCAGCGCAAGACCGGAAGAAAGAAGCAAAACTTGGAACCAACAACGGTCACGTGAGAAGCGACTACGGAGCGTCGGCAAGCAAAACGGTAAAGAAATACTGCAGTACAAAAGAGATAACGTATTTAAAAGGTCATGCCCATAAAATTAATTGTTAAAACTTAACGTTAAATAAATTATTGAATTTTGTTCTTTGGAAATGAAAGGAGTTTTCATTTGTCAATCATAATCTTTAATTAGTTGGAAGCATATAATTATTACATTTCAGATTCCACGCCATACTGTATAGTTGGCAGATCAGGTAATCGGCTATCGAGGCGATAGCGAGTATTTGTATCCGGACCCATCGACCCAAGCTAGCTGGATGTTTATACAATTTTATTTAAATTAGATGGGAAAACTTTGGTAGTAATTAATGTAACCTGTTTCTGGCGCCCAAATCTTAATATAAATTTGGAACAGGCCATAATTACAACCACGCTCTTGATGAGACGATGATAAAGGTATATTTCAATAATAATTAAATATATTTGTATATTCATCTAAACTACTTGGTTTTTACGCGTATTACTCTTCATTCCTACATTTTGTTATGCAAAAACGAAATCTATTCGTTTATACATTTAACTCAATTAAAGGTCGCAATTGAAAATAGGTTTTAAATAATTTATAAAAGATTAATTTGTAAACGTATAACAAAAGCTCGAATGTAAGAAACGAACAACGAAATATTCAAATTCTAACTTACGAAATATTCGAACAAGCAAGCAAACTTTAATTAATTATTTGTTCATCGCACATGTTAATTGTACAAACTTTCATTTTGTATATTCAACTACGAAATCACGTTGCCAACAAATTGCGATTCTCAGAACGTCTGTCCGCACCACCGCCAATGCTGCCTCATACTTAGAATCGCTTGCAACATACTCAAATCCTGCGTAGTAATTCACTCACTAAAGAGTTAACTGCACAATGCATATTATAAATTCTAACATTCAATGTTACATACAACATTCTTACATTTACATATAGTCTGTTTAATTAACAATTCAAGTCACAACTTTGTCATCACATGATCATGCACGCCCATTGGCTCCGCTAGCTTTTGGCGCGAATGCCGCAGTCGCCTACAGCCTGCACACGGCACAAAGTTGAGTGTCTTGCTGGCCGTCGCGATGTGCAGACGTGTACGTGCCGCTCACTCATTTCTCTTCACACCGCAATATGCTATACATACGCGTGTGCAAGGTGCCTTTTAGTTTTCTTCATAGTTCCATGTCATAGGACGAACTAGTCAGTGCCATCAACTACTTTTGAGGCTCCAATGTCGCCCAGGGTCTCAGTAGTGTAGGAGATGCTAGTAACTTATACCAGAAAGTACCGAGAAGCCCCCCTACAATGGGATCGCAATCACCGTATGACCGTAATAGCCGCCAGTAATGGGTTTGCCGTTGCGTGGCCGACATGTCCACTCTCTCACCTCCTCGCGGTGGCTCCCGGTAATGCATCTAGGGGCAACTTGAGGTGCAGCCGAGAGGGATAGGCGAAAGGCGAGTCTACGGCGCCTTAAAACGGGAGCATCTAGCTAAGGGATGGACATCTCTGACAGAAAAACCATCTCGGGGACCCCACGTCACGGGGGAAGGGGGTCGGGGGTCTGTAGGTAAAGACTCCCTCGTGCTCTTCGGAGCGACTGCCAGTGGACACTATGGACGAAGCCTCGGACGCGGGAGCGCATGGTGGCGCGCCTCGTGAACAACAGGCCACCATTTATGACGACCCTAGCTTGGAACGGTTCATGATTAGAATTCCCTTCGAGGCGAGTCGCCGCGCGCATTGTGCCCAGAAAGGGGGTGGTGGCCATCGATCTGAATAACATGGTTCGGCATCATGATACTATGAATAGTGATGTCCCCCTAATCTGTTTATGCTCTAAATGCAACAAAAATTACAAAGGTAAGCTCTCCGCTTTGAGTCATTTCCCTAAAGTGCCCGGGTCCGAAAGCATCTCAAGGAGACTGTACGTGGGTTATACTCCGACAACGTCGCAACCAAATCAGCTCTCACATTTGCGCCATGCTCATCCAGAAGCAACTAATAAAGCTCGAGCTACGAAGGCGCAGCGTAATGGTAGGACTGCTGTGCCTAGAGCAGGGAAAGTCTTCTCTTCCGAAGATATTATGAAAATGGCTGCATTGAAGAAAGAGCAACCAGAGACGTCGAACGAGGATTTGACTGCTCTGCTGGGCAAGACCGCCCAACAGGTGACAACAAAAAGAAAATTGACTACATATCGAGGATATTTAGCAGCCATTGGAGCTGAATCTACAGTGACTGCAGAATCATCGTCAACATCCGATGATTCAGCTAGACCTACAAGAGCTGCTGTTATTGCATCGCCTCCCAGGGTCATTAGCCGAAGACTCTAGTGAGTCAAATCTCTATGGTGATTGCTTCTCCTCTGTATCGAAGGCCTAACCTTAAGGCAGGAAGAAAACTGGTGATCCCCTGCTCCGACACTTGTCCAAAGGGAGTGGAAACGTCTTCACAGGTAGAGATAAGTAAACAGCCGTGTACCGATTCCCTTCTAAAAACTCGGCCCACAGGCAATAGCCCTTAGGAATTTGCAATGGTAGACATTGCCTTCCTGAAAGCAGATCGGGTGCAATTCCCTAACGAGGAGGACGCTAGTTTCTGAGATGAATAAGGAGCTTTCGGCGTGCCCATCCTCTTTGATTCTGTTTTATCTGCTATTGACACGGCCCGTGTTAGCATTTGCTGACGACCTGGTGCTGTTAGCAAAAGATGCCCCAGGAGCTCAAGAATTGGTTGATAGTGGTAGAATATCTTGGGGTCCTCGGAATGACATTATCTCGAAGTGTTCATCATTTCAAATTACAACCTTTGAAAGATCCTGGTTCATTGAGGACCCCTGTCTGCTAAGGTTGGGGGAGAGAATTCCTCTTGGTCAGTAATGATCATACCCTAACACACCTAGAAATGAACTATATCTGGAACAGCTTCCCAAAAGCATCCATGTCGAATTTGTTGGAAGCAGTGACGATGTTTCAGAAGGCGCATTTAAAGCCCATTCAGAAATTGGCATTACTTCAAACTTATATAATGCAACATTACTTTTACCAATTGGCTTTATCGATGCCATCTATGTCGACACTCAGAGAAGCGGACGGTAAAATCAGTGGCAGTCAAACAGCTCTTACATCTGCATATGAGTTCTGCAGATGGCTTATTCTACCTGGCCAAGAGAGATTTAGGACTGGGATTGCTGCGGCTCCCCAACACGTTCCTAGGGTAGCGCTGAACCTAAGATTACGTTTAGAAAAATCTGTAGATCCTATTTGCAGAAGACTGGGCTCCTGTACAAGTTTCTACAAATAGACATTAAAAACCGGCAGAACAACGACACTCAACTGGCCCTATACTGAACAAGATTTAAAGGCTTATAAGAAGAAATGCGCCGATGACGAGTTGGTCGCTTGGACGAAGCTGGGATCCCAAGGGAGAGCGGTTAAGACGCATATAAACGATCCGGAAATGCCTTTTTGAAAGATTATAATCTTCTGAAATCTCGTCTTTTTATCACTGCACTCCAATTGAGATCAAATACCGCTGCCAAGAAAACTACTCGTAGTAGAGAAAGGCCCAGGGAGGATGTATACTGCAGGAAGTGCAATACAGCGGTAGAAACCATGAATCACATTCTTGGCCAGTGCATTTTTACGAAGCCAGCAAGAATAAAGCGTCATGAGATCAATAATTTCATAGAGGGGAAGATACTCCGGAAATCGGACACCGTGGTGTCCATGTAAGCCACTTTATCTGTTACCGAAGGGGTTAGACTCAAACTTGATCTAGTAATAAAAAGTCAGGAAGGGGTCCACGTAGTCGATGTGACTGTCCGGCACGAGGACGGGTCCAGCCTTCTAAAAGCAGAAGAGGAAAAGGTCGTAAAGTACCAACCAGTCAATCCCCTGGCAGCCTAACTTCGTGGAGTGTCCAACGCCAGAATCCTGCCAGGGGTGGTTGGAACCTCTGGGGCTATCCCAAGATCCCTAGTCAGTGTCCTCAAGTCGTTGGGGATCACGTCTCGAGGCGATTTGCTATATCGTTAATAGTTCTCAGAAGTTCTAAACACAATTTGTAAATTATGGAGTAATTTAGCTTTGCTGGTAGTAAATACAGAAATGGAATGTCTTGGTCCCGTGAGGAAGTCTAGGAAACCCAGGGGATCCTAAAATGCATACGAATTACTTAGGTACCACGACTTTAAGTGGAAAGTGTATGTTATTTAATATAGCATATAGAAGTTAAACGTTGTAGGCATGAACCATGAACTGCATTCTCGACTATTACGCAACACGTGCTCTCACACTGCCATCCGCCCCAGTGGATTGTACATTCATACGGTGACTAAATATTTCTGTACAACACAGAAGTCAATTCTTATGTGTTACGCAATAGTGTCATGTTTCTGCTTTGACAATATCTTTTCATATGCTCACGTTTGACTGTGTGTACAACGTAAACCTTCCATTTTATATTTTGCGCAACATGGTGAAATCTTTCTGCTCCTAACATTCTCGCCCTGCACATTTGAGTTTCTAATTCCCTACGTGGCAGTATTGGTCCAGCATAGTGGGTGATCTATCTGCCATGGCGGTGGGTGCTCGTTAATTCCATTACGAGTGTGCTGTATGCAAGATGCGTCATCTTATCTACTGCGCACGTGAGACAATTGCTGCGTGTGTCATCCCCCACCACGCTCGCCCGTCTGGGCGACCTTGAGTTCAGTTCCTGTTGGCAAATCGGCACCAATAAATGATTCAAATTTGGCGCCGTGCCGGGAGATTAGTTTTTAATGACAATCTTTGGCCTTAATTACCAGCTCAGAATTTGCGTTTTAAACGTACCGCGTCGGACTACAAAATTCCCTCCCAAACCCGCGTGCTGGTTGCGATGAAGAGCGCGCAATAAACTTTTCTCTGAATGTTTTGAAATAGGTTTGGCGGCATTTGCTTGTTAGTTCAGCACCCCTCCACCAGGTGGCAGCTCCTACTTGGTCCTCACCGCAAAACGCTATATTCACAAAGAAAACGGCTTGGAGATTTCCGTTTCAACCTACAATGGCATTATCGCCAAATTCAAACGCCGATACAGTAACTTCCCAGCAGTTTTGTTCTCGCACATGGAATAAGTTGCAATGAGCGTTTATTAACGTTCCACGAGGACAGGTTAAGCTCTCAAAAGTTGGTACTAGTGTCGCAAATCCCCCTTTCCTCAAAGAATACTTGCATTTTCGGCGCGAAGTGAGCTCTAGGAACGAGCGAAACGTCTTACAAAAAAAATAACAAAATTAGGTTGCTTGTGAAGAACTTTAATTTCAACATTTTCAGTAATTCAATTTAAATCACAACAATTTCATGCCTAAGCTTGAAATACAGTGTCATTAAATTCCTTGCAAGGTATTCATTTTATTACTGTAATTTATTTGTATGTCAACCTTTGATTTAATTATATGCATTCATTCAATGGCTCTCAATTCATTTGTGGCGATGACAGCACCTGAAAGAACATTTTCAGGAACTCGGGACTGGTGACTCGCCCATCATTTATCAATCCATCGGCTTTCCAACGTAAGTAGCAACCAGAGGATGTAAGCTGCAGTGTGAATTGGCTTCGCCTTGATTTATTCACAGTCCGCTACCACAACACGCGCTGCAACCTACACGAAGCATCCTGCTGGTATTACCTCTATTGCGTTCACGAAGCGCAGTAATTTCAGTCAATATTTTCAAAAAATTGAACACGACCTTATCTGCAGGGTTTTTTTTGGCAAACACATTTTAGAGAGAAAAAATTCTCTTCACAATTATAGTTGTAGGAAGACTTGTCGGTAGGCCTCCGAATCGCGACTCGTTTAAGCCATCGCACATAATTTATTTACTATTTTACATATCTTTCTGAAAATTAATCGTTTCATTTCTTTGTGATTTAAATAATTGTTTTTATTTAACTATTGAAATAGATGTCCTTTGAAGCGGGGTTTATTTTAATAATTATCTAATATATATTTTTATTCTATTGATACTCAATTATTCAATTTTATTAGATAAATAATAACCCATGTTCAATTGGGATATCCCCCATTAGCCTACACTCCCCTTTTAATGTAAACAAAGTTCCTTATTTAATTACGTTATCACCTGTAGGAGATTGTTGCGAGTTGCAGAAAATTTATTTTGTGGTTCGACAGAGCCGTCCATACGGAATATCGGCAACGAAATGTAAGGAATCCCTTTCTTTAATACATATTTTAATCATAGGAATTAAACAAACTTCATGAAATCAAAACAGATCCGTCCTGTAAAAACATTCATAATTTAGCCTATCTTTACTTCACTTACAAAAACAAAAATACAATGCACTTCACGCAAAAAAAGCAACACAAAAATCTTTACCAGACAGCTCTTCTCATTTATATTTACAACATACATTATTTTATTTCCCCTTTCATACATGGCCCTGATACCTTCTCTATTGTTAAAGTTATATACACTTATATCTAACGACAAGACTTGGTCTTCCTACATTTTGTAAATATCACTATTTAGTTATCACTACCCTGTCCGTTCTTCCGCATACTTGTACGATGGTTTTCCGTCGTTTCTCTTCGGTCCTCTAGGGGACGTCAGGTCCCGTCCAGTATGTTTTACGCCCCTTAATTCTCCGAAATTTTGTTATTCGCCATTCAAAAATAATTTCCACCGCTAACACTCATACACGACCGCACGTAGTACTTTTATCATACGCGTCTGCTCAAGACAAAATTCTTGATGCGCAGTATTGTCTCAAACTCGTTCCTTCTTCTTTATTCTTGCGCCTTTCCCCTCCTTGTCTAATGTCCTAATTGGATACACACCTATCTGCATTGCACTCTCTTTACTCCGTGATATCCGGTCTTCCTGTAATTCTCTAATTGTAATTATATTCACGGAAATTTCTCACGTGTCCATAATCTATTCACTACTAAAAATTCACAAAATTTTCCCATGTCCATTTATCATTTACCAAATCCATTAGTTTCCCTTTATTTATACAGGTGAGTCACGTAACTTCCCTACCGGGTGCCTCGTTGGTTAGCGTGCTCGCTTTCCACGGCGCAATCCCAGGTTCGATTCCCGGCCGAGGCAAACTGTGTCCTTTCCGTACAAATGTCCTAGTATCCATTGCTGTGTGACGAAGAGAGGGCCCACTCGAAGGGTAAGAAGACCAGAATATACGGTGTAAGGATGTCTTCGTGCTAACCACACAAACCCTTCATCCCATGAGCGAGAGACTGGGACTGGTCGGCCAAGGCCCGTAGCGGACTGTCCTGCCATAGGACAGGACACGAGTCACGTAACTTCAGCACCTCCTGCAATTTTTGAACGGTTGAAGTTATTGCAATGCAGTTTTCACGGAAGTGCATGAGGGAATTGGGCTAGTTGATACTTACATTCATTTCCATTTTATCACTTGTATTTTAGGAGATACCGAGGTAACTTTTCTTTCAAGTGGAACTACATATATTATTTGTCTATCATGACGAGTGTAAAATGACAGATCCAATGATATACATGTAGAGTCTTTAGCTTATCTCGCAACCCATGACTGGTAGCGCCTGTTCTTGTTTTGGTAATTTGGCAACCGCGTGTCTTTGCCTCCTTTCAATACTGCGGTTGGCACATCGAGACAGCAGAGGAAGTGAACAGCGCGTCATAATCTGCAGCACCTTTCCTCTTTCTATGTTTTTTCCATTCAAGAGCTTCGACAGGCAAGTACGCCAAGAAATAAAAACTCAAGTATACGTGGATGGCATTTACTTCTTTGTATATTTTTTTACTTTCTCGTATACGTACGTATATACGGAGTATTATACGCAGTATATGGAAAATTATGTAATGCTGCGAGAAAAAATGGCGAATTTTTGGCAGAAAAAAATTCGTTCCCGGGCCCCGATAACGAAAAAGTTGATACATCCAGTTGATAAATTAAGAAAAAAATCCCCTAACATGTGGTGTAGCCAGAATCCCTGTTTTGTAAGTCCTTGATACCGAAAAAAAACATTTAAAGCAAAACGTCCATCTGTGAACACTACTAGCGCCTAAACCATACGGACGATTTTTTTCAAATCGAAGAAACCCCTGTCGATCTGCCTCGAGTCGAGGCTTTGAGATTTTGAAAAAGATTCTGTAAAATTTGGGGGTACTTTACATGATGCCCCCCGGACATTTTCAAAATTTTCTCTAAAACGGCTCCAATTTTTTTTCTTCGAATTTCTTGAAAGAATATAGTAAAATACACTTAAGGTGGCATAGGTCCGAATTTCGCGGTTAACTCTGGATTTTCGAAAATTGCAAAAGTTAAAATTTTTTTCGGCTTCTTAATTTTTTTTCGACAACTACAAAATTAAAGATAGAGATTTTTTTTCAAATAAAATTTGTTCTCCATAGTGAGTTCTTTAAGGTCATGTTCATTTTTTTTATTTGAAAATTTTAGTAGTTTTCGCGCAACATTGCGTGCAATGTGTACAATTTTAAAAAATTACAAAAACAAGATTTTCTCCAAAACGACTCCAAATTTATTCTTTAAACTTTTGGTAAGGATAGTGCCTAGTATTCTGTGCGACGACATAAACGTCATAGTGCTCTATTTTTTGTTTTCTCAAAAATTACAAAAGTGTAATTTTTTGACTTGTTTCTCAGGTCGTTTATATTTACATTTTCACATTTGTTCACATGATTATATTTACGAGTACATGTGCTTTAAATAACGTCAAATAAAGTTTCTCGAGAACTCAACAGTTTTCAGTGAAAACCAGCTCAAAATTCCGCCTTTTCAGAAATGCTCAAACGCCATTTTCTCATAAATGGCTCCACATTATTTTTTCAAACTTTTCGAACGGATAGTGCAAATTGCACTCTTTAATACGACGTAAAGTTCATTTTCGGGTATTTTTTTTTTCAAAAATTATACAAATGTATTTTTTTGAAAGATCTCTCACATCTTTATTATACACATTACCAGCAATTTGTAAACATTATTATATTTGTTAATGTAAGTGCTTTAAATGACTTTAGATGAAGTTGTTTGAAAACTCAAAAATTTTCTGAGTAAAAGAGATTCAAATTTCGCATTTTTAAATGCAGTTATACGCCATTTTCTTAAAAACAGCTATAATTTTTTTTAATTTGCCAATTAGGACGAGGCGGCGATAGCTGGCAAGAGTATGTGGCAATTCCAAATAGCTAGCCCTGACCCAAGGAAATAGAAAGCTAATACGGGAAAGTCTGCGCCATTCTATAGCACCACTGGTTTTAATTCCAGAAAGAAACGCAGACTATTCATTAAAAGAAATTAATTTAGTGCTAAAAGCATTGATGGCAATCAGTGGCGGCGCGTGCTTAGGTAGCACAACCCTCAAATAATCGAAAAATATTTTTCAAATGCAACCCGCAACAGACACGTCAGCTTTTTGAATCTATATCGTTAAATAACTCCTAAACGAGGCGTTCTAACACTAAAATTGAAGTGCAGAATCAGCAAGTAAATGTGAATGAGAGGGACAGAGAGAGATACAGACAGCGAGAGAGGAGGGAGAGACAGAAAGGGAGATGGGGGGGGGGGGAAGAGATGAAAGGCAGAACAACGTCTGCCGGGTTTTCCTAGTATTTTATAATCTGTTAGGAATATATTACATTTTTTCAATGATATTAAGATATTGTAGAAATATCGATGTGAAATAATTCTGAAATCAAAGAACGCCTAACTAACGCGCTCTCCGGCGTCTGGTGCCCTCTCAGGTATTGCACCACGCCCTTGGCTCTATTACTGCACTTGCTACATTTACTCTTTGGCCCTATGCTTCAACACGCGTTAATACAGGACCTTCGGTGACGCAACCAATAGGTGAAGGAAGTCTTGCCGAGCGCTGCGAGAAGTCCAGAGGGGAATCTCAATTTTCTGTCTTCATCTGCCACTAGCTGTAACTTAATTTCATGAATTTCGCGTGTTATTGAAAATATATATGTTCAGTAAATTATAAATTACATTTAATGCATTGTGGAAGGCTCCAGGAAGGGTTATCCCTTTACGTTTCTAACGGTGGATGCATATTTCCGCTTGCATCAAGCCTGCATTTGGAGAGCGCTGGTGGGAATACGAGCGTTTGTGTGTGGAAGGATCTTTCGTTACTACAAAATGTATCAGCAAAGTGAAATTTTCGAAATAAAATAATTTTATGTGTAAAACATGCCGAAACAATATTCCTTGTTGGAATGTGCAGGAAACGATCATCGTATTTTCGAAACCAATTTTTTTTTCCGCTTTGCATGAATTATACTGTCAATTGTCTTTATAACTTTTTAATTGTAATAAATACTTTTACCATAAACCAAATCGTTAAGTGAACTATTTATCCTTAATTATTTTAAAAGCAGAAAAAAATTATTAGAACATTTTTAATTTCCCATAAATGTACGTATATACGGAGTATATTATACTTAGTATAGGGAAAGTTATGTAATGCTGCGCGAAAAAATGGCAAATTTTCAAAAGAAAAAATTCATTGCAGTGATAATGTAGTTAGTGGTGCTACAAAATGGCACAGACTATCCCCTATTAGTTTTCTATTTCCTTGAGTCTGGGCTAGCTATTCGGAATTGCCACGTACTCTTGCCAGCTACCAACTAGCGCTGGCCAAAGTACATTTTTTTGTAATTTTCTTAATTTTTTGATTTCGCAATGGCAGAACGGAAATATTAATTTTAAAGTATTAAAGAATACAAAAACCTCGTCCAAAATGGCAATTATCTTTGAAAAATTTGAAAAATGGCAAAAATCTTTTTTTTAAAAATGGCGTTTAAAACGCTAGGTACTAAAAATGGGAAATTTAAAGCTCATTTTCACAAATTATTTTTGTTTTCAAACAATTTTATTTGAAGTCATTTGAAGCAATTACACTCACAAATATAATAATGTTTACAAATTGCTGGTAATGTGCATATCAAAGATATTTTTTTCAAAAAAATTACATTGGTGTATTTTTTCAAAAACAAAGAAATAAACTTTACCTCATATAAATGAGTGCAATTGGCACGATTCGTTCCGAAGGTTTGAAGATAAAATTTTGAGTCACTATGAGAAAATGGCGTTTGAGCGCTTCCGCAATTTTGTAGTTGGAGGAAGACGCCCAATAAAATTCAAACTGTTGCAATTTTTGAATATGTGAACAATACTAGCGCCTAAAGTATACGTACGACTTTTTCCAAATTGAAGAAACCCCCGTCCATCTGACCTGAGTCGAAGCTCTGCGATTATGAAAAACATTCATTAATTTTTGGGGTACTTTACATGAAGCCCGTCGGATATTTCCGAAATTCTTTCAAAAACCGCTCCAATTTTTTTCTTTAAATTTTTTATGAGAATAGAGCAAAATACACTTAAGGTGGCATAGAACCAATTTTCATGGTTAACTCTGAATTTTCGAAACTTGCAAAAGGTTGAATTCTACCGGGAAGTCTTCCTACAACTACAAAATTGCAGATAGAGATTTTTCTTTCAAATACAATTTTTGATCCATAGCGAGTGCTTTAAGGTCATATACTGTAGCGTTACCCAATATCAACTTCATTAAATTAGCATAAATTCTACATTTCTCTGGCAATAATCTGCGAAAGGCGTCTCCGCTGGCGCCGAGGAATTTTTGGCGGGACTCCCCCCGCTCTAATCAGTCATGCGCAACTGCGCGCCTCCTCCGCCGCCGCCCCCGTTCTTTGTACCCGCCTCCACCTCCGCGTGTTCGTCTTCTGGGAAGCGTTAGAGAATGCACCCACCCCCCTTCCAGCCCCTGGGCCGCCACCCAGTGGACGTCAACAAAAATTAGGCTTGCCCTGGCCCACTTCTACGACGCATGTCTAGGCTTGCATGTGCGTCCAAGTAAACAACGTAAGACAGAGAGACTCGAGACAGAAGATACTGGAAATTTTCCATTAAAGATCCCTGTTCAAAAGCCTTCAGCGATTGGACGAAGCAATTTCACTGCGCAATTTCCTGTAGCCTATCGACGAACGGGTTCAAAATTATAGTAGAACATTCTCAAACTTTAGAGATGTTTTTGGAGGGGGGCCGAGGCAGCGAGCAGAAAGAAAGTAACATCCGAAGGAGATTCCGCTTGCGAATTTTGACTGAGTAGCATTCTGTTTTCGGCTTTTGGCGGAGTATCGCTCTGCTTTCGACTTCGACTGAGGTGCTTGTTAAT
Organism: Acheta domesticus; assembly: GCA_031308135.1. Classification (NCBI taxonomy): domain Eukaryota; kingdom Metazoa; phylum Arthropoda; class Insecta; order Orthoptera; family Gryllidae; genus Acheta; species Acheta domesticus. The sequence continues at coordinate 159,278,731 of JAHLJT010002406.1, read as the reverse complement.
TAAGACTTCGTGAAGGCACTCTGTGACTGCCCTTCGGGGTCTTCACTTGATTTATCTTGTGGCGAGACTTTTCAAGAGAAAGTTTCTCTTTCGGACTTGATCAATTTTCTGAACCATAGTTTTATCGGTTCAAGTTATTTAATGTGCCGTGCTTGGCCACGATTCGATGAACCAAAACAATTGATTTTGTTGAAGTAGACGTGATTATTAGTCTATCTTTGGCATAAGCACGCGGAAGTGACTGCGTTAATCGTCAAGATCGCCACCGCTTACGTCAATGCCCGTCGAAAGTGCTACCTGAAGGCGCCCGCTCGACCAGCTGAAGAGGATCCCGGCCGCACACCCTCCCTCGGAGTGGCGCGCAGAACCGCGCGGCGCCGACGACCTGACCGCCGCCACCCGCCTCCACCTCCGCCGCCACGCCGCTCGGGCTCCCTTTTTTTGTGAGACGCCCCGCTGAATGGGGCAATGACCACGGAAATTTCCAGACGGTGATGTGTACGAGAGCTTCGCCGAAAGCGCTCAAATGCCCTTCAGGCGCTACGGAATGAACTTTTGCAGTTAGCTCAAAACAAGCAGGGAAGGAAATATTTCAGGCCGCGCATTGGCCGTTAATAAAATTAGTCATAGATTTTTTTGTGTAATGCATTTTGTCTGTTGTTGATTGTAATCATTTAATTTTAATATCTCTGTTTCGCTTATTTTGTTTTGCATTACGGGGAAAACCCACGAGCTCGTGCATGGTAGTGTAAATCTCGGTTAATCTCTTTTGAATCATTAAAATTTTTTTACGTTAACTTCATTCAGATATGTTCTTTCTTGCTGAAACAACGTCCACTCGTCATCCCATTTCTTTCAGGCCACCTTTCTGCCACCTGAGCTAGCTGGAAGGTAAGGCGACCAACCTTCACCGTCATTCGCGGAGACCGCGAGTGACGTGGCAATACATTGTGTTGAAAATTTTAGTAGTTTTCGCGCAATAAGTGCAATTTTAAAAAATCACAAAAACAAGATTTCCTCAAAAACGCCTCCAAATTGTTTCTTTAACTTTTGGTAAATGCACTCTATGAGATGACTATAAACGCCATATTGCTCTTATTCTTCTGTTTTTTCAAAAATTGTAAAAACGTAATTTTTTTTACTTCTCTCTCATCGTTAATATTTACAATAGCGACGATTTGTTTACATTGTTATATTTATGAATACATATGCTTTAAATAATGTTGTATAACGTTTCTCGAAAACTCAAGCGTTTTCTGTGAAAACTAGCTCAAAATTCCGCAATTTCAGAAACGTTCAAACGCCATTTTCTCGTAAATGGCTATAAATTTTTTCTTCAAACTTTTCGAACCGATAGTACTAGTTGCACTCTTTAATATGACGTAAAGCTCATTTTGGGGTATTTCTTTGTTGTTTTTTTTTCCAGAAATTACACAAATGTAAATTTTTTGAAAGATCTCTCACGCCGTTTATATGCACATTTCCAGCAACTTGTAAACACTATTTGTGAGTATATTTGCTTAAAATAACTTCAAATGAATTCAATGAATTTTTTCGAAAACTCAAAAATTTTCTGTGGAAAAGAGGTTCTAATTTCCCATTTTTAGTAGTGTTTAAACGCGATTTTCTTACAAATTGCTCCAAATTTTTCAATGAAAATTAGCTATTTAGGACGAGGTTTTACTGTTCTTTAATATTCTAAAACGAATATTTCCGTTCTACCATTAGGAAACCGAAAAATTACGAATATGTCAAAAATTGGGCGGCGATAGATGGCAGCTGGGAAGAGTATGTGTCAAGCTCCGAATATCTAGCCGAGACCAAAGGAAATAGAAAGCTAATATGGGAAAAGTCTTTGCCAGTTCTGTAGCACCACTAGTTTTTATATCACAAATATTTACAATCCAAGTATATTTTCAAATAGTACAAATATTAAATACTGATTGAAATAATTGATTTTTTAAAAATAATCATATGATTTAAATCATAAGATTTAAGTCCTGATTTAGCAATGTATCACATTTACACAGAAATTAAAATAATGTTATCTGTTCTGTGCTTAGGTAACTTGCTAATAATTTTTTTTATATTTTAAATAAAAATGTAATTTTTAATTGTATTATGTTAAATTTACTGAGATCAACATGAAACTCAGTTTTTACTTACAGTAGAAAAATGTTTACTGCATTCAGTTAGTGAATTTTACTAGAGCAGAAGATACAGAGTAAATAAAAACAAAGAAAGAACAATTTAGATTTTCCTTTGCATATAAAGCGTTACTGAGGAGGGTGAGCCTAAGGTTTTTCTAGAAAATATTTAGTATTAGCTATGGTTTTAGAAATAGGACCTCAGAAATAAGAAATACATCCAGTTATTTTTCTTCATCAGGCTTGCAGAGGAAACACTCCCAAACAAACTTTCACAATTTTTATGTGAAAAAATTAAATATTATGTTGAGTTTCCTTCTAAGAGATTCTCACTATTTACGCCAGACATCTCAGGTGATATACCTAAAAAGAAAACTGAACTTTGTGTGAAAAAATGTATCATGTAAGAGATGAAAAATCTCCAAGCTTAACTACTCATACAAGAATTTCCTGCATTCAATACAATTAATTCTTTTCAAGCCAAACAATGTTATTTGTGCATACAATTTCATGAAGCATAAAGAGATTATAAAAAATTTCTGGAAGGTACAAACTACATGAAACGAAGCAAATGAGAGCAAGAAATCTTAATTGCTCAGGGCCATAGCCAGGATTATTTCTCGGGAGGGGCTTCCAAAATTTAAGTACGTAAAATTAGATAGTACGAGATTTATTATATCTTTATCGGGTTTGTTTAAAACTGATGCTCTTAAAAAATTAAACATCAACATGATTTTAAACATATTTAAACATTATTTCTACATAACATTATTTCGAAAGTTTAAACACAATATTTAATTTATTATTTTCTATTCCAATAATCCAAACTACAGGAGGCGTCAACTATAAAAACAATTTTCTGATCTTCTTTCCAGCCATGTCAATCATTTTGTCCACAGTGATATCCCTATGAATTGAAATAATGGCTAGTGCAGTTGAGTCTATAATCACGCATTACACTATGTATAAACCTTTTTACTCTCATCATTGTAGAAAATGACCTCTCCACACTAGCAGTTGTTACTGCCAAGGAGCTAAGATAAGTAAGTATCTAATAGTACGTAAATATACTGGATCGCAGTTCTCTAAGACTTTCAGCACCTCGAGGTTAGCATCTATGGTGGAAGCTTTTTTACATCATAGTTCATACTCAGCCTTTACCGCAGAGAGTGATGTTCTGTTATCGAAGTATGGAGCTAAATTTTCTGACTTGTTCATTTCATGGATGGAAGCAAAGCCTGGAAGAAGCATTTGGAAACTTGGAAGAATATCTTCATTTGGAGTAAATCTGTTTGTCTGTACTTTTATATATTCCGATATATTTGGATCAATTTAAACTCATAAATAATGAATGAATGAATGAATGAATGGAAAAAAAGATTAAGAATTTCAGGGAGGGCTTCAGCCCCTCGAGCCCCTCCCCTGGCTACATGCCTGACTCAGGGCGTAGTGAAAATTCTAGAACGTAAGTGGAGTTGTGGGGTTGAAAATGATACCACCTAATGCCGATGAAACTAAACACTTTATTAGTTGTATATGTTTTGAAATTATATGAATAACGAAATAATATGGAAAATAATGAAGAACTGGGCCAGAAATTCTAGGAAAATATTTAATAAAAATTCAAAAAAATAATTAAAAGAAAAATTACTGCTGAGAATAATATATTGAGTTATTTAATAATGGAATGAACAATACTCAATGGTAACACTTAATAATACTGATCAAACTCATACATCACATAAGAATAATTATATATTTGTTAACAATTTGATCATCTGGTTATTATAATTAATTTAATTTAAAAGTTTCTAGTCACTATATTCTTAGTACACTAACGCATCGACATGCCTGGCAAAAAAACAAAACAACAACAACACCCACACACACCAACATATTGCTTTAAGAAAATAAAATTATATTTTTGAGATACAAACTCTCAGAGAATTAGGTACTCAAAAATCAATATCTATAGTTGAACTCATTTAACGACTACTCTTTCAAATGTTTTACTTCTCCCTTTCCAATCTGTATATTGACCTAGCTCAGTTATGAGAAAAGGGAAAACACCACAAGAGAGTCATTCTCCTTGGTATAAATTCCTGCCAAAATCAAAGAACCCTAAGATCTCAATATGTTGTAAAACTAGGAAAGTGATTCATAAAAAGCAAGGTTTTATTAAAGAAAAAAGTAGCTTCACCAAAACCAACATCAGTTATCATAAGGTGATCAACTTTTTACACTGAAAGGGAGGACGAACAAATTTAAGAAAATAGTACAACATAAATAAATGAAACCACTTATTAATTAAAACAAAAATGTAGTAATTATGCTTACACCCCTTTTAGTTATTTAATTAAATGAATATTTTTCACTGAATGAATATTTTCGTCTACATATCATTTTCTAAAAATATATTGGAAATTTCGGAGCAAAAAATATCCTTCATATTGAATTTTACGCTAACTGCTGCAGATAGAATATCAACATTAAATCTTGATTTCTCACTTGATTAACACAATAACACTAGATTAACATATTAGTTTTAAAATATCAAAAAGGAGGACAGGTAGGAGAACGCTTTTCGAAGAAGGACAGACGAATAATAGGAGGACTGTCCTCCCTAAAGGAGAACAATTGGTCACCTTAGTTATAACAATTCTTGTTGACAACAGTGACCTGATAACACATTTTGTGAATCCCAAAGGCAAATAGTAAATAGCCAATACAATGCACTAAGCTACAACAAATTAAATTTATTAACAGTTTTTTCTGCACTCATACTGAATACAAATGTATAACATTTAATTCATAAAATAAATAGAATTGAGGTTAGACACATAAGTTCAATTGATTACAGATTCAAAATTCACAGAAGCAGATTACATTTTGACGCAGAAAAGTTACAAAACCTGCAATAAAAGATAACTTCTAATTAATTATTTCAAGAAATAAACCAGTTAAGCCTACAGGAGGAATTACAAATCTGAAAAATAATTTGTACTATTTTATTCAATGATGGGAAAGGAATATGATATATCAATTCCAGTCCTGAATAAACCAAAGATAAGAATCACTAATATGAAAGAAATGGAAGATGATAGACTAGCCATTTAAAAAAATCAGAACCCAGAGATAGTCCACGTAGTCTCAAATGGAGGTGAAGATAAACAAGAAAACCATGAAAGCATACATAGTAGTTATCGAACTGAATTTGCAAACATTCCCAAACATGATGAGATATCGAAGATTGAAGATAAAATGGCAATGGTGTCAAATGAATATCTGGAATTTCTGCATGATGAAATGCTACTCATATGGTAAATGGAATGATTCCTGTGATAAGGGAATGCTGTGTTTGACGTGCAGAGAACATCTGGCCAAAGTTTGTATAGCAAAGCAAATAAAATGTATGAATTGTCTAAATGCTAATAAAAAACAACGATTAGATCTAAATGTGAATCACAATGCATTCAGTAAAGAGTGTCTAGTGTACTAAAGAAGAGTGAGACTGAAAAGGAGAGCGATTATGTATGAAAGTATACAGACAAGAAAATAAAATCTGAATGATGGAGGTGTAATGGTTTTAAAAGTAAATAGTCTAATTGATTTAAGGGGCGTTATTGCTCTGTTTTAACACGAGACCAAACCTCTCTTCATTATAATGGTTGAGTCACGTGTAATAGATAGAAATAAGGATGCTTTGATTGAAATTAAGGGATATTCATATATTAGACGTAATTCAGATATGAGGCATACAGGAGTTATAATGTATGTTATTGAAGTTTTGTCATATGAAATAGTAAGAAGCGTTATCAGTGTGTGGATGGATACTAGCTATGAAATTATTTATTAAAGCAGAGTTAATTGCAATATTAATGGTTTGCAGGAGTTTACAAATCACCAAGTTGTAGTAAAGGTGAATTTTTAGGTAGATTTTCTGTGCTTATGGAAGACTTGTAATTTAGTAAAAAAGACTGAACTGTTGGAGGAAATTTTAATACAGACTGGTTAAAAGGAAATGACCTCTATACTCATAGATTGAAATTATGTATAAATGGAGTTGGTTTGCAACAAATGCAACAAGTTTTACCAATGATAGTGTAACATTGTTAGATTTTGTATTAACTGATAATAGGAATGTCTAATACACAGTTTTGCAGACACCAAGAATACCTGATTTTGTAATAAATATTAAAGGGGTACTAAATGGTAATACAGGAAAGGGAGAAAAGTTTTTAATGAAAGGGAAAATTGACTATAATCAACTACCTGCAATACTTGAAGAAAATGAAGAGATAGTGGAAATGGGGGTGATACTGGATTTGAGGATCATTATAACATTTTAAAGGAAAACATTATTCAAAGTGTGCAAGAATCTAGATCAGTTAGATAGGTAAGTAGAAAGCCATGTCTGTGGTTTACAAAAGAAATATAAGAAAAATAGCATACAGGTATAACATACACATCACACCAATTAACACTCTACTAGTGATTGAAAAAAAATCAGAGACAATATTATTTGAAACATTATTAGGGCACATTGGGAAGTGGGGTCTATTGCCAGAACATCAATCAGTTTTTAGGGAACAGCATAACATACAGTTAAGTGTTGAAATTAGGTTTCTAGATGGATAACAATACATTCGAAATTACAAGGAAATAATTATTGCACTGCATAAGAGGGATAGAATGCTATAACTAAAAGATCTCAATAATTTGTTTGTAATGAAAATGACTGTATATTAGTTATTGTTACAATCTAAAAACAGCTGGCTATTAATGTTAAAATTGTATGTGTATATTGCATTAGCCTAAGGTTATTTATCAATCAATAAATTAATTGTTCATAATGCCACAAAAAATTTAAATTGTCAATAACTTAAAACTACAGTTTTGGACTTAGGTAGTGTACATTTGCTTGAATATGACTATAGAGCTTCTGTAAAACTAATCCTTATTTGTGGTTTTAAGTAATATAACCTACAAAAGTTCACAGCCCATCATTGTTTCTCTGTTAACACTGATTGTTTTTCATTATTATAGTTAATCAATTCATATATACATACAAATCTAATATTTATACGAGACTCTTACGTACTTTACTACTATCAGTAGTTTTTGAACTTAATGTGAAATAAATTGCTGGTTGTTTATCTTATTACATGTCAGAAAAGGGACTAACGTAGGCATATAATATGTGATTCTACAAATGGCAGAAAATTGATATCCACAATTTTTTGCAGACAATATTGAATAATCGGATACATGTTAAACAGAAAACGTACATGCGGAAACTTAATGCTGCTGTTTGGGCGACACATTTTAGCAAAATATGCTTACTAGTTCTGACATGCGCGTATTATATCCCTAACATATTTAAGGTATTCTTAAACAACGATAACAGCAAAAACAACAACAGCACTACACACCAAACTGTCAGATAATCTATTTACCTGAGATCAAATTCACCCCACAACTCAGCACGCAGATATCAACCACCCCGCGTTCGCGTTCCTTGATATTTTACAGGGTTGCCACACCCGCCGAAAATTGGAAACGATACACGTGCCTAGTTTTTGTGCTCCTTTTTGTTTAGGGATGCAACAAAATAATACTTAAAGTGACGATATATCCATTTCCTGTAAGTATTTACTGAAATATGAACCACATATTATACTCAAAGTCGTTCATATTATTTATAAATATTCTTTGTTTACAAGTTCACAGTGTGGTGACAGTGTGTGACAAAGAATACAATAAGCTCCACAAGATTGCGTTCGAAATACGAAATTGCCTGAGGAGTATCTGAAAGTTTTTGAAGGGCGTCTGTTGTATAGTTCTTAATTTTGTATTGTTTTTTACCTTACCTTTAAAACCGACACTTACACTCTTTTCTTTTTCAATTTATTTTGTGGAGAGGCGACGCGGCCTTGCGCCCCTGACCGCTGTCACTCCGCCCTGGAATTCAGGCACGCAGGCTGACTGCTCTCCAGCCCCGTCCGCACCACTCTGTGTGTCTGAACTAGGGCAATGCCACCATCGCTGCCGTAGGGATGGACGGAACCGGCGGTATACAGTATTTTACTTTCTTATTCGTACACTCAGATTTAGCACCAAAAAGTTATATCACGTTGTAAAATATTTTAAAATAATGTCTTTGTTAAAATGGTGCACCAATTGCATAAGTAGCAAATATGTAATGTCTATAAAAATTATTAGTGAATGTATGTTTAACATAATATTAATATTAAATAAAACAAATATATTTTCGTTTAACAAATCTTATCTTTTCGAATAACAAATAACGTTGCTATTCGTACAGTCAAAGTGAGTGGCAATATTCAGTACTTCCGCGTCGAATTACTCGATCCCTCGACGGTTTTACTAGGTCTCAATGCACTCTATAGGAATAGTTCCGCCAGTAGGCAACAATCGGCATCGAAATGGCCAAGCAGAAGAAGCTCACTTCCAATGAGAAAGAGGTAATTGTCAACTTAGCATTTAAGAGCTATTCCTTACGACAAATAGGTCGAATAGTTAACAAAAGCCACTTCAGTGTGCAGTGCATTGTAAGAAAGTTTATAGGGGAAGGTTCTACGAAAAAATTGCCACGAAAACCAACAGAACGTAGGTTGAATGAACGCGAGGAACGATTTGTACTTCAACAAGTTCATAAAAACCTCGGTTAAGTGCAGATGTCATTGCTCAAGTTATTCATGACAGATAGCATTTGGAAGAGAATTGCTTCATTCTTAGCAAACACTTTAAGATCATCCATGTAAATCAAATGTAATACTGGTCTTTCATCACCATGGAGCTTGTAACCAAATCTGTGAGCGACAACTGTCTAGATAGTGGAATCAACTAATGCAAAACAGCAGAGGGGATAGCAAATCTCCTTGAAAATTACTCCTGTTAAACTGAATACTTCTTGTTTCGTCTGCTTCCTTTCCGCTGTATATTACTAACGTGGTACTCCACGACTTCATACTAACCTTGAAAAACTCAATAAGTCTAGGATGAAATCGATAGACCCTGGAGATCCAGTCGTGTGGTCAAAGGCCTTCTGGTAGTCAATTCAAGCCATTCTTAAATTACGTTTTCGTTCCTTTACATCATTCAAGATGACTTTATTTTCCTTACATCCCTACAGTAAGATTTCCTTAGAGCCATAGAAACCTTTACGTCATCCTTTTTGTTCAACTGGGACAGATTCTCTAGGTGTCTGTGCATTTTGTCAGCTTTGGCTGCAGTTATAACTTTGTACATTTCTGTCGTACAAGTGATTGACCTTGTAGTTCTTCGCCGAAGAGCTGTCTCTCGCTTTCAGTAGCTGCGTGTTCCACGAGTTCCTCGGGGTTTTCGAACAGCCTTTGCTAGATGAGAATGTATTGCTGCTAATTTCTTAATCCAATAAATGTGGATCCAATCAATCTCGGGAGATTTCCAGTTTTCCATGTTCTTAATTGCTTGGAAGAGGTCCTTTTCCGAGAATTCGTGAACATGTTCCACTGTTTCCACAAGTCCATCGGCAACATCAACTTCAGATTGAAGCCCAGATGAGTCTTGAAGGATATGCTTTCCTATCAAATTTCTGCCCAAAATACTTCGACTTCATCTCTTGAATGAGTGACAGCATTTCCAATGTATTTTGAGTTGGAATGAGATAGAATCTCTTCGCGTCTATTTCAAACCACCGATTCTGCATAGGGATCTAACATCTATTGCGTTGAGCCCATGCTTGGATTTTCTCTTTTAGCATCTCAGCTGCCATTAGCCTGCTTGTGTCATTTTCAATTTGGTATTTTTGTTCAAAATGGAATGTTTTCGTTGAACTTAGTGATGTGCGTTGATTTAGAAGATGCCTCGGTTAAGGGTGATATTTCACGCCTAGTGTCGGGTATCCGTCTTATAATTCTTTTTGTCCGTGGGGGTAAGAGGCTGTTTATATTTGGCTGTTGGTCATCGGTGTTCTTGGCTGGCCCCAAAATGATCTGAGAAACCAGAGATCCAGTTGCACACACGATGTGATTGATTTCAGTAACATTTAGATCTCTACCTGGGGTCTGTCCTTCCTCATTTATAACAGAGTTTGCTGTCTCTATCACTCTCTTACCTTTGGCATTTTCGTGCGTATATTCTCCTCAACGGTCCACGAGATTCGAACGGAAGTTGACGAACTCTATCTCACGTTGAAGGAGATTTCCCATCATGTCCTTATCGTTTGATTCATTGTCAGATGAATTTTCACCACCGACGAATGTTTCATTGGAAAGAGATGAACCTTCAACAAGACCATCGTTTTTCAGTTCTACATGTTCGACATGTGGGTAGATCGATTGAAGAACATTCTCCGCATTTTCCTGAATGCCAGCAAGTTGCTCTGCTGTGAAATTTCCACTGCTGAGTATGTATCGTCGTTGACTAGCAAGTTTCTTTGAATCTAGGGTAGGTCTCATACCTGGGTTCCGCTCCCTCCATATCTTGAAAACTTATATTTCCGAGCACCCATTTTTCGCTTTTGCATAGTAAAAGCCTCCTTCTATTCATCCCGTGTCCATCTCTGATGATGGCTCTGAGCTACCGCTGACTCTGGGTCCCGGGGACTAACATCCATGGGATGGTCAGACGTCCACAAGGTGACAGTAGCTCGGTTTGTGAGCAGGTATAGGACATTACTAGAACAAGTCACGTTAATGTTCTTTACATTTCTTGTTCTATCCATTTTGCTCATTGGTTTTAAGTTACGTTTCGCAGGAAGCAAGTTCAAGTTTACACATCACACTTAACCAATGGATTATTTCCTGCCATCCGTTATTGCGACCCACAATGGTCTCAGGACGTGCCTGCGCAGGGCCCAGCAAGGGGTCCCTACGATCGCCAGTCGGCATTACTAAACTCTAGGGAATTTTCATTGACTGCTGAAGGCAGCCTCCTTCGCAGGCTAAAGCAAGGTTCAGGCCTCTATTCTAAACAGTGGCCTGGTGTGTCAATGAGACAAAGTTGAGATAAATTCCATTGAGCTGATCACGTGCAAATTCTACAAACTTTGATCACAGATATGTACTGATTCAAGAATGCGGATTTTGTAAGAATGTGCATTCTATCATCTTGAGAATCGAAGAACCATATTCAGGGACGAATCCAGGTAAACCTATTTCAGGGGGACGAGGCAATTTTTAATTGGGACACCCACCCACGTAAATATTTTAGAAATATACTTAGTAATATACAAATGAAATTGTTTACTTTCAATCTTTGAAGCTATTAATCACTCATCTGGATATGATACGATGCGATAAATATGTAGTAATTGTTTTGAATAAATGGAGAAAATTTCAAAAAAATATTGACTTTGGGGAAGTACGACCTCTAAGGACCCCTGGATCCGCCACTGATCATATTTAGGACACATGTAAGATTACACTTTACAACCAGGAATATAAGGATTGAAAAAATGTTTTACCAATTAAATTCAAATGATAATTAATATAAACAAATGTATATTTATTTGGTACAAAAAGTCACAGAACTATGTACAGAAAACTCGCGCGCTTGCCGCACGTGTCGCTTGACGCCCGCGTGGGGGTTGAAGGGGGCGCCATTTTGTTTCTCGCCAGGAAAGGAGAGACGCGAGAGGGGTTAAGGAGTCATACTACGCGCAGTGTAGTATGTATAACTCATCCGGACAGCGGTTTAGTGGCGAAGATTTAATTTCCGTACTGTTATATTGACATAAAGAAACCAAACATAGGGATGAAAAGTTACTTCAAGTTACTACGATCGAAAATAGAAACTAAAGAATTGTAGAAAAAGGAAAGTGTATATGTAGGCTACAGTTATTCAAAGCAAATATTTATTGGTATAATTTTTTCTTAAAAGAAGGTGGTACTAAGAAGAGTATTGAACATCACACAGCCGATAACACAAAACAAGCTCTGTTAATTATAAATGCCGGGTATCGTCTCGAACTTACAAACTCCAAAAGCATTCGTTATTTCCTCTAAGTCTAACAAATTACATTGTTTAAATCTGCCCAACGAAACACGTTGAATATATTCAACGCCGCTGTACAATATCTCTTTTGTAATATTTCAATAATTACATTTGTAAATTTTATGGTTAATGAACGAAATACATTTAAGTTTCTATTAGCCTCAAGAATACAATTAAACAGTTAAAATTAAGTTTGGAAAATAGAATTCTTCTACTGTAACACATATTTTACATGAAAACAATGATTTGCTGGCAAATGTTATTTGTTGCCGGAAAGAAAAAGGTATGATTACGAGAAAAAGAATTCAGATTGTTAAGAAGTGATGAGCTACCTGGAAAACATGTGAAAAATACGTATGTAATCTCTCTCGCACAAATTGAACATGTTTTTCTATCTTAATGATTTTTCAATCAACTGAATCACAGGAGTAACATTTTACTTGTCGGAGAAGTACCTTTTTTCCTATCACAATTTATAAGTGTTTTATATTTTGCATTAAGTAATTTATGGCACGAAAACATGTATGGGTGAAACATTAACATTTTAAACTTTAAAGGTGATGCGAGAAACTGTACAGAAGTTGGGTATAAATAATAAACATAATATTCAATGAAATATAATAAAAGTAGAAAATTATATGTTTATGTTTTAAAGTATTTCAAAATATTATGGTAAGAAGTCAGTCCTCATTAAATAAATAACCACAAAAAAGAAGCACATTCAGATCACTTTCGCTCAACAGAAGCTAAAGAATTTTTTCTTGGAAATTGAACATTATGCAACTTTTCCACATTTCATTGTAGCACATGTCATAATTGGGTGCTTAGGTTTATTTTCTTTCTTATTCACCATTCTGTGATTAGCCGATTAATTTTAACTGAGTCACCAAAATATTCGTGATAGAGTGAAGAATATGTGAAATATTTTTGAGTAGTAAGAAGACGAAAAGTACTGTGGTTTAAAATACGAGTTAATTCGTACTTTAAAATGAGACATTATCGTGTAATTCTTTCGAATTATATAAAAGGCTGGAGATTGATAGATGATTCGATAAAAACATCGAAGTAAATTCGAATGTTCAGTGAAGTTAACAACAAAGGTAGAAAATTTGCATCAGAAGTGCTGATGTATGGTATGGGATTGTGATAAGAACGGGCAAGATCATCAAAAAGTAATTGCAAAAAAAGTAAATAAACCTGCATTATGGTCTAGTGTATCCTTTAATAGCTTGCGTAAATTAGTAGTGCAAGCCGTGCTCATCAAACGTTTGTGTACCAGCGCACAATGTAAATATATTTTAGTAATAATATGTACAATGCATATATTAGACTGTGTACCGGTACACCTGAGCCTCCGTGTGGAAGGCGGTACGGCCTCTTCAATTCCACCTATCCCCGCAATGATTCCTTGGGCTTCTCTGGATTCCAGTGAGCCTCCCACCCCACCCCTCCGACTCCTTCCCGTTTTGAAATTAAAGCGGTTCATGAAGTTGAAAACAAATGGAGAATTGATAATTTGATCCAGAAAAAATTCCTCTACTCTCTCAGGACTCCAAAATAGTTTTGATACCTTTATTAAAGGTTTTTAAAACGTGTAAATCGTTCTATATATTAGAAATAGGTTTTTAAACAATTTAAAACGTAGGTTTTCGGTTTATAGTATACAATATCTTGCTTTTGTATGTTTAAATTGTACCGATTCTTATTTAACTCCAAATTGCACTCCAAACATTTTAGCCATCGGATGTATTCTTGTAAATATTTATTTTTCAACAATAAGGAAAAGTCACCGCCCTCAGAAGTTTAGGCATTTGCTGAAAATCCCTCTTTAGTGGAAAATGTCACGAGAAGTCAGCTTAGGTCAAAGAAGAGATTATAACAAGAATTATGTTTAAATTGTATAAAAATATGAAAACTAGTGAAAATAAAGACCTTGTAAGACTATCACTTTGCCCACCTGCAGGACAATTTAGGAAAATCACTTATTTGAAAATATGTTACTTAGCTTGAGCTAAGGCAACTCTTATGTCTAATTTTTATCAAGTAACTCATAATAATTATAACATTGTGCTCCAATAATAATAACAATTATAATAGTGAGTCTCATTAAGACGGGAGCTGCCAATTTGACTTCTTGACAAGAACGTCAGTTAAAATTAATTTTTCTTCTGTCCTACAAAATAAGCTTCTTTGGCTTATATGTCCTTTTAAAGAAAGGTGACAAAATAATACAATGAAACAATTTGAATGTTGAACCATTCAGGCTTAGGAAAGATCTGGGTTTCAAGCGCAGGAGCCCGAAATTTACATTCACTTGATAAGTGAACTCACATTCACCTGACTTGAGAAGATGACAACCTGAAGTATTTTTGCAGTGAAATAGAAAAAAAGTATCATTAAAATATAAAATACACGAGTTGTTGAGTCTGTCAGTTTTCACGCCAATTGTCCGTTATCTACCGTATCCCGGAGACCGTTGGAAAGTGTAAGTTTTCAATGAGAAATGTGTAGATGGACCATTCAGTGTTTTTATACTCTCTTGTGGATGCCAACCTGATTGTGTAGTGCGACCTGTCAGTCCGATATGTAGCGTCTCCTGGAGGGCGGCGGCAGGGGCGGCGGGGGGCGGAGGGAGCGGCGGCGGGGAGGGCGGCGGGGCGGGCAGGGCGAGAGGCGGCGGGGCCGGGGGCGGGAGCGCGGGCAGGGCGCGGGGGGCGGTGCCGAGGGGCGCGGGCTGCGGTTGGAGGCGCGCGCACACGCGGGCGTTGAGCGCGAGCAGCCAGGCCGCGTGCGGGCGACGGCGGCTGCGGCGGCGGCGGCGAGGGCGGCTGCGGCGGCGAGGGCGCTGGCTCGGTCGGCGGCGGCGGCAGCGGCCGGGGCCGCGGCCGGGGGCGGCGAGGGCGGGGGCGGGGCCGGCGCCCCGCGGCCCTCAGTTTCCCGCCCCCAGCGGCGGCGGCACGGCGGCCGCGTCGGCGCCGCACGACGGCGGGCGGTAGGCGCGCCGCCACACGTCCAGCAGCAGCACACAGCCGTGGAAGCGGTAGAAGGCCACCAGCGGCAGCGCGATGCGCGAGATCACGCCCCACACTGCAACAAAACGGGAAACAGTTGGAAAACTCATCCTGCTGCGTGCGCCACCGGTCTCGAAAATATAAAAAACACTATAATGACAATTATTTAATGTAATCAGTTATAAGTATAATTTATTATATTAGTTAATAATATATTATGACAACATGCAGTGTACAGGGGCGGACTCATTCAAGCGGAAACACTGAAAACCTATGCACTACATTGAAGCGCCGTTAGAATAGGCAACCCGACAATCATGACTGTGTATTCTTGTTAAATTGCCGCAACCCCTGAAATTGCGGTAGGAAAATTTAGAGATGGGTAATAGTAAGGGGTTTTAGCAATTTCATAACATCCTGACCTTATGCACGTGATATTGGGCTTTTCGATGTCATAACGCTAGAGCTCAAAATCAGCACGCTTGCAGCACACTTTACGCACTTTAAAAACAAAATTCTTAACCTCCAAAGATTACAAAATAAATCTTCAAAGATTCAATTAACTAAGTCCATGTGTGATTCACATGTGATATTCCTTTAACCTGCTCCATAACGGTTTCGAGTTTAGAATTAATCGCTGCGTGTAACGACAAATGCATGTTTTCCGATTTAAAAGCGTCAGTTTAAAATAACATTGACAAATGTCGAAAGGAACCATGTATTACTATTCAAGAAATATAAAATTAACATACAACCATTGGATCCGTAAGACAATATCCATATCTATATTTTTTATTACCGAAAAATGTAGCGCACAGGTGACGGCTCTTTAGATGCGGCATACATTTTGAACAGACTGATGAAAAGATAATCTTAAGGACTATGCTAGTCTCTGAAGCGTTAGGTCACTGCCCTCGAGTAAGGTTCGTCGTTACAGTTCCATCGTGTCACGTGTCTCGTAGTGCTGAAGTTACAAACGTACTAAAACACCATCTACTCTTCAGATTGAGCTGGTTTCCCCCTGTAGGCATCTCCCCACAGCTGACCTCCACCCTAGGCGGAAGGAGCTCTGAGCTCCAGTAGCTTCCGGACATGGAAGGTAGTTTAGTGGATGTAAGTGTATACTTGGATCAGAGGAGGGGACAAGGATGACCAAGGACCAAGCGCGATCCGTGGCCCCTTTATTGAGGTACTGTTCGGGAATTCGTCTGGTATAGATCAAAGAAACCACAGAACACTACCGGTGCAAAAAAACCTGGCCGCTAGAATTCTTCTCCATCCAGCAGCTGAATTCGATCCAGCTATATAACTAGTGACGAAATTCCTACCACTATCCGGAGTGAGATCCTGGCATTTCCCGGACAGAGACATTCCCTGACCCTGGTTGCATGGACCTATTTAAAGGTTCGTTAAACGCTACTGGTCGTGATAGTGATGTTTAAACAGAAGAAAGCGTTGCAAGAACGTTCTTTAAGTTTTCCTATTCCTTAATGTTTTCTTTAAATTATATATTGAAAATCGGAGCTGAGTTTAGGTTAACCATTCGTTAACCTACACTCTGCTGTAATACTGTCTATGCTAGTAGGAAAATGTATTTTCCTATTAATGTCCAGACTGTGTGAACAGCAGACCTAAGGCTAATATTTATCAATTGCTCCACAGTGTGCATTTTTTTTAGTTTTTAAGCTGTGGCAAACTTTTTCCTAGCACTTGAATTTTCCTGGTTAATGTTTCTATTTTTAATTGTATTGGAATACTTACTAATAATATCCAAACGAAACACTTTTTTTCCGCAAAATTTCTCCCTATATTTTGTTTCCTTTCAATTACGAAGTTGCGTCACCAACCTAAGCAGCATACAGTACAGAAGACGCTCGGATCACCACGGACGAGAGCGTGTGAAGGAACTTTGCAGTCAAAGACAATCGTGTGGAAGAAGTAGGAGGCTTCTGACTTCGTCAAAGAACTTCTATGAACCTTGAAAACTATAGTCCATTTTCATGTATTTCTTTTTAAAGGAGGATTAGTAAACGAGCGTTAAATATTACTCTTGCAACGACGTACTCTTTAATAGTACATTACAAAACGATGATGTAATGATGGGTATTAATACACGAGTATGATATTACGATACGAGTGAGGAACAAGCGAGTATCGTAAACTCCACACGAGTGTTAATATCCATTACATCGAGTTTCTTACGGTACTTTTTCTACGACTTTTATAAGTTAAACTTTACATTGAATAGTATCGTGGCAGTTGATTCAGCCAAGGCCACCTAGCGGACAGCTACCTAAATCTACCCTCGAATGCTGCCGCAGGTAGCTGTGGTTACCTGTCCGCCTGCTAGGGAGTACTAGGCTAGTCAAATAGAATGAAAGTGAAATTACGATCCACTTTATTTTAAATAATATACCACGAAAAATACTCATAATAAAAGAAATTAAAACAATTGATCATAATATAATATCAAATACAATTTTAATGTACACAATCGAACGAAACTAAAAACATTCTCAATGATTAATTAAGTGTCAATACTTGGCTTGTAAACTTCTCTGTGATTGGTCAAGAACCTGTATCATAATGAAAACAATGTATGTATCGAAATGACTATCATTATACAACTGGTTGCAGCCATCAAATGACAGCATTATACAATGGGAGTAGAAAAATGACCAAGTAGTTTTAAAGATCCGTTTGCCGACGACGGAATAAAAATGTTACAGGACACTTTTCTTGCAACCCGCCTCAGTCCACATGGGGCGTGCGCCCAAGCGCCGCTGGCGCGCGCTCACCGAGGACGCCGAAGAAGCGCAGCTGCAGCTCCTGCGCGGCCCAGCTCTGCGCCACGAAGGTGTCGAGCGCCCAGAGCGCGGCGTTGGCGCCCAGCAGGCACGTGAGCGCCTGGCGGCCCGGCCGCTGCGCCAGCTGCGCGCGCGTCATGCAGCCCCGCGCGCGCGCCTCCGCCAGCAGCCCCGCCTGCGCCGCCGCCTGCGCCACCTGTGCGACCGGAGAGTTTGTCATTGGTTGATTGGTTGGTGATTTCGGGCGCGTAAAGGGCTAGGAAGGTCATTGGTCCCGTAAGTGTAGTACACATGTTTTGCTCGGGACGTGACTCCTCCCGCTGGATGAAGAAATCCGACACCGACCCTCTCGTCGGCTAGCAGCATTTTTAACCCAAGCAGGCATCTCCCACCAGGGGCGCACATCCACAGCCGGGACAAGCTGTAAGCTTCCGACAGGTCTCCTGGCATGTGTGGGAGTGTAGTGCATATAAAGAGTAGGATATGGGAAGGAAAGATCGCGTGCGGTCCGTGACCCGTTCGGTAGGGTACTGCCTGGCATCCGCCAGGTGTTGATTGGAGAAACCACGGGAATCGATCGATAACAGCAGCTGGCCGCTGAAATTCTCCTCCAGGCAGCGACAGAAGTCGTCCTAGCTGTCTGGCTAGTGTCGAAAATCCTGCCACCATTGGGACTCAAAACCCTAGGACCTCCCGGCCAGAACTGTAGTGACACCAGTTGATGCCTTGAGCCACTTCTCCTGGTGAGTCAGGTAGGGAGAAGGAAGGGTAGAGGGATAAAAGTAGAAAAAAGGAGAAGAGGGAGAGGGACAGAGGAGGGTAAAAAGAGAGAAGTAGGGAGAGATTGGTATAGAGAAGAAGAGAGAAGGACAGAGAAAGAGAGGGCAGAAAATGGTAAGAAAATGTAAAAAGGGAGAGAAGGGGATTAAAAGGCAGGAAGATGGCGAGAATCGGAGAATGGAGAGAGCTAGAAGGGGAGGGAAAGGGACAGTAAGAGTAAAGGAGAGAGAGAGAGGAGGAGGAGAGGTGGAAAGAAAGAAGGAAGGTTTTGAGAGTAAGAGAGGTGGGGAAAGATTAATTAAAGACCGGAGATATAAAGAAGGCAAAAGAGATATGGGGAAATAGAGGGTTAGACCGTAAGATAGCAAGGTAGAACGAGGTATATTATAGAGGGTAGTAAATGAAGGAATGGAGACAAAAGTACAGCGATAAAATGAAAAAAGGACAGAGAGAGTGAGGGAAGGGAGCGCGAGAGAGAGAAAGAGAGAGAAAAGAGAGAGAAAGAGAAAGAAACATTGACAGATGTAGAGATGAGGAAGGAATAGATGGAAAGAATTAGAGAAAGAAAGTTGTATTCTTTATGATGTTTTATCGTAAATATAATGACCACACCTGCAAAACTGAATTATTTTGAAGGGTAAGTTATTCTAAAACTATCGTATAAATATCGATGAAACAATGGGGGAATGAGAGGCCAGAGAAACTGGAGCACCCCGAGAAATCGCTTCATCCACCACCAATCGCACAAGGATTTCGGCTGGGCTTCGAAATCCGGTGCCCGCCACAGGGAGCCTCACCTGCAGGAGGGAGACGGCAAGCAGCAGCAGCGCGTGTCGGCCGCGCAGGGCGTCGTCGGCGCCCTCCACCAGCCCCGCGGCGCCCACCAGCGCCCCGAACACCCCGTGCAGCAGCAGCCCCACGTGCGCCGCCGCGCCCAGCAACCTGCCACACACACGAACACATACGCCGCTGGCTACAGCTCCCTCCAGAACGACGCTGCGCACGCGCGCCTGCGGTAAAACTCGGTAGAAAATGTCAAAAGGGAGAGGAGGGGATTAAAAGGCAGGAAGAGGGGTAGACTCGTAGAGTGGAGAGAGCTAGAAGAGGAGGGAAAGAGACAGTAAGAGTAAAGGAGAGAGAGAGAGGAGGAGGAAAGGGGGAAAGAGAGGAAGGAAGGTGTTGACAGTAAGAGAAGTGGGGAAAGATTAATTAAAGAACAGAGATGTAAAGAAAGCAAAAAAGATATGTGGAAGTAGGGGGTTAGACCGTAAGATAGCAAGGTAGAACAAGGTATATTGTAGAGAGGAGTACATGAAGGAATGGAGACAAAAGTACAGCGATAGAATGAAAAAAGGGACACAGAGAGAGAGGAGAGAGAAAGAGAGAGGGGAGAGAAAGAGAGAGGGAAGAGAAAGAGAGAAGGGAAAGCAAGAGAGAGAGGGGAGAGAAAGAGAGAGGGGAGAGCAAGAGAGAGAGAGAGAGAGAAACATTGACAGACGTAGAGGAGATGAGGAACGAGTTGGAGACAAAAGTTGTACTTTCTTACCGCAAGTGTTCGTCAAAAGGAGGCGTGTAAATCGGGCGACTTTGATGGTTTAACGGTTAGCGTACGGGGCTGTTATAATCAAGTTTGCGGATTGAACACAGATCAAAGTAACGGATTTTAAGGGTGAAAAAATTCTTTGAATGCCTTCCTTTGGAGGGGAAGTAAAGCGGCTGTTCCATGTTTTCGATTTACTACATGTAAACGATTGTCAAACCTAAATGAAGACTCTGAGCTAAATTCAAATCGCCTGTTTCGTCGCTCGAGTGATAAGTCTCTATTCCGCTAGAGTGTGAAAGGAGCGTAGCGAAATTTACGTGGTCAGACAGAACAGCACGTCTGATTGCCTGAGTCTCGGCACGTAAAATAAGGCGTAATCGAATTTACATTGAATTGAATTAAATAGCGTTTTACTTGTGCACTCTAACATCCACGTTCATAGCTGCAATGCACTCAGAGCTTCAGCAGAGCTTATAGGAATTCTTAATTCACAATTGCTTGCATCTAACAAAACCATAAACTCCTATCACATGACCGGAACATGGATACTTTTCTTCAATTTACGCCCGAATTGAAAACAAGTAATGTGAGTAGAAGCCGGGCCCACGCCCGTCTCCTTTGCGCCGGGAGAGAGGGCCTGGGCGTCTGCCCTGAAGCCAGTGTTACCTGATTGTCCTAAGCAATTCCCCATAGATAGCGCTGTGAAAACCCCCAAAACGACAAAAAATCCCCAAATTAGAAAAAAAATTATTTCATGTTTAAAATGTATGGAGTGGTATGGAAAGGAAAGAATTACGAAAATTATTATTAATTGTATATGGTGATATTTACATTTTACTGATAACTTGTCAGTAACAGTCAAATTTAAACAATAGTAATAGGTAGTCAGTCCGCATTTTACTTACACCCACCCGACCAGTGTACCCTTACTTCCCAAAATTTTAAAACCAAGTCGAGTACTCATCATTGGCGAGTATGATGATTTCACAATGTAACATCTTTTCACAATATAACACAAAATTAACATTTTAAGAACTCAATGAAATCCCCCCCCCCAAGAAATTCCCCAATCCCCCCTAAGAAAACCCCAAATAAATTTGCCCCCTAAAACAACCCCTAAAGACCCCTAAATTTAGGGGGAAAACCCGCAATCTGAAGCTCACCTGTGCGGCGTGGCTCCGCCGGCGCCGGGCCGCCGCACCAGGGGCAGCCTGCGCACGCGCCACGCGGCCGCCGCGGCCGCCGCCGCCGCCAGCAGCAGCGCGCCCGCGGCGCAGCCGTCCGTCAGCCACGCGGCCGGGAAGGCCAGGTCGCGGTCGCGCACCACCAGGAAGATGACGACGACGACGGCGGCCGCCGCCAGCGCCAGCAGCCCCGGGAACAGCCCCTTGGACGCCCCCGCGCAGTCCACGGGCGCCCGCTGCGCGCCGCCGCCGCCGCCGGCGCTGCCCCCGCACTTCTTGCGCGGACGCGACGGCAACGCGTCCCCGCGACCCACCTGCAACAGCGCGCGTGCGGCCGTTAGTGTGTGGAATGAATTCAAGGTGGTGTATGAATGCGAAAATGAATGTGTGAAAGAATGAGTTGTAAATATAGTTATACGAATGACTGAGTGAGTGAATGAAACAAAAAGAAAAGAAGAAGAAGAACAATATCAAGAACTTTAAAATCACAATCCATAATCTGTAAATAAAAACTAGGCTAGGCCCAAAAAGACTAGCCATATAATAGTTTTAAGTTAGTAATAAGTTAGTTTTAAGATAGTTTATTTAAGATTTAGCCCTCCCCGATCTCCACAAGCCCAATCGGCTGGAGAATTAATGTAGCCCGAAAATGAATAAATTCCCGCCTCTCCAGGGCAACTGGAGGGGGGAAAATCGGAAAAAAAGGTGGTGGGGAGGACAAAGCGAAGCACACGTGTCACAAGGGGAGCAAAGAATGTAGAAGAATTCGCCTAAGAATGAGACAAAATGACAGTTCGCTAAACAAGTTTTTCAGATGTTGCTAATTTCGCGTTTTTTTTTTAAATTTTGGGCCTCAAGAAAATGTGCGTATATAATCTCTTCCCCTATACGTTATATACAGTTTTTACTGTTTTTTGACCAAATAAATAAAGTCTCTATATAATCTCTTCCCCCATACGTTATATACAGTTTTTACTGTTTTTTGACCAAATAAATAAAGTGAACATTACATGTAATTCAGAGAAGTATCTCTCCGCTATGACAGGTGTTCAGTCACACCTCTTCGTAAAGTGTTTATGTTTTTTTATGGCTGCCGTGAAGACATCACCGCTTCTCATGGTTCACAGCCGTATAATAATATAAAAAAATAAATTGATAAAACGCAAAGCACGGAACGCCCTCCATCACAGCTCGCCACCTTAACGTACAGGAGCAGAAACACGTGCAAGAGTACGCATCTCACATTCAGTACTCTGTTTTAAAATAAACATAATACTTATCGCACAAAAAGTAAATTCAAAGTAATGTTCGTTAAAAAAATTGTTACAGAAGAGCACATAGCACTGCATTTTCTAATTTCAATTATTTTTCGTGACGCACTATATTTTCGTCGGACGAGGCCATCACAAAAGGAAGACTCGACAAGTTAGCCAACCGCAAACGAACGAATGGAAGAATGAGAGTCTAATGGGCAAGGACACGACGAAAACAAAATCTACAGTTATGTTGCCAGCACTAGCTGTCAAATCATCCCTTTCTTATAAAAATCGCTCTATCCCCGTCCAGGGAAGTTGACGCATATAGTCATAAAACATGCGTTCAGTGGTGCAATCAGCATTTTTCTAGGGAGGTTGCAGGCTGAGCCGACAAGACCTTTTCTTATTTATTATAGTAAATTTTTCATTTAGGTTGAATTTAACATTTATTTTCATTCGTTGATTTACAATAATTTATAACGTATTCGTAACATAATCATATTCAATTTAAATATACAATGACTCAGTTACTTTAGGACATTCGTAAAAACTGTATTCTAAATGTTTTGTGGGCTACTGAGACAATGGAAGGTAACGCGCCACGAGCCATCCTTCTTGAGTTGACCACTGATTATAATAAGTAATGCTAGATGTACTGACCTGCTGTCCCATGGAGAAGGCGACGGCGGCGGCGATGAGCGAGAACTGCACGATGAACGGGTAGAGGAAGGGCATGGAGGCCGTCCACAGCTGCCCCAGCGCGTTCGTGTTGAGGCAGCGATGCAGCGCCACCACCTGCGCACCGCACACACACTCGCTCGCCACTGCGCCTCCACACGCAGGATACTCGCCAAGAATGGGTGGAAAGGCCAATGAAAAACCGGAGGGAATGCGCCAAAAACCCACATTTTTCCTATGCTTAGTGTCACTAGTTGATGCTCAACAACCACTCTCTTAGAAAAACGTGCGTAATATCATTTGAAGGTCTAAAATTGAGGTATAAATTTTATTGAGAAGCAAAGATCTGGCTGTAATTTGGAGATGCACGATAGGCTGCCCGTCCGTCCCTCCGTCCGTCCCTCCGTCTCTTTCTCACACAATTTCTCTCTCTCTCCGACTCTCCTTCTCTCCCTCTGACTCTTCTTCTCTTCCTCCGATTCTTCTTCTCTTCTTTCGACACTCCCTCTCTCCCTCCGACCCTCCCTCTGCCCCTCCGACCATACCTCTCTCCCTCCGACCCTACCTCTCTCCCTCCGACCCTACCTCTCTTCCTCCGTCTCTCCTTCTCTCCCTCCGATACTTCTTCTCTTCCTCCGACCCTACCTCTCTCCCTCCGACCCTACCTCTCTCCCTCCAACCCTCCCTCCGTATGTCCATCCATCAATACATACGATATCTTGATTTTCGAGTGCAAAACTGCTAGCCACCTCGCCATTTGCACTAATCTTAACCACCAACGCACTATTATATCTTAATCTTGACGTGTCAGCGAAGTTGCAGCTAAAAATAATGGCAAACATGGGTTTTACAACCGAAAATTCGAGATATATTGTGCGGGTATGTACTATAATTAAAGGAGAAAAAGTAATTAATTTTCTAATGTAAAATGACTTCGAATTACAAGAGAAACACTTAAAAGTAAATATAACTTTGAATATATGTTTAGTTGTTCAGTTCAGTAATGACTTCTCGTAGCAATTACTTTATTAAAAGAGTAGTCATCGTGTATTGTACACCTGCAAAATTACAAACGTTTGATTTTAATGTGGTTGCAAGGTTAACCACCGTGCAAGTTCGTATCTACGCAGTATTTCCTCAATTTAGTGATCACTTGAGAAAAAATATATTAAATATTCAGCAATGATAATTCTTTCGAATTTTATTATTTTCAAAGTTCAGAACGAGAAGCGTAACTTGAAAAATTCAGAAATATACTAACAACTTTTGCCTCATAAACGGTAAAAAATTGCTTCTTACACCCCAGCAAATACGGTGATTTATTTTCTTTGTCGAGTAATATCTCCATACGTCAAAAAAACAATTAGAAGCGCAAGCGGCAAATTCCAAGTTTACTGAGTGGGTACAATACACACACCACTCATTTAAAAATTGTTTAAAAATATAATTCTGACATTTCATGCATTTTTCCGTTGAGCTTTTATTAGTTATTAAAAGTTCTGCAATGTTATGGAAAACAACATGAAGGTGTAATTGCATTACTGCAACATTTTAAGGTGAAATCTCCAGCTTCGTCCAGCGTGCCCATATGCACACGCTAGGCACACAGGGGAAGGAAACGAAGGGTTAAAGCGAGTAGAAAGAGCGGCCGACCTGGTCGATGTGCGCGTGCTACGGCGCGGTGCCGGGCACTCATGTATGAAGAACCGACCAGTCCAAAATTACATATTTTGAGATTCTTCACTAAGTTATCCGGAGCTATCTGCAAGGACATTTCCTTTCGTCGAATGCCATACACATTGAGAGATATAAAGCGGAGGAAAACCATTAATTTATCACTACGCACTTCTAAGGCATGAAGTGTTTTGTGCCTCCTGAAAAAACTCGAATTTGTACCAATTTGGTTATTTAATGTTTATAGTCTGTTAACATTATATTCATTAAATTATATTTGGCCCCTGTATTCATAACATACTATTATTTATTACTGGAGATAAATAATTTAAGTAATTGTGCATTTATTATAGCAACAGTTTCAAATGTACTATTTTCCTCATTAGCAGGCCAGAATACAAATGATTGAACATTTTTAAATTTTATTTAAAAATTTAAAAAAGGTATTATTTTTCATTGTAATGACACTATGAATTATTTTCAAATTTTTTATTCTACCCTGATGAGGAGGAAAATAATATCCTTGAAACTGTTGCTATGATAAATGCACAATTACTTGAATTATTTATTTGTCTCTAATAATAAATAATAGTCTGTTTTGAATAAAAGGGTCAAATTTAATTTAATAATTCTCTGGTCACGGGGTAAAAGTTGCTAAGTCAATTTCGGGAGCAATTGGGTTAAGTATTGAAATTACAAGTCAATTAAGTATCTATATTTTATTTTAGTAAAACAACCGAATTCAAATATTACCTCCATAACCAGAAAAAAGCGTGGAAAATAGCGTTGAGTGTAGGAAAAAGCGTTGGCTCAATAATCTAACCCTTGTTTTCTCCAAACTAAAATTTGTTACTTAAGAACTTTTACCCCGTGACCACAGAATTATTGAACATTTTAAAATTTTATTTAAAACTTTTTAAAATATTCTTTTTCATTGTAACGATATTATGAATTATTTTCAATAATTTTTATTCTAGCCTGATGTTGAGGAAAATAATATATTTGAAACATTTGCTATAATAAATGCATGAATTACTTATCTTCAATTTCCTCAAGCAATTCGGTTACTTGAATTATTTATCTCCAATAATAATAATAGACTTTTCTGAATACAAGGGCCATAAAATAATTTAATAATTATACCAATTTGTTAGTATAGCTGTTGGTAAAGTAGATACTTTTTTGAATAAAGAATGAGACACTGATATTGTCTGGTATCAATGTTTTATTTACAGCTGAAAGATCTTTTTCGATAGCTTAGCTATCATCATCAGAGCTATCTTACACCCTCTGGGCGGAAAACGAAGTTCTTCGCAGCCGCAACAGAACTTCGTTTTCCGCCCAGAGGGTGATAGCTAAGCTATCGAAAAAGACCTTTCAGCTGTAAATAAAACATTGATACCAGACAATATCAGTGTCTCATTCTTCATACCAATTTGGTTCTTGTAAAACAATAACTTGAATGAGGCAGGCGCACCTGGTCGACGTGCGCGCGCGAGGGCCCGGTGCCGGGCGCCCAGGCGGGCGGCGCGTCGAGGTGGGCGCCGGCGGCGGCGCTGGCGTTGGGCGCGGGGCCGTGCGGCAGGGCGAGCGCGCGCGGGAAGCCGCGCAGCTCCAGCGGGCCGGGCGGGCCCGCGCCCGCCGCGCCCGCCCACCCGCGCGCCAGCGCCACCAGGTACGTCCACTCCACCGCCGACTCCCACAGCACCAGGCGCAGCCACAGCGCCACGTTGGTGGCCGCCAGGTGCATGAAGCCCAGGCGCGCCGCCGCGCCGAACCGGTGCACCAGCACCTGCCACGCAAGCGGACGGGTCGTTATCAAGTAGCAATGAACTCAACTGCGAAAGGAGACTCGACTTAAGAGGAAGGAAGACGTTCGAAATTTCAGAAGCGGGATTTAAAAGTTCAGGGAGGTCGAGACATTCAAAATTTCAGAAGGATTTTTTACCTGAACCTGAAGTCCCTTTTACATCCTTACCTCTTGAAACGTTGATTTATTTTCCTTTAAAGTATGGGTTGCAAGTTTTAGTTCCCTCTCAATTTCGAGCAAATTTGTAAGTATTAGAACAAGCAGACTTACACAATAACAATGATTTAATATACTAAATTCTATCAATACTTTATTACATTAATTAATAAAAATGACATGTGACGGACTTATTCACGTGGAAACACTACGAACCTATGCCTCACATTGAAGCGCCGCGCCGTTAGAGTAGCCAACCCGGGGGAAGATATTCAGATCTCAAGGGGGAGAGGACCTTCAAAACTCAAGGGGCGGGGCTGGTCATTTAAATTTCAAAAGGGAGGCGGAACGTTTAAATTCAAGGGGAAGGGGATCGTTTATAACTCGGAATGACAACTAAAATTCCTAGAAGAAAAGGGACATTAAAAAGTCAAAGGGAGAGTAGACAGGTCAAATGTCCAGAAACGCGGAGGAACAATTAAAAATTCAGGAAGGAGGAAACGTAGAAAATTCCAGGAGGAGGGGGAACATTCAAATATCAACAGGATAAGGATTTCAAAACTCAAGGAGCGGGGACTGAATATTCAACTCTCAAGAGGGAGGCGGAACATTAAAATTTAAGAGGAAGGTGATCGTTAAAACTCCAAGGGAATGAAGTACTTTCAAAATTCAAGGTGGAGGAGGTCTCTCACAACGTAAGAAAAATTAACTAACTGACGATTGCAACGAAGAAAATGTTTGCTTTCTCAGCTCAGCTTGAATAAATCCTAAGAATGGTCTTCTGGTTTTCAATTTCTTTAATTTGAACATTTAAAAGTGGGGAAATCCTCAATAAGGCATTTCAAAATAGAGTGATTTTGACCGTCAGGGACAAATTAATAGTCAATCAACATGAAATATCTAACTCTATAGGGGGACGATCCCCAACATTCCCCTCGGCAAATTGTATCCCGGCAAACGAGCAAGTTGAAGGGAAGAGTATAGGATTAAAAGAAGGGATTATGGCAAGACAAGATTATTGTTACATCATTCACGTAAAAGAACAGGGAGCAAACACGAACAGATGGAATCGTGAGAAAGCTGAAGCGTGGGAAGAATTTACTTAAATCTCTTCCGTTTCACAGTTTGGAGCGAGCAATGAGTCATTCGAAGCGTCTCGTACACCTTATGGAGAACTAATCGTTTTTCAAATTCTTATCTATTTTCTTAAACTTAAATTAATAAATATGAAATTACTATAAATACTGCTTAAAGCCTTTCGAATAAATTTACAAACTGGCTTTGATTGATTAGTGATTCCGAGCGCGTTAACTGCCAAGGTCATTAGTCCCGTAAGTAAGAGATGACGGTGGTCTTCCCCCGCTAGATGGTGAGATCCGGCGCCGACCTACCGACGGCTAGCAGGGTAATCGCCAACCAGCAGGGACTGACCCAGCCGGGATAAGCTCTAAGTGCCCGACCGGTTTTCTGGCATGTGTGGTAGTGTAGTGTATGTTGGTGTAAGTGTAAGTACGGGATGAGAACAAGGAAGAGGAAGGAAAGATCGCGCGTGGTCAGTGATCAATTTTTTATACTGCGGTTTTTCTAACTTTGCCTCTCAAGGCCCCCCCTTCACAATAGAAAATGTTACGGTATTTCGCGTCTTTCTTAGTCGTGCCGCTAGATGCCATGATCACGACTTCAAGCAGTGCTTGCGATCATGCGACTTCTAGCGGCTCGACGGAGAAAGTCGCGAAATGCGAAATGCCGTGTGATATTCCATCGTGGCCATAGGGGCTTGAGAGGCAAAGTTAGAAAAATCGCACTATATGGTACTGCTTTGCTTGGCATTGTTCGGAGGAACCACTGAAAACTATCGATCACAGCAACCGACTGCTAGAATGCTTCTCTTGACTGCGACTGAACTCGACCTCGCTATCTAGCTAGTGTCGAAAATTCTGCCACCGTCGGGACTCTAACCTATGATAGATCAGGGGCACTGCAGTGATTACAACCTGGAGGAGAAAAGTTGCACGTGCGGGCGGGGGGCGCTCACCTGGGAGTTGACGAAGAGGAAGTGCATCTGCAGGAAGGTGAAGAGGCCGTGCAGCACCGGGTGCACGAAGACGACGTCGTTGAGGCAGTCGCCCTCCATCATGGCGTGCATGGCCATCTCCAGCCCGTTGAACACCAGCGTGCCCAGCCCGAACGCTGCGCATCAGAGCGCACGTCAACATGGCACTTCAGGAGAGCTTAAACCCGTTGCGCAAGTTTCCTTTTTATAAGTGATTCCGGAGTTGTAGAGAACGTGTGAATGCGCAGTAGAACATCATACTCACAATGTGCATGCTTGCGTTTACACTACGCATTGGCTGGCAAGGGTGGATCCAGAAATTTTTTAGGGGCGGGGGGCAGTTACTTTCTTTTTCCAACAAGACTTTGACAAAGAATCAGAATTTTAGGTTCAGATTTTGACATGTATATTTATAAATACAATAGTTACATATAATAATGGAATACCTGTCGACAAAAACATTGAAACCCTCACTTTTCTGGTAAAGGTATCAACATTTTTTAAAATAATAGTGTTGTTTTGTTATTTGAGTCGAATTTGAATTTTTCCTCGCATTAAGATCGTCTTAATGAGACATCTAAGAAACTATATGAATAAACATTAAAATTAAGCGTCTCTTTTCTTCTTTTTTAATTTCGCCACGAGTCGCATGAGTGCATATGCGTTGTAATAATGGAGGAGGAAAGTCGTGTGTTGCTACATTTTCATTTTGAGGGTTACAACGTTTTTGCCGGCAGGCATTCAATTAACGAAACGAGTGGATACAGAGGGGTATAATTGCACGAGTGGTTTGTTGAAGAAAACGAGTGATAATAGGAGCGAGTTTTCTCATCTACCACGAATGCAAATATAACCCTTTATCCACTAGTCACGTTAAAATTTTTTTCGTTTTCATTTAAGTCATTTAAGAATAATTTAAATTTTGAGGAATTCAATCAAATCTTTATCATTCAACCCACATTTAATGACGTCGTATTGCTTCTGAAAAACATCTATTTTAGCGGGCCTTGAATTGTATTTGCAAGAAATGTTTGGAAATGGAAGGTATTCCAATTAAAAAATTAGAAGCTGTCAAAGCCATTAAAACATTACTTTCCACGAAAAGTTAAGACAGGTATGAGAGAGAATACATGTGTAAATATTGAGAAGTAAAAAAAAAACTAGTTACTTCTGACAAAGTTTTACTATCATACTTTTTATACCAAGAAAACACTACTGACGTTTATATGTTGTAATGTTAAGAATTTATTCATGTTAAAGATGTGATATTGTGCATTAGTCAGCTTTGCCAATTTCGTTTTATTCATTCGTTGTTTAAATGTAGTTGATGAAGGTAAGTAATGTGTGATGCACGTTTTTGTTCACGCTTCATGACCGACTGGAAATACCTTGGCCACGACAGTGTAATAGTGTCTTAGTTAGAGTTTGCTGCTTTTGTGTATTCTAATTGGTAGGTGTGGAGTTTTAACTGCATGTGTGTTATTAACATAGAGATAGTCATCGATTTTTCATGGAATTAAAGAGCATTTTTGGTTAACTAAACGAAAAAAATATCTTACAATGTCGATTTATTGACTTCGAGAATCAATTTCATATCATTTTAGGTAAGATTATATAAAATATCCATTACAGAAACTAACCCAAGAGGAGCATGGCCCCCATGCCCCCCCCCCACCGCCCGTGGATCCGCCCTTGTTAGCTGGCTAGCTACAACTACAAAACCTAATTTATACAGACTCTTCTTTCATTTTTCAATTAATTATTTTGTTGCTTTTGCCTTGGTTAACGCGGATTCAGATAGTTAAAGTCTACTGGAACTGTGTCTTTTCCGAAAATAATAGCATATTATTGTCTATGTTCTATACACAATTGGATAAGTTGAATAAAGTATTCTTAGCGGTATTATTTAAAATTTCCACATGAAAATTGTTGTCCATATTATAGTGACCGCCTCAGGAATCCTACTTTTATATTATTTTGTTTCAGAGATCAGATAACAGGAGACTGCTACGCTTCGCTTGCAGTTGTTACATCGTACAACGAGATGTGTCAGTCGTATTTGCGATACACGAGTATGTTGTGATACAACATTTCATTTTGCGTGTTAGAAATCTGTTTGGTGCGTGCAACGTTCCATGCGAAGCGATGCACTCACAGCGTAACTAAAGATGCATGGGTAAGAGTGAGACATTACGTCTTTGTGGTTCGCGTGATCTGTGCGTGTTTCACAGATACCATTTGGTGAGAGTAGAAGTACAAGTAAAGAGAATGAATGTAATCTTGAAGAACGATCTTGATCATATTTTCAATTGTTTTTCCACACTCATCCTGGATTTATAGCTTACATTATATCAGTATTCCAGTTGACGTGTGCACAACAGTGTTATCTGATGCTCATTTTAGGTGATACATCTGTTTATTTTACCTTTCCATGGCAATATACGGCAGAATATTTTATTTTAATTACAATATTTGTGAGGCTCGCGAATGACTTTGCGATTGCGCGATTTTGAATTTGAGTTCGAAATGTTCTTAAGTACTCGTGAGTGTTCAGGTTGTGAGTGTTAGTGTATGTGCGTGTTCTTGAATGATCGTAAGAGTTCGTGAGTGATCACCTAGTGTTTGTAAGTATTCGTGAATGTTGGTGTGTGTTCGAGAGTGTTGGTGTGTTCGTGAGTGTTAATGTGTGCTTCGATGAATATCACTGGGTTTCGTGAGTGTTCGTAAGTGTTCAGGGTGTTCCGAATATTTGTGAGTATATGTGAATGTTTGGAAGTGACTTGTTAGTATTCGTGTGTGTTCACGAATATTTGAGGTTGTTCGTGAATTTTTGAGTGTTCTTGAGAGTGAGAGAGTGCTTTTTAGTATTAGAGGGTGTTCCTGAGTGTTAGAGGGTGTCGGCCAGTGTTAAAGGATGTCTGCGAGTGTTAGAAGATGTTCGTGAGTGTTAGAGGGTGTTAGTAAGGGCTCGAGGGTGTTCGTGAGTGCTCGAGGGTGTTTGTAAGTGCTCGAAGATGTTCGTAAGTGTTCGAGCGTATTCGTAAGTGCTCGATCGTGTTCTTCACTGCTCGGACGTGTTTGTTAATGCTCGAGCGTGTTCGTGAGTGCTCGAGCGTGTTCGTGAGTGCTCGAGCGTGTTCGTGAGTGCTCGAGCGTGTTCGTGAGTGCTCGAGCGTGTTCGTGAGTGCTCGAGCGTGTTCGTGAGTGCTCGAGCGTGTTCGTGAGGTTGCTCGAGCGTGTTTGTAAGCGTTGGTGAACGTTCGTAAGAGTTCCTGAGCGTTGGCGAAGGTTCGCGAGTGCCCGTGGGCGTGCGTGTCTCACCCAGGGCGCCGACGCGCAGGTAGAAGGCCGAGCCCTGCGGGCCGGGGCGCGGGAGGTGCGCGCGGCGCAGCGAGTCGAAGCGGCCGCCCAGCCCCATCTCGAGCTCCGCGTCGCGGCCGGCGCCAGCTGCGCGCAGCTGTCCACCAGCAACCACACGTAGATGCAGATGATCACCGCGATGCTCCCCACGTACAGGTACATCAGGAAAATGCCCTGCAAAGCACCATGTCACACACTTACTAGATTTTGGATTTTCGAACGTCGAAACACAGCGTACATTGTATGTCATATATTATGCAGATGGATTAATTTAGCATCGAAAATTTGAAATCGTTGAAGAAATCCAAAATATTTGTTCCTCTTGGTATCGTCCTTTAAATTAATAATAAAAATTAACTTTTTACACCTTTGGTTTTTCATTCAATTTTAAAAGATTCACTTATAATTGAAACTACGCTTTTATATCTTTAAAGAATATAATAAATCCGGAAATAAGAGCAAATTTATAACTGTTTCTAAAGAAACAGGTGCAACCGAGGCAAAAGTCAGTATTCTGGACACAGAGAAGTTTCGTTGCATTACTGCAATGACGCAATGGTAACTCCTTGCGTTTGTGTCGTAGCATCAAAGTATAGATTATAAAGCATTTCAACTTTAGAGAAAAAATTACTGTGAGTGTAACAGATATTAATGACATACCTAAAGTCTTTGTCATGTCCTGAAAAATTACAGACGAATATGCTTCTACATAAAAATTCTCGCTTTTATTTCTTAATTTCTTTTTTCTTTTTTTCTTTGTACTGGGATATTTTTTAATGAATAGTTTTTATTCTTATTAATAAAACTAAATTAGTATATGATGAATTTTTGAAGTTAAGTGATACGACTTATCACCGCCACAGAATAAACACACTTCAAATTAAAATATTTTGTAAATAAAATGTTTTTGGTATTTTCTTCGATTTTGGAATTCTTAGTTGAATTTGATTTAGAAAGAGTGTAATGAGTAGGGAGCGGATTTCTATGATTTTACATATTTTTTTCCATTGCTTCAGGGCATAACTAAGAGTAATTTCTTGATATTTGGTTAGAATTGGATACTTTGTAGACTAATTTGTTAGTGCATATTTGTGCATATTTGATCGATTTTTTCTGTTGGGGCATATTCGGGTAATTATGGGAGCATATTTTGCATATTTCGTTAAAATAGATGAAAACGTTTCATGTTTTCATAGAATCTATTTGTGAGCGTTCATTGATTAGAAAAGCTTGTCACAATTTTATTCATTTAAATTTTTTGTAGATAATAAAATACTTGTGCAAATGTAGGATATTTCTTGATATCATATTTTTTAAACCAGACAGAAAGAGTGAAAGACGACCTACAATGCTTGTTCTTCACTAAGGTGCATATTGACTTCAATTATGTCACCCGAGAAGTAAGTTAGGTTATATTATTTTTGAACGATTTTTTTTCATTCCAAGCACGCTTCTTCTGAATTTTATCAACGAAATTGAAATTGATGTTATGATATGAAAAATGAAAATATTGTTAACTTTAATGGAATATTAAAGTGCATATATTCGGAATATTTAGGTCATAAATCCATATTTAAAAAAAATATTTCAAGATTTTTGGGGCATAAAAATCCGCTCCCTAGTAATGAGCAATTAGCTGCTAAGTGACGTTCGCCTGAGAGGACGTACCTGCAGCGAGAGCAGGCGGATGTTGTTGTCGAGCACCTCGGCGAGGCAGAGGGCCAACGTCAGCACCAGCAGCAGCTTCCCGTAGAGTGCCGCCAGCGCGCCCCACAGCCGGTCACTGCAACACGCCGCTCCCTTCAGCCCCTCGCACGGAATGGGGGGTGGGAACCCTCCTAAGGTGTACTACTTACAGGTCTTATTAACTGTGGGGTGAAGCCCCTGGGGTCAGCTCCTGGGTCAGTGCCCTTATCTTCACCACCCGAAAGCGCACAAGTTGAACTGGCCTACGCCATTCCCTTCAGCCCCTCGCAGGGAATGGGGACAGCAACCCTCCTGTGGTGTACTACTGGCAGGTCTTGTCATTACCAGTGGGGTGAAGCCCCTGGGGTCAGCTCCTGGGTCAGTGCCCTTATCTTCACCACCCGAAAGCGCAAAAGTTGAACTGGCTCACGCCATTCCCTTCAGCCCCTTGCAGGGAATGGGGACAGCAACCCTCCTGTGGTGTACTACTGGCAGGTCTTGTCATTACCAGTGAGGGTGGAGCCCTTGGGTCAGCTCGTGGCTCAGTGCCCTTATCCTCACCACCCGAAAGCGCACAAGTTTGGCTGGCCCTCCCCTTCATTCAGGAATGTCTCCCCTATTGGACCTGGGTAAAGACCGTCTCGCTAGCTCGGAGCTACCAGCTTTCTAGATTGGTACATCAATTAGCACCACTTACAATGTGTCAGGGAAGGAATATCCACAATAATCCTCTATTGGGCTATGCCACGACGAAGTCACGAGCCCAAATGAGAGCCAATCGATGTAGTTACGACCGGACCAAGTCTTCAACCTATTTCCTCACAGTGCTCACCTTAGCACTAACGACGTGAGTATCGCCGGAAATCTGGGCAGGCATGAGAATTTTATCTGGTATGGATTTTGTATGTGGGACCACGACACAAGATCCTAATCCCGCCCGCGTGGGGAAATGAGGTTTGAATTTCCAACCAGCTCGGGTGAAGGACTAGAAAACCCCATTATGTTTCCAAAGTTTGTCGGCGATACTCTTGCCAATTGTGGCAAGGGGAGTAGTTCGGAGTTAAACGGGGATCCCAGGCGCCCCACCCGAGTGATTTACCCGAGTGATCCGTAAATGGGTTCCAGAATCGATCTGTGACATGTGACTCAGGGGAAATTGAGAAGGGATTCGTCCTGAATTCGGCGCGAGAAATATTTATTTGTCCAACCTCAGGGATGATAGCCCCTAGCTGGGGAAGGGGGAGGTTTCCCAAGTTTCCAGATTAAGACCGACGATCTAACGTTTCGATATAATATTTTGAGTTAAAAAGAGCCCCCCAAATCACCTCATTGCTTTGGTCCTTCAGCCGCCAACAAAAAAGTCTGCCAACTTTGAATTTACTGATGCCATCCATTTTATCTTTAATCAGTCTTCGTACTGCTTAAGAAGGACGTGACGTCGAATATCAAAACTTATTGTCTCTTTGGCGGATATTTCGGTTGGAAAGTGGTCTTCCAAACATCCGTTTGACGTTACTTCTTCCCACATATGCCAAACTACGAGTTAATAAATGTTATAAACTTCTAGAACATGTGGAAGGTTTACGATTATTCCTTTTTAAGGATAAACAAATGTGAAATTTCATATAACAAAATATACATGTGACATTTACGCAACCCATCATCGCTGGTTTTCGGCAGGTACACGAAATCTCTTCGACTGTGATAGAATGTGACCTACTAAACACACGTGCGTAATTAGTTGCCTTCCAATCAGGGGGGAAATATCATATGATAGTTGGCAATGTGTTATCATCTTCAACCCGTACATGCCCGAGATGTTTGCAACATTTATTCTGAAATCTGGATAAAACTGTAGAATGGACCGGAAATCATCCGTGCTTCCACGCATCCTGCACGCTTACTCCACATATCAATACACTACATATCTGGCGACCAACTTTTATAATAACCTACCACAAAGCCCAGCTCTATCACCATTGAATCTAAGCAAGAAAAACAATATCCAAATACGAATTCAAAACAAATACCCACACCACCCATTCCTGATGAAATTTGCTAATTTATTTCCAGACTGAGGACCTGAAATGGGATTTCAACCCCTTGTAATACAATGCAAGTTTTAAATTTAAGATCAGCAATTATGTCTGTAAATATATGTAAATAGTTACATTTATTGAACTATTATTTTTCTTCAAAAAAAGCAACAAAAAACTAGTGGTGCTACAACAGCACATACTTTTTCATATAATTTCTAAATTTGCAATTTTCGAAAACTCAGATAGTTAAATGAATGGCGCAGGTCGCAATTTTGTTGAAGCGCCCCTTATTCCTTGCTTGGAAAAAAATTGAAGAAGAAAAAAAAAGAACGCAAACATCCAGCGTGGAAGCGAGTACTCACTAAGGGTGCGGGCGGTCGAGGGTGCAGGGCGCGGAGGCGGCCATGCTGCCCCTGGAGGAGAGCGAGCCCAGCAGCGAGCCGAAGAGCCCTTGGCCGTGGCCCTGGCCCTGCAGCGGGCCCTTGGGCGCCGCCCCGGGCGCCGGCGACGAGTTTAGGCTGTCCGCCTCCGGCTGCCGCTCATGGTACACTGCAACACACAAGCACCATTGCCACCGTCAGAACTCAATTCAATTCATGCGTTATATTACATGGGGAGACTCAGGACATCAGTGCCGCTCTTTATTCATATTACTCTTTACCTATGTTACACTTTCGTTTTAAGCTTAAACCAGGAGTGCTCGCAATAGATCTGCGAGATCCCAGCCAGGGCAATTTTGTGTTCGTGAATTATTACGATGCATTAGGCGTCTGATATTTCATCTATTCCTTCATTGTACTTTTCTGACAACGCCTGGCCTATTTTTATTTTTTCGATGGGTCATTGCCCGTGAGCATGCTGAAACTTAATCACTGCGCTGCGCGATATCTGTCAGATACGGTGTGTACACTGGCGCCAGTGCATTGTGAGCTCCTGGCGTAAGCGGTACGTATCATGACATTTTCAGGCGTGTCTAAGACAAGCGTGTCTAAGATTTATTAACAATTGCATTGAGAATCATCTACAAACCAAATAAAGTACGTATTTCAGTTAATAGAGCTTCATATCATTCCCATTCATGAAAAGTTTCAGCTATATCTGAGAGATATATTGCGGGCACTGGCGTAAATCTACCTATTGCGAGCACTCCCGAGTTTAAAAAAATGATCTGTGTAATGACGTAGCACATATGTGTCGTTGAAAATACTGTCAAGACTAAGCGACTTCTCTGAACAATAAGCAGAATACGAATCACGAGCAAATTACCCAGGACGAACTCGAATAAACGATATTTTTGAGGGGAAAAATACTTTCTTTACACCTTCCTTTTGAGAGACGTACAGACAGAAGAGCCGTGTCGTAGATTTAGAGACATCAAACAATTTCATTCAGCTTGAGTTGCGCATGCGGCTGAGACAGTAACGCGTGTTCGAATCCCACGTAAAGCATGATTGTTCTCATCATTAGATCAGAGCGTTGAGCAAAGTTCAACTTTCACGTTTCTAATATGATGATCTGAATTATCATTATCTCATAATTGCACCGAAGAGGTAAATATCAAATTCTCAACTTAATTACCTTCACTCCTTAAAGAAGAAGAAGAAGAGAAGAAGAAGAGAAAATGAAGAGAAGGAGGAAGAGGTTATAAGAGGAGTTAAGATAATAATGATAATTATGATGAAAAAGAAATCAACATTACCAAGATTTGTACGTCTTATATCTTCAGAGCAACTGATTTATTACTGTTTCATTTATTTCGTATTCAAATTGTACATGAAAAATATTTTACCTAGAGTTACTGTATGATTGAAGAATGTAAGTACTATACTTCTTAATCCAATGTATTCTTCATAATTTCTTGATTTACATGGAGGTGGTCCTTGATCCAATCTTTAGATCCTTTGATCCATTTTTTAAGATAAAAAAATTTTTCAACTGTTTTCAATTACATTTAGGCACTTTGAATTGTAAAAAAATTAAAAATATTATTCTGATTGGCATTACTTCTTCATTCTAGAGTATATTTTACACTAAAACGCTTTCTAAATGCAAGAAGGTTTCAAAAATAGTTTTCAAAGTGAATAACGTGTATAATGAAGAAGTAATTGATAGTTTAAGTATTGCACAAATCATACAAGCTCTATCTGCCTGATTAGGGCCCCAAACCTTCTGGATATAAATTCTAGAACTTTTCACTGAACTACAATGCAAAAATAAAATATATTTCCTAGATCTTAACGTTATAATCAGCTTCATTTTTTGTCAGGAATTGACTTCGCGGAGAACGGAAAGAGAACAACACGGCAAACGCGAAAGCTTGAAGACACAATGATTCGAGATTCACAGTACCCAGCGCACAAAATGCTATCAATTACCTAGATGAAATGAGAAAAAGATAAAGGAATTCCGAATCATTAAATTTGCTGTATATATATAAAAGCTAAAAAGCAAATAAATGATTCTTAGCTAAATGAATTCACATTTGTTACTGTGTTGATATGTTGTCACATTTCAAATGTTGAGTCAGTACAGAATATACATGTGCATTACAAACCATTTCTTTGTGTTTTTATGTGCGGGACTGGAAGTTTACTCCCCCTAAATAATGCAAAAGTGATGTGTGCAGATGCTGACACGAAAATTCTTTAGAGCTTTCAGAGATTCATACCCGGTGGTTCGAAATGCGACAACCTTATGTTTTTTTAGTCTCTTCTGGCTGTGGATGATCATTTATTTTTTAATTAAGACTTGATGCTTCTACAATTTGTTTTTTAAATGTGTTTTCTTTCAAATATTCACAAGCAGAAAAAAATTAACAGTTTCTTCTGATGATAATCAGCAAAATATAGTAAAAGAAAATTAAATAAAAATAAAATTTATTTCGAGATTGAGCATGTTATTGCGTACTGAGACCGATTGTGAGCTTGAGGAGCGAGTATGCATTCGTGAATGAGAGAAGAAGCGTTGTGCAACGTGTTATGTGTGATGTGCCTTTGTCAATCATCGGATGGTGATATCCGGCGCCGACCTGCACGCCGTTTTGCAAGGTTTCCCCAACCGGGTATCTCCTAAATGCGAGGCACCGCTCCAGCCGGGACAAGCTCTAAAACCCCAACTGTTTTTTCTGGCATGTGTGGTAGTATAGTGCATGTAAGTATGTGTAAGTAAGAGGTGAGGGTAGAACAAGGAAAGGGAAAGAAAAATCGCGCGCGATCCGTGGTCCGACTTTTAGAGTACTGGAGTACTCCGGCATTCGCGTGGTATTGATCGGAGAAACCACAGGAAACTACCGATCCGAGAAGCCGGTCGCTAGAATTGTCATCCAAGTAGCAGCTGAACCCGACCAAGCTATCGAGCTAATGTCGAAAATCCTGACACTGTCGGGACTTTGCCGTGACATCAATTGACGCCCTGAACTACCCCAACCGATGAAAAACAAAACAACAAACATACAATTTCATTCCAGTTGGAGCGTATGATTGTCCGGCAACGCATGTGATGGCGTGCGTGCGCGAGCGTGAGTGCATGAGGTGGAGTGTTGGAGAGAGCGTGACGCGGGCGCTTTCGCTCTCGCGGACCCCGATGGCCAGCGATGCGCAGGCGCGGGCGGCGCGGGCGACGGCGCATGCGCGGGCGCTGACCGCCCACGCGCCATTGCGTCACGCGCCGCTCACTCTCACTCGCTCTCGCCCCACCCCCTTCCCCCACGGCCCTTGCGCGCGGATTGTTGTAGTTATTAACTTCATTTGGCCGATTTAGAGCTAATAACGGATGCGGCTGAGGTCAGTAAACCCGCGCGGAGCTGAGGTTTATAACCGTTAAGATTAATTCCGTTATTTGTGATATCGGTCGTGTGGCGTTCAATACTTCAGATAATGCTGACTTCTTATACGAATAAACATATAGAAATGAAATATCTTTTAAATAGAAAAACTCATATGTTATCCTTTGATACAACACATTTCTTTCGACTGTTCTCAATGGGAGGTGAACTGTTACACTGTTAAAGCCGTTTGGTTGTTTTAAGTTAATATAGCAATATTGTTTAAGAAAAACAACAAACGTATTGCTCAAGCAGTGCAAATACTTCGAGACTGAAGCACGAACAAAATTTCGCCATTCTTAATATCTATTCCAAAGTTAATTTTATTCAAATTCAGATCCTTGGATCAATAATACTACTAAAAATGTAACTAAAATATTCAAAATAAAGAAATTGTCAGAGAACCATTCCTAGAGGTACCTCGGTTTTCTATTTTAATGTATATTGAATTTATGTTACTAATAGAATTATTGTTTCAAAATGAATGTAATAATCTATGTAATTATTTACCATATTTAACATGTTTAAAAGCTTAAAAGGCTTTGAAATATCGAATAAGTAGTAATAAAAAGACTGGGAGAGCGGCTGCCAACCCGGGCTTTGTTGTTGAATGAACGAAGAGGAACAGTAGAGTCTACCGCTTGTACTTGCACGTGGATTTTTCAGGCAAATAAACAAACAAACAAACAACAAGAGGACTGTGAGTTACTGTAAACCTGGGTCACCTGAACCCCAGAAGGCAATTCTGATGTTTGTTTTGCTCACTCAGGGCACGATTTCTAACCTCAAAGTGGGAACCTGTGATATCTTTATGTGGTGTTTGCGCCTGACTAGGCAACACCCATCACGCACTTGTGTAGCAGATTGTCGCAAGGCAAGGCGTTCTCCAGTGGTACGCGTAGTTTCAGGGGCAACGCGTACT
Organism: Acheta domesticus; assembly: GCA_031308135.1. Taxonomy (NCBI): domain Eukaryota; kingdom Metazoa; phylum Arthropoda; class Insecta; order Orthoptera; family Gryllidae; genus Acheta; species Acheta domesticus. Next base: position 159,237,803 of record JAHLJT010002406.1, on the reverse strand, counting down.
TTCAGTATGCGTATAGGGGTATGTGAACTACTTCCTTGGGAAGATTTTAAGATAATTTGACCAATTAGCTAAAAAATGGCGCTCTTCTTCGCTTTTGCAATTATGAGGTATATTTAAAATATTAAATACTTTTAAATGTATTGTCAATGAAATAAAAAAGATCTAAATAATTTAGCCAGATAATTATAACTAAAATGCATCATGTAGAAAAATATAATCTTAGGGATACATAAAAATGTTAGTCTTGTGTGGAGGGCATAATCTTAAAACGTTTGAGAATCTCTTCTGTAGACAACACAAACACATTTTTTGAAGTTAGAAAAAAGTACTTTTTAAAATTGAGTTAATGGGCTCAACATGTGAGTTTGAAGATCCAGTAAATTCTGGCAATTAGTTTTGGTAGAAGCGTTGTAAAATGACCGTGTGTAAGTGGCGTTAAAAGACCCTGAGTCTGCGATTCGCCATACGAATTTCGCGATCGAGCAATTTTCAGTGCTGGGGCACTGCGGAAACGTAGAAATCTCACGCAACTTAACAGGTTTCGGCAGTTGCATGTATTCAAAATAAATAAAATCAAGTTTTTAAGGGATGCTTTTGTATATAAATTTTCATAATTAATTTAACCGGTAATTGAAACTAAAATTACTTGTGCAATAGTTAATAAATAAAAACTTATAAGTACATTTTTGTTCACGTAAGTACTAAAAGCAAGTTATTTAATAAATATATTTTCTCAACAAAAAGCGGGAGGCAATGGTATTACACTTACTGAAAATTTGAGAATCATTTCTCTACTTCAGTAGGTAAAGTATAATTTTTGTCTTTTACAATAATGGTTATTTTGATAAACATTGTTATGTGTCAACAGCAATACATACTAAAAGATGGCTGTATGAGACAAGGAAACATTATTTGAAGCATTGGTTTCCTAAACAAAGAATGCTGAGAAACATTACTTTTCACCCAAGTATTTGAGATAGACATTTTGAATAATTCGACACATTGAACATTTCAACTATCATTTACTTTTTTAACAAAAATATACAATTTCAATCACCGGCCTCTGTAGATTTTTAGCTACGTTTCGCCTTGGATCTGAAAATAAAGCGATTAATGAACAGTGCGCACAAACGAATTAGTCGTTTGTCCTCTGGCATGCAGTAACAGTTCTGTGAGTCTACAAGGCAGAGACGCTAGGAGCATTGAACTTTATCTTCACTTTATTACTAAGAAATCTTCCCTTCGTGAAAAGTTGTTGCAAATTGTTGGTCCGCCTATCGAACTTTCTTCTGGTCACAACAATAGCAAGGGATTATTTAAGAATTATTGCTTTTTCTAACTAGTATTTCCGCAGAATTTCGTATCTATAAACTGCAATGACTTGAACATTGTATTTAAATACCATAATACATAATGGGATTTACAGTTACGTCCTGGTGAAAACGGAAGACGTCGAGTGCCTGATCTCTTGTACTGATCGGTGAAGAAACTCTCCTCCATTCAGGACTTCGTCACGCGTTCTTGGAGTACCATACTTTCCTGTCACGGCTTGTCTCGCCTCCCGCATCATCTACGTTCATTTCGCGACTCATCGCTTTCATACAAGGCTTCTCTTGTGCGGTACAACTAGCGTGTCTTCTACTGCAACGTCATCGAATCACACTCACTCCAGGCGACCGAACCGGTGCCGTTGCTGTTGAATGATTTCTGTGGGAGACCGAATTCCTAACGGCATCTTATTCACTTCGTTCATACACTTACACAAACACAAATGTTCAATTTAATACGAGAAATATCCTGGAGTTATTGGCGTTCTTTATTGTTAAATAGTAATGTGTTATCCGTAGGCTAATGCTGAAAAGATGTTAGTTAAGTTTGGAAACAATTCATAAATATTATCTTGGTGCATTTTAAAGAGCGGAAAGCTCCAAATAGTAAGTTGGAAACTTGCAGAAACAGTTGGTAATTAACGATTTGGTGCTTTAGTATGACTGATTGGGAGTCCATAACTGAAAAACATTTCACCAGAAGGTTTAGACTTTAGTTCTGATAGTGGAAGATTGTTGACACAAGCTGGATTACATCACTGAATTAAATTGAACGGACTGGCTGCTCTAAACGGTTGTTTACATGGTTTACATGGTTTTCTCCTATTAATTTCAGACAGATATCGGATCAATCGCTTATAACAACGCACTACCGACCTCGTAGCAATTATTCTTTCCCCAACCTATTTTCACTTTCATCTTATGTTCCGGGAGATAAGCTAATCACCCTTAGCATCTCAAGTGAATTTCGTATAAATATATTTAAAGAATATATTTATAAGAAATTTTGATATTTCACATCATTATTAAATCCTCCGAAAATGACAGTCCAAATCAGTTCACATTGTTGCTTATCTGGAAAAGCCCCAAGTACTGGATAGATATTAGGGTGGCCGTTGCTGGCGATTGATATGGGAGTCAAATGCAAGTCAACTTAACTTGTCAGTGAACCCGCCTTGTCCTCCACAAATCCCACTTGGATGAGGCAGGGACTGAACTTCGGCACCAGCGGTGGAAGGCGAGCAGTCTAACCACCTGTACCACTGGAATCGCTCCTACTGGATAGACCGACTTAGTAGGTAGCTCAGGGATCAGCTGATAGCCTCTGAGCGGGAAGTCCTGGGGTTCGAGGCCCAGCAGTGGCAGAATTTTCGACACTAGCTACATAGCTAGGACTGAGTTCAGTCGTTGTCTAGAGGAGAATTCTAGCTGCCGACTGGTTTCTCCGATCAATACCCTGAACAGTTCCCCAACAAATGGGACATGGACCGTGCGCGATCGTTCCTTCCTCTTCCTTGTCCTTTTCTCACCCCTTAGATACACATACTCTTACATGCAATACACCACCACACATGTCGGAAGACCAGCCCGGGGGGCAACGTATTCCGACTGGACGGTGCCCCGCTGACAGGAGATACCTTGATGTGGAAAACTGTAAACCGACGAAGGTCGGCGCCGGATCTCACCATCCAGCAGGATCTCACCACCACGGCCTACCATGATAAAAATACACTAAACTTACGGGAATAATGACAATAGCGGCTGACGTACCTCGAAACAAGAAATAATCAATCAATCCTATAGTGGGAGCGCAGGTTCAGTTAAAATGTCAGCTCATTCCCAGTTGATGGATTCTCCGCTCACAGAGGTTAAGCTGGAAAATACACTAACTTACGGGAATAAGGACAATAGCGGGTGTCGCGTCTTGAAACAAATAATCAATCAATCCTATAGTGGGAGCTCAGGTTCAGTCAAAAGGTCAGCTCAAGCGCAGTTGATGGATTCTCCGCTCACAGAGGTTAAGCTGGAAAGTACACTAAACTTACGGGAATATTGACAATAGCGGGTGACGTGTCTTGAAACAAATAATCACTCAATCCTATAGTGGGAGCTCAGGTTCAGTCAAAATGTCAGCTCAAGCGCAGTTGATGGATTCTCCGCCCACAGAGGTTAAGCTGGAAAATATACTAAACTTACGGGAATATTGACAATAGCGGGTGACGCGTCTTGAAACAAATAATCAATCAATCCTATAGTGGGAGCTCAGGTTCAGTCAAGATGTCAGCTCATGCGCAGTTGATGGATTCTCCGCCTACAGAGGTTAAGCTGGAAAATACACTAACTTACGGGAATAAGGACAATAGCGGGTGACGCGTCTTGAAACAAATAATCAATCAATCCTATAGTGGGAGCTCAGGTTCAGTCAAAATGTCAGCTCAAGCGCAGTTGATGGATTCTCCGCCCACAGAGGTTAAGCTGGAAAATACACTAACTTACGGGAATAAGGACAATAGCGGGTGACGCGTCTTGAAACAAATAATCAATCAATCCTATTGTGGGAGCTCAGGTTCAGTCAAGATGTCAGCTCATGCGCAGTTGATGGATTCTCCGTCCACAGAGGTTAAGCTGCAGTGGTGATCGCCGGCGTGAGAAAGGCTCCGTGCGAGCGGCATCCGAGGCGGCGTGCGTTGCGTCGCGCGAAAGCGGGCCGGGGAATCGAGGGAACAAAGCCCTCCGGCTGCACGGCCTGCGCGCCCTCCGCTCCTGAGCCTTCGTCTGCGCTTGCGCACTTCCGCCGTTCGCCGACCCACTTGGCCGGGGCGCCCCTGGCGGACGAGCGACGCACTAATTGCCGCCAATTACTCCCTTATCGCCATTCGTCTGAAGCTCAAGTCGTGCGATTTTACTTATTACTCGTTTTTGTTCATGACAGGATCTGAGAAATTAATGACGGGGTCCAAGGCGGGTCTGGCAGCTCTGGGCGAGGGGATTCGAGTTCGGTTCCCAGGAAAGTGATGGATTGTATCGTCTCGGCAACCGATGTGGTGAGATTGAGGTGAATGATGTTCCGACCTGATCGGGTAAATCTATTTAATTTCAGTTAAAATTCACTGACATTTTTACTTTATATGCTATTTATTGATTACTCTAATGTAAAATATAATAATATTGTAATTATCCCTTTTGCACTTATTTAAAACTCTGTATAATAATCATGTTGAATAAGGATGGGTAAACACTTGAATAAGGATGGGGAAGAAAATAGCACCGAAAACTCAACCACAAAAGTCTTGGAAGCGATGTGCTTTCCACATAACTAAACAATTTAATGGCGACTTTTACTCTTTTGCTACCAAAGTTAAGTGACGATACTTAATTTGAAACACTAATGTTGACAAATTGGTTATTTATCGTATTTCTATACGTCTTTTAGACAAAGCTCTAAAACCTAGTTTATCTAAACTTGCAATTTTCATGTGAAAATATTGTCGTAAAAATAAAATAATAAATTGTCAAAATATTGATGAAATGAAGACCGATGAACAAATATGGATGTAAATTAGGAAACAACACCAGAGATAATTTACGCCCTAGATATGAAACATAGATCAAAGTAAAGCGTTATTAAATTCATGGTACTGCCTATGATGAAAACAACACTACGTACTAAATATACGATGTGTATTTGCTTGTACAGAAAAGAAATGTATTTTTGGAGAGAAGTAAAGTAGTACAAATTTATTTCGTCCTTAGTGTTAAACTTTTTTAATAATATTGTTTCATGGTGCTTCTAAACAGAGGGTGGTAGAAATTATCACCAAAATCCCAACTATTCACTCCGGAGTTCACCCTAACTAAAACTATCGTCTCTTTGTGCATGCACTCATCTTGACTGTGTCATAAAAGCACCATTTTCTTCATATTTCCGCTTCGAGATGTCTGAAGGTACCACTTCTTATAGTGCTGGAGAAAGTCAAAACATTGAATCATCGGAATGAGCAGTGAGCAGTTGCGACCATTGTGGTTGCTTGTCTCTTGAAGCACTAGAGGGCTCTTGAAGGAAGCTGAGAATCCATCGATGCTTGTTCCAATCCATCGATTGCCTGCATCGATGCAGGCAACTCGTTCCGCTATACATGATTCAGAAATCATTCTTAATTGAAGGAAACAAATCCGAAAACCTGGGTTACTTTAGATCCCTGCTTGGGAGTAGAGTACCAGTGAAGTGATCTTATCAGTTGGGATTCGTGTAAGTGGTGGGTCAGGACTGGATGATGAAAGGAAACCTATTGATTAGTGGTAATTCCTCCGAATACAACCGTTCGACACCGGAATTCCCGGAAGGCACTGCATCTATCATTCATTATCATCATCTTCTAAACCTTGTCCCTTGGATCGGTTAATACGATTCATAACGATCTGACTGATGTTTTATAACCGACTGTCAGTCTGACGTCAATCCCCAACCAGGTAGACCATTTCTTTTGTTTTTTTCCTTCTATCGAATAAACATAATTTCCATTTATGGATACAAGTTTGCGATAAAAAGCTTTTAATTAGTATATTATTTTCATTGTCGGTGAACTTTTCACAATTGCAGTTCTCTAAGAACTTATTGAATAAAAATATTTACGAAAAAATTGATTAAATTTACTTCGCGACGGTAATTACAGACATGAACTTTTCAAGTGAACGACTTTCCTAATTATGTCTTATATTACCATTCACCTACGTTGCAGTGCTGTGTGTTTCTGGGGATTGCATTCAATCAAAACACCTGTTCAATTTTCAGCGTAAACACTTTATCCACGATCCAAAGATGTTTCTAAAAGACAGTATTTTCAAACGTGGATAACTTTTTGCCTGAACCGTGCAACCAGATACTTCATCAGTCACACGACTTATTCATATTGAGCAAACGTTGAGTGAAAGGAAGTGCAATGTAGTGATGTGAAGTGTAATGTAGAATAGAAAATCACTTGTTTAATGGCTTGAAATATTTTTGTAAGGTACCAATACACATTTAGAGATATTTTTGTTATTAATATTTCTTTTTTTCTTATTATTATTATCACTGTGTAGTGACCCTTGGAGTTATCTGCTGTGTAGTATTATTGAGTAGTTAGATAATCATGTGTTTTATGATTTAAAATAACTATATAGAGAAGCTATAAATATATAGAGATATTGCTGGATGTAAATTAAAATGGCCATGTATCAAAATGTGTGCTTCCCATAATTTTCATTAGATATTAACAGAATAGTTTTACTGGCGAGAGTCTCTTTCACTCAGAGTCCTTGATAGGTCTCTTGTAGCCCATTAAGACCGTCAGTCACCGTGAAGCAGTGCAGGGATATGCGCAGTGGCAAACTTACAGGCATTATTTTTCGCGATATTTCTTTTCCATTTTGCGAAAAGCAGCGATATTGCATTAATTTCACTTGATTTTTTTTTCAGAAATCGCTGATAAACAGCAGCTGCTTGATTTTCATTATGTTTTAACTTTAATTATAAAAGGGTATATTTCTAAAATATGAATAAATGACGGTAAGAGTTCATTTTAAAAATAATAGTGTGACACAATGGTGTACATTTTGTTTGCAGAAAGAAGAGAATGACCTAAAATAACGTACTCATGGTGCAATTATGTGAACATATGAATAAAGAAAATCACTAGATACTTTCCCTTTTCTTCAACGCTAAGATACACGGAGATCCCCATTAAAATTATTTAATGGACAGGGCGAGAATTTTGATCTTGAAACGTCAATTCACCATTAAATGCACTTTGTCGCGAAACTTCACGAAAAAATATTGAATTATAAGTCACAACAATTCAATTTGTCAAGATAATAGGGAATTGTTTTAATTCTAATTTCAAATTAATCGTTAATACAAACGAATCGATCCTCTACCTTTTGATCTTCGACAAATCGACCTTCTTTCCTATCTCTTTATGGCCCCGTTCCCAGCCCTACTAGAGTACTTCCTTTGAGTCTGCAGCTGCCGCCGGTTCCGCCATTTCCGCCTATTACCAGGCCAGCTCGCGATCGGTATTCACGGAATCTACTGAGGAAGACTGACTGACACAGAGGAAGTTGTCGTGATCTCCGCAAAACGTCTCGTTTTGGCGCTGTCGTCGTTTCTCCGTGTTTTGCGGTCTCTCCTCGATTTGCAAGAGCAGTTGGCGAGTGTCAGGGCGTTTCACTTGAGAGAGCGACCACGCGAGTCTGGAAGTGGTTTATGTCAAGTTTTGGTTACACTTTTACCTGAAATATTTCAGTATGAGCTGGACCCGTGCGAATATTCCGTACTTCGTAAATCGTTGTTGTAAAAATGAAAATAGTTTTATCCTGGACCCTGGCTTCGAACGGACAGCTCCTGAATTAGGTGTTTCAGCATTACATCGTGCATAAGAAAAAATTCTAATATAATAAGATGATGAGATTAAATTTCCATAAGATGAGGAAAATAAAATCGCCACCTTAATTTTATCGTGAAATATTTTTTCTGTATATTCCTTTAATTTTATTTAGGTAAATTTCGGATTAATGTTCACATCTGACCAATCGTGCTGCGGAGTTGGGGTTTCAGAAGAGCTAAATCTTCAAAATCGTTATAGACGACTCAAAAAGGTCTCAATTTTTAGAATTCTGGTAACGAAACATAACTTGGACCCCAATTGCACCCCACCTGGCCCGTTGCCATTTCCTTCATGTACCCCCACAAGTCTTCCCACCTGATCCTCATGTTTCCACCTACTGCTCCTCGTCCCATGCAATGAGTCACCCACCTGCCACTCCAAAACCCCTGTCTCAATTGAGCCACATAAACGTAATTTCAAGGGTCTAGATGACCTACGGTTTATAGTTGCGGAGTTATGGCGATTTTAATAGGTGTTGCAGCCTTTACCTAATGTATCATCAACGTTCTCTGCCCAAGGTAAGCAAAAAGTTTTCCTGCGTGAATGATTCTTATTAATATTTCTCTCATATTTATTTGTACATCGTATTGTTTATATTATTATTATTATTATTATTATTATTATTATTATCATTCATCATCATTCGGACTACAGGCAAAAAAGAGCAAAAATCTGGAATAGGCACAAATGCATGGCAGTATTCTTGCCTTCCATAACGATGACTGGTAATAGTGGTCACTTACTGCTAATTTGGCGAGAATGAGAGTGGGTCTTGAGAAAGCTGTCACCGCGTTCTTGTGTGTAAGTTGACGAGTAAAGAATACCTGGTTTTCCATCGTGCATCATCATACATCAAGGCGCAGCGCCATTTACTTTTTAAAGGCGGCATTTTTACGATGCACATAATTACAGAGAGTATTAATGTTAGCAAAGTAAAAGTATCTGTAATGTAATTGGCCAATTAAATATTCATAGTTTGTTATTATTAGCGTAAGAACCAATTTCCTCTAATGGGTTCACTATTATTCACTTATAATAGAATCCATGGGATCTAAATTTATTCAAAATTGGGCCATTTGTCTTGTATCTAAACTGTAGATCTATATTCTGGAACTTCGAAATATCACCGAACAACACTTTCTAACAAATGAAGTTGTAACAGGATTAACTTTGTACTTTTACAATATATTATTTTTAAAATATTTCTTCGACAGCTTTTAACTAATTTCTTTCCTTTCTAAAATATTCTGTTTCAGAACCTAAGTTTGGCGAACGGATGTTGGAGAAGCAAAACATCTTGTGTAACCATACAATTCTTACACATTTTCATGTATTATTATTGATATATCCATTTCCCCCCCAAATTCTTTTATTTCTTTAACATTTTGTCTCAAATATGTTCTTTTCTTTTTTCGCTCTTCATTATTTTAAATTTAGGAGCATCAATTACCAACAACGGACTCTAAGACTTGGAGAGAAGCAAAACGCCTCCTAACACAAAACAATAGCAGCACAAAGGAGCAGAAATGACGGATGGCAGCGGCGTTGACGAGATCCCCTGGCACGGCGAGACAAACGCCAGTGAAAGCGGGGGCGGGGACGGGAGCTGCAATTGTGTTTGTGGCGCAGAGCCTCATCTCGTTCGCGCAGCATCATCGCGGCTGCGCGGAGCGAAGCGAGGCGGTCTGTGACTGGGCTGGGTGCAGCGGGATGGCGCGGGAGGGATTTGTCACGGAGCGGGGTGTGGCGGGGTGTGGCGGGGTGTGGCGGGGTGTGGCGGGGTGTGGCGGGGTGTGGCGGGGTGTGGCGGGGTGTGGCGGGGTGTGGCGGGGTGTGGCGGGGTGTGGCGAGGTGTGGCGGGGTGTGGCGGGGTGTGGCGGGGTGGGGCGGGTGGAGGGATGCGGGCTGAGGTAGGACGGAGTGGCTTGAGGCAAAACTGAATGAGGCTGATGGAGTGATTAATTGATTGATTTTTTTCTCCGGACATGTCAACTGATAGGGTCGATAGTTCCGTTCGTGTAATGAATGTCTTTTATGTCTTGAGGTGGCGGAGATCGTCTTCCGTTGAATGGTGGCGCTGAACATTCTGTGCAGCCCTACATATCGGCGGGGACCTTCTCCAGGTATCTCCCCCAAAGCGACACCTCCCTTGTCGGGCAAGCACTAAGCTCCCGCCTGGTTTTCCAACATGCGTGGTAGTGTAGTGCTTGTAAGTGTCAATATGTAAGTCTGGAAGGTAATAGGGTACGAAAAGAAAGAGGAAGGAAAGAGCACACGCAGTCCCTGGCCCGTTTGTTAGCTTTTCCATCATTAATCTGGTATGGATCGGAGAAACCAGGGAAAACTACCTACCGGAGTAGCTGGCTGCTAGAATTCTTCTCCAGACTGATTGAATTTGACCTAACTAGTTTGTAGCTAGTTTCGAAAGTCCGCCACCGTCGAGACTCAAACCCTAGCAATTGAGAGTTGCTACAGGGCCAGCGGCAATGCTATCTCTGATCTTAATCAGCCGGTAATTCTGGGGTGGAGTAAACATGGTGTGGCGAGTCGTGGTGGGGTGGGGCGTGGAGAGACAAGGCGCGGCGGGTGTAGCGGATGCGTTGGCGCCGCGCAGGTTTCTCGCGAGCACCGGGGCAATCCACTCCGCCTCCCCCCCCTCCCGCCCCAGTCGACGATTGGAGGGAGAAAGTTGAGGTGACTGGACGCTCGATTTCAGTATCATACATCCTTCGCCCCGAGGGACCTGTACACGATTGCGGTACGGGGCAGTTTTACTAATACAAAAATACTTGTATCTTATATATTATTTCTCAAAGGGCTGTTTGGTCTTTTCAATAAATTGGGCGACATACGAAACCGATCTCTATAAAGAAGCAATGGATTGAAAAATCGTGTTTCGTTTCACCTGCACATGGGACATTCGTATTGAAAAAGGGCGTTAAAAATACCTAAATATAAAAAAAAGTAGTAATTCGGGATCTGTAATATCTGATTGCCGCGCGATCTATCGGAAGAAAATTACACTCGGACGGTGGCGGGAAATCTCAAGCATTTTTGTTTGTTTCAATTTAGTGTAGGTTATGTAAGCACGTGAACGTGATTTTCTACATTGAATAGAAATCTTGAAATATGAGAGGTTAGTGATCTTAGTGAGGTTAGGTCGTTTATAAAGCTGGAATACAAAAAAAGAATTTAAGCAGAAAACAGTTTGGTTATTTGACTAACCGTGCGATTTAATCGCACGGGTTCTCACTAGTTGTACTTATTGCTTGGGACACGTGACAAACTCTTGCTTAATTCCATTCCGAATGCCACCACAGACGCTCAGATTTGCCCACAAGATTTTATCGCGACGTGTTCGTATCTCAGATGCTCTCGGTATCCCTCGTCCGCTGTGTTCACCCATTCCTTGTCTTTCTAACGACGAGAGTCGGTTCTGTCTGGGCGGCGAGACACTGATCAGTGTTACGCAGACAGATTTCCATGGCAACCATGGGCATGAATTCTGAAGAATATCAAGGACCGAAGAATTTTGTTTATGAACTTCTTATTCCAGAGGTTGCTCATCTTTTCCCGGGGGTGCAACTGAAGGGGTAAAAATGCCACGTAACTAGAGCGTACGTAGGTCCTTCTAGGTTCCCATTGCCGTCAGTTCTTTCGGTTCCTGTATGATCCGTGAGCTGTTTTGTGTATGGGAATCGATTAAACGTGTTAACAGTATTGTATTGATATAATGCGCTACGAAATAACATTTACTTATTTTGTATACGAAGATAACAAAAAACTACGGATAAGTAGAAACAACTTTTCAGAATGAAACAGAATACTTCTTAAAATGCTTTTTGTAAGTTTGTAAACAACATCCTTCTCACGGAGTAACACTCTCTCCATCACGTAGCGGTCCTCTCATAGAAAACGAGTCGAAGCATCCGTTACAAGGACCTTCTTTTACCCCGGAGTTTCAGTTTGTGAGAGCGCACGCATAAACTAGAAGTGTTACAGGTGCGCGAAAACGCCTGTCGACAGCTTTCTTCTCCTCGCAACCATCTACACTTCTGCCGTCTCTTCTTTATTCTCGTGTTTCTTACCACTCTTTGTTAAGTCAATCAGAATCAAAGGAGTCCAAGGTGAAAATAGGCAAACGACGACGAAACCTACAATGCCAGTCATTCATTTGCAGATCGGATTTTTTCCTCATTACCAGGATCTGAAAAACTGATATTGCTACTTCCTATCATTTAAGTTGACCATCTTGATCATATAATTTGAATGAGGGGCCAGTATTCACCTTATTAGCACGTCGAACGAGTTTCAAATCTCAGGAGGAGTAACTCTTCTTTTTCCTGATCGTGAAGAAAGGACCTACGTATCCGGCGCACTAAAGAAGCACCAGAGTTGTGGGAAGTAGGAACTTTTGTAGGCGCGTGATTGCCCGTAAGTTGCGCGCCGGGACCGCGCAGGTTTTTGTGACCTGGTCTAGAAGTTCTAGGTATCTCGAACCCTGAGCAATGAAGATAATGAATTCAAGAAAGCCACTCGTCATGCCGCTCACTTTACTTTTTTGCGGAGAAAACAGATTGTGTCTATGAACACTGTAATTATGAAATCTAGTCTTCAAGCTTTATTGGAAACCATCGCCTGTATGATACTATCACTTGGATATAAAATTGTTTCGAATCCATTAGTATTCTTGAATTTTATGCAGTAAATTTTGATAATAAAATAATGTATCTTCTGTTTTCTTGTACAATAAGTTAACTCAGAGATAAACTTTGGAGAACACTAGGAATAGGGAAATTTAATCTATGAATGTTAGTGAAGCCAGAAGTGATTTTGGTGGTAATAAATAATACAATTTTCCGATCTGAATATTCATATTCACGTATGTTTTAACGTTTTTGTTGGCAGTTCCATTACAAAAGTATTCTACATCATGATTCAAAATATTTATTGTGCAATAGAATAATCAGATATTTTCATTTCCCGTTTCTGCAGAATATTTGAACAATTTAGAGATAATTTCAGAAAATCATTGTCTAAATGTATTTAACATTCCATAATATTGCCTTGAAAAGTCAAAGACATGTCGTATGTTTCTAATAACCAATATTCCGTTAATGATATGACTCTAGAAGAAGGCTAAGAACAAGGCGAATAACAAGGAGTACTAGAAGAGGAAAGGTGGAGGAGGAGAAGGGGCAGGAGAAGGACATGAGGAAGGAGAAGAAGATGGACGAGAAGGAGAAAAAGAAGGGGAGGAGAAGGAAAAGAAGGATAATAAGGAGAAGAAGAAGGATGAGAAGAAGGAGAAAAAGGAGGAGAAGGTGGAGGAGGAGATCAAGAAGGAGAAGAAAAAGGATGAGAAGGGGAAAAGAAGTGAAGGAGAAGGAGAAGCAGGATGAGAAGGGAAAGAAGAAGAATGATAAGGAGAAGAAGGATAACAAGAAGCATGAGAAGAAGGAGAACAAGGGTCATGAGAAGGAGAAAAAGAAGGAGGAGGAGGAGGAGCAGGAGAAGGGAAAGAAGAAGAAGAAAATATGAAAAAGAAAAAAGGAGTAAAAATAAAACGAAGAAATTAATGGGTTCATGAGCGCCCATGAGGCCAGTCGGGCTTAGGGAATTTCCCGCAGGAGGGAGATTCGTGGATGGACGCAAGCCGACGTGCAGGCCGGCGCACGATCTCACCATCCAGTGGAGAAGGAACATCGCCACTTCCCGTTATTAAGACATGCACTTCACTCACGATCCTAAACACCATAGCAGTTGACTCGCCCAGAAACACGAAATAATGAATCAATCAACACTCTATCTACAAGCCTTCGATCTCCCTACGTCGCCCTCACCATTTACGCGCCCGGCGACGCGAGAAAAACAGCCACGCCCCCTCCGTGCGTAGGCGGTGTGCCGCGTCCTGAAAGGCTTGACTGATAGGATCTGGGCGGTGGAGTCGGTGGCGGCGGTGGCGACGGCGGTGGTGGTGGCGGTGGTGGTGGCGACGGTGGAGGTGGCGGTGGCGGTGGCGGTGGCGGTGGCGGCGGCGGCGGCGGTGGCGGTGGTGGCGATGGAGGCGGTGGTGACGGCGGTGGTGGCGGCAGCGGTGATGGTGGCGGTGGTGGCGGTGGCGGCGGTGGCGGCGGTGGCAGCGGTGGTGGCGGGGGCAGCAGTGGCGGCAGCAGCAGTGGCGGCGGCGGCGGCGGCAGCGGGGGCAGCAGTGGCGGCGGCGGCGGCAGCGGCGGCAGTGCGCTGTGTGTCGCCGGATAATAGCGCGGGCTGGTTGACCCCGTTGGGGGAACGGAACCTGCTCAGCAGCGCAGCCGCCGTCTCCTTTCGCCCATAAATTACGCCCCGCCCCCTCGCGCCCGCTCGCATCGCTCCCGCCCGGGAGACGGCGGGGCGTCGCTCTCGCTGCACAGGATATCCGAACCTGTCCTGGGCATCCTGCGTGACACTCCGGTAAATCTCATCTGACTCTCGTCTGCGGTACTTGCGGGATGCTTCGATAATGGTGAATGTTGCAATATGTTAATTGCCTATTGCGATTACACTGTCCTTGCCTGTATCAAGCGAATTAGGAGTTGTTCAGATAATAATTCTAAAATTAATACACGACTTCCATTCAAATGTTTTCCTTCGTACAATGTACTTTTTTTTTAATTCTGAACTTTTTTTCATGAGCCTATGAATTATTTCTGATATCACTGGTCTTTTTAGCGGTAACATCTACCTCTATAATAGAAAAAAATACGTAGTTATTTTCACGGCTGTGGATAAACAGAACACATAGGCAACCCTTTCAGAACATCGAACTGGATCTCGACAAATTAGCATATTAGCGATTGAACTTAACTGAGGCTTATATAGAATTCGTTACTTTTCGCTCTTACTTGATTACTTAAAAAAATGCTCTCTGTCCCCAAAGTGTATTGGGATGAGTATCTTACTTATTTTTGAGAAATCAAAGCGGAGGATTTCGCCTCTGTCTCCTCTCTTTTCTTTAAGTGGTGACTAAAGTGGAGATTTGCTTTCGCCATCCTCTGTACGATGAATGACAGGGCGTTGTGAGAAGTGAGAGACGATTATAGCAATATATTATTACTAGAGGACGGATATTGGTGACCCAACATTGCCAAAATTGATCAATAAAATGATTTTAAAATGTTTTAAAATGCCCTAATAACAGAGAAAAATTGTCCAAAACCACTTCAGATAACAACTCAAGATCTCGTGTATGTTACTGATTAATATAGGCTACTTCCTTTTGTTCAAGTGAACTGCAAACTGCTTTTGTTCATGCAAACTGTTGGTTTCGAATGTTCTTTAAAAGAAAATTTCTGCCTTTATTTATCGCGAAATTGGCCGAAATGACAATGGCGCCGATCGGTCTAACAGGAACCTTAGATTACATAGTACTCACAACGGCAGACATTACAGTAATTATATGAGCAAAGAAAACGAATAGGCTACTAAGGAATTCTGTGGTGAAAATTTGTGGCATCTCGTAAATATTGTTTTAAGCAAGTACCATTACAATTATATTAAAATGGATGAAATCAGCAAAAAATGCATTAAAAATGGCGTAAAAGGTAAAAAATGACTTATTAGACAAAATCGAGGAAAAATGCAAAAGCATTTCTTATAAAAATGGGTCATTTCGTTTTGTCATAACATGAAATGAATTTCTAAATTAAACGGCATTGTTCCAAAGTAAAAAAATGACATTACATTAAAATTCTCCCCTGAATTATTACCTTTACAAATTCGCTACCAGATAGAATGCAATTTTTTAACACATTTTTCCGTTCACAGACCTTTTAGTACGGTATTAGTTCGGAATGAGGCGAAAGAGAATTATACATATGGAATGATCTTATCATTGTTAATCGGATATTATGTGCATGCTCATCTTATGCTCTGAAATATTCAAACGGTGATAAAACTATATAGTACTGACTGAATTTTGTAATATATTTGCATTTTTTGGTCCTTGGTTTAATTTTTTACTTCGCCAAATTTATTAGCTTATTTATGAATAAACGACGAGGATATCCCTTTCAACTTTGTTCTACTAAGTGCTTTTGAATAAGCCATTCGTCCACCTAACGGGCTGTCCAAATCCATGACGAAGACTTTCGAAAGATGAGGAACTGGATTCGCTCTCACTCAGGCGACCTGAGCCCGAGGGCAGGTATTTCTAAATTGTCACGAAATTACTCTACATTTTTAAAACTGGGACGCAAAGATTGTATGCCTATATCTCCTCAGAGTGGAGATTTAATACAATCATTGAGTCGTGAACAACTTGGAACACCTTGAACAAATTTTAGAAATAAATAATCATTATTGGATACTAAAATGGAAGTGAAAGACTAGATAAATTTAGTTCATATCTTATAAGTAATTTAACGCTATGTACCTTTTCTTCTTGTTTAAAAGTAAAGATTTATTACAGTAAGCAATGCACAGGATACACGATGTGTTGGCACTGAGATAACAAAAGCATAATCGCCCTTACCTAACATTGTTTTGTTTTCAAGCACGTTGTTACATTGCATTCCTCTACAGTTTATGTACAAAAAAGGACGATCTTAGTATTCAACTCGAGAACCAAAGGCAAAGGAAGACAACAACGTTATAGAATATAGTTTTAGAAAGCGTTTTTGATGAGAATTTCATTTGATGCCTTTGCCTGCGAAAGGCTATATAAAATAGAATGTTAATAGAAAATTGAGAAGGGAAATTGCCAATATTTGTGTCAATTTCCTTCATAACATCGCCGACCCTTACGTTGGTTGACATCGCACACAAGAGGCTCAAGTGAAACTTTTGGGGGGCGTGTTGGAGCGAAAGGTTACACTTGTAAATGTTAGCGACGCAAACTCTCAAGGGGCAGTAACATCCGTCACTTTCCTCCCGTCCGCCTGTCGGTCGCAAAGTGTCCGAATGACACTCGGCCGCTCGCGTGTGGACGGAGGGAGAAATTGCTGAGAAAGTGAGCGGGTGCGGGAGGAGGGGAACAGGGCCGGGAAGGGAAGGGGGAGGGGCAGGGGGCGTGGAAAGGGAAGGCGTCCGCTGCGGCCAGCGCCGGTGGAGCGGAGCGGAACGCACCGCCGCCCGCGGTGAAGACGAAGGCGGCGGCGGCGGCGTTTGTGGGCCACCAGGCCGATAGCCTCCCCCGCCCCGCCCCCGCCTCTTCCCCACCCCGCCCCGCCCCGCCCCACCCCGCCCCGCCCAACCACCCACGCGCTTTGTCATGGCTCAGGGTGAACCACAAGGCAGCGGCTGTAGGCAGGAAAAAGGCAATGATGTAAGGACTTCCATTAAAAGAAAGAACTTTATAAACGACATTTAAAGAAACCCTTAGTGGCAGCTCGAATTTGTGGTGGCAACTGGGAACTGGTAAATAGACGAAAATATAAAAATAACTCAACCGCAATAACACGTTTAAATAATTATGTGTAAAAACAATAAGATAATTCTTGTGAACTGTTTTCCCAATAGGGGTGAATGTAAACAAGTTGATGTGACCTGACGAACGGATACAGAAATATTCAAGGAAGAAAAGAAAGGATGTGGGGGAGAGAACAACTATAAACTAATAAAAAAATTAAAATGCGACCTTCTTATAAATCTCGCAGACCAATGTCATGCCGGTACCCAGAGAACACCAATGGGAAAGTGAATGGTGACCCCATAATAAATTGCAATATAATTGAAGGAAAAGTTGATATATTTAAGAACTAATTCGCCAACCTGGGTGGCCGAGGTGACTAGGAGCGTGTACCGGTTCAGTGCTCCTGTCCGAAAGGTCGACGGTTTGAATCCCGCCTTGAGCATGGTTGTTTATCCCTCGCCTCTCATGTATATGTTGCCGCAGGGAACCTCACGTTCTGCTGACTCAAGATCAGAGGAGCTTCCAGGTGTTTTGTGTCTAGTGAATGGGCAAATATTCCGTCCCACCGGGACGTAAATAAAACCGGCTATTGGGCTGGAAAAAAACTTGAAAAAAAGACCTAATACTACATATATCTGGCATTATATAAGAATGTTCTCTGGAAGTTTGTGTTAAAATATTTTTAGTTTTTGTGGCGTAGAAAACGCATAGCATTCATTTTGAACACTTTTTTGTACTTGAGGTCGTTCCCGTAGGAATAAGATGGCAATGTTATCGTTATTGAAGGACTGTTTCAAAATTTACAGTGTTCTTCGATTACAGAATTTATTTACGACAAATACCCACCTCAAAAAAAGAAGAAATTGCAAAGTGTTTATGGGCCAGACTGCAATAGAACGTCGGAGTCTTATACAAAAGGTTTACGCATGGTGACGGTTTCAATTTTTCTCTTAATATATTTATCCGGATGATTCGGATATATCCGGAAGAGTTGAGATTATCACTAAGCGTTAAAGGAGGTAGTATTAATAATACAAGTCCTAAGCGATGAACCTGTCTCTTACTTAAACAGGGATGTAGAAAAAAAAAGCACTACGGTGAGGTCTGTCGTTGTCCCCACTATTGTTATGCGACCGTTAATACGAAATTTTATTTTCCTCAATCGTGCACGAGTCACGCACGAATCGTGCACGTTCCTACAATCGTGCACGATTCACCACCTCTATTACTAATTACTAATTACCAACTGCAAACCTATTCCCAAGCTCGCGAGTTTAAATGTGATCAAAGCCGTGGCTCTTAAACGCGAACAAATTTTTCATACGCTTTCCTACGGGAGGGGGGAAGTAAAAGCCGGCTGTCCCATATTGTATATTTACTACAAGTAAACATCTTTAAGCCTAAAATAATCTAATGAACTAAATTTCAGTCCCCTATTTCGTCGCGCGAGTGGTATCTTCTTTTGTTGCTAGACGGTGAAAGGAGCGAAGAAAAATTTGCCGCATGGTCTGAGTCTTGCTATGAACAAGTAAAATTGAATTGAATTCAGTGGAGTTCGCTCCACGTAAGCTGCTAACTTTACACTCACTGCTATCGGTGTGTGTGATGAATGAATGAATTAGCCTAGTATGTACCATAAAGGGCAAAGACCTCTTGCCGGAGGGGAAAATCTTGTAAAACTCACGTTGTGAACTATTCTACGTAAGTATGAATTAGCACTGAACATCTGCATTTCCTAATAGGTGTCTTTCATAATCCTTCCAAATTGTTCTAAACCTCGCTGCACTAAACCATTGTGGCCCCACTAGTCTATTGAAATAGTTGGCCCATCTGGTTCTTAGTCTTTCTCGGCTTCTGCTTCCGATATATGTATCCCATATGGCGGTCTTCTGCGCCCGTCTTGGTGAAGTCTTGCGACGTGACTCTCCCATTTCCATTTAATTCTTACTGTTGCCATTTAATTGTTAATTCAGCCTGTTGCGCAACGTTTTTGGAGGATGTGATAAATTTGAGTCTTGAGTTTCAAACTCTGTCCTGTAGTGAAATGCCCAAGATTTTTCTTTCCATTTTTCTTTGGCAGATCTCAAATGACCTCTTTTGTTTCTCCGAACTCTTTATTGCATAGTGTAACTCAGCCTGTAACATAATGTTTTCAGATCATAAACGCATTCTAACGATTTAATTATGAACTATTTTATATTAAACGCTAAATGATATATGATTATATTATGAACTATTTTATATTCCGTATATCAGAAACAAAACGTTTTTAGGAAAATAATGAAACTAAAATACGAATTATATTGTTTGATACTTACTTTATCACATAAGCAATTTGAAAAGGTAAGTAAATGTTTTTAAATCGTGAAATACAGCAGGTTTTATTATGTAACATCATTGAATTGAATTGCCTTATTTTACGTAGCGAGACTCAGGCCATGAGGCCCTGCTCTTCCGTCTGACCACGCAAATTTCGCTACGCTCCTTTCCCCGGATAGAGCGGAAAGAAGTGTATTACTGAGGAGACGAAACCGGCGATTTGAATTTAGCTCAGAGGCTTCATTCAGGCTTGAGGATATTTTACATGCAAGTAAATCTACTAATTATGGGACAGCCAGATTTACTTCCCCTCCGAAGGAAGGCGTACGAAGGATTTTTTCGCCCCAAAAATCCACGGCTTCCATCGGATTTGAACCCGCGAACTTGGGTACAGCAGTCCATTACGCTAACCATCGCCGCCATCGCATCATGCATATACATAATTTAATTTTGTGTTTTTCTCAAGCAATATTTACTTATGTATTTTTTACTATTTTTACCTTACTTAAAATAAATGTAATGTATAATTATTGCAAGAAAAAATAAAAAAGTGCATGCAATAAAGAGTTAAGGACCACGTCTGGCAAGCGCCAAACGACATTTGCGAGGCGAAGTGACGGAGTGCGCCCGCGCGGCGGGAAGAGGAAGCGGGCATCCGCGCTCCACTTCCGGTGGGCAGCGCGGATGCGGCGCTCCGATTCGATTCGATTCGATTCGGCGAGCGGTGGCGGCGCGAGCTGGACTCCGGCTGCGGGCTCCGAGCTCTGCGCGGGCTCGACCGGAAACTGGGACGGCGAAGCCGGTCCCCGTACTGCCACAGTCACCCGCCGTGACAGCATCCAGTGCAAAGCAACTGATTCAGAGGATGAGTACTATTCCGGAAGATAAGACGAAGGATTTTCCTCGTTCGCCAAGAGCTGGTTGTCTCCAGAATACATATGGCTCATTCTCCATCTCTTCATCTCTCTTCCCTTTATTCTTCCCTTCATGTTTCCCTCTCTCTCTCTCTCTCTCTCTCCCTCTCTTTCTCGGACGAACGAAAACGAAATTGTCAAATTGTCATTCCACTCATTCCACGATAACTTTCCTCAGGGAAGATTTTCCTTGATCAGCGGAACTGGTTCCATCGGCCTGTTATTCCAATGATACCACTTGTTATTTTTGTCTTTACTAGAGGATTGACGGTAAACGTAGGACTTTGCCGTGCAGCGTTATTAATCACTCTCCATCTTATATTTCCTGCCAACACGAAATCTCATTGACTGTGTCAAAACGGAACGAAAACTGACATACACCAGTGCTCGAATAAATGCCTACCAATCAGGGGCAATTGCTAGTGTCTTACTTCGTCACATGAATTATAACGAAGAGATGGGAGATATGGATAGGATCCTGGGGGTAGGAGTATGAGGATGTGTGTTTTGGGATAGGATCGTAGGGATAGGAGCGTGCGGATAGGAGCTTGGCATAGAAGCATGGAAATAGATGCATGGGGATATGATCTTGGGAATATGAGCGTGGGGATATGGACGTAATAATTGGGGTGAGAGGATAGGAGTGCGGGACTACGTGCGAGAGAATAGGAGCTTGGAGATAGGAACATGGGTATAAGAGTGTGGGCACAGGGGACTTGGGAATAGAAGCGTGGCGATATGAACGTGAGACAGGAGCTTGGGGATAGGAGTGTAAGGAGAGGAGCGTGGTGATAGGAGCATGGAGAAAGGGGTGTAGAGATACAAGTGATGAATATTTAGACGTTAGAATAGGGGTGGAGATGTACTCGTAGTAAAGTAGTGGCAGTATTGATGGGTTGACAGACACACACGTCAGCACCCGTTTCGTCATTGAGCGACCGCGAGTAAGCCGCACTGCGTGAATGCGTGGGAAGCTCCATTGCACACTACAATAACAAACGCCCCGTCTCACGTAATCCGGCACGCGCCATCTATCTCATTTCTAAATGGCAGGAGAGAGCACTTAAATTTAGTACCTTGTTATACCTTGTTACCTATATGCATGGAAACACTCATTCTCTCATGAGTTTTTGCATAGCTTAGGGTAAAGCAACCGCGAGACGTATCGTGTGTGAAGTCTCACAAGAGTTTTTGCACAAGGTTTTGTTTTAAATGGAAGTAGTTCTCAACTAAAACGGGAGAGTGTACTCTAAATTCCCATAATGCCAGAGTCTAGGGACTCTACCATAACGCCACGATCTCTTGATTTGCGTTTGTTCGTCTAGAGCTGCCCTGCAACCTAGTCTGTGTACTATATCTTTACATTATTGTATAATTATTGAATAAATATAACTAATACCATTTATAGATAGTTATGTATGCAGATTAATGACACTAACAATATGTAGCATTATGGGAATATAGAGTTTGTGGCATACTCTGCCGCCACAATTGAGACATTCCAAATAGCGTGATCGATGCAAGTCACTAACTCTGCTGGAATAGCGAGCTTCGTTATCACTTCGAGTTGGAACATTCTCAATGGCTCAAAAGTGGTATAGGAGTAATATTCAGTGATAATGTGTTTCACGATATTCAAAACTCTATTAGCAGAATCTTCGCGTTGTTATTTCATTCTGTAGAATACAATTTTCTCCATAGTTAGAATTTATTGTTATTGAGAACTTTATATATACTGTTAAGTTTCTCGTTTGATTGGAGAGGGGAAGTTGAAAGTTCTCTGTTGTTCCCTGATATAATAATTGCCTTTCTTTACCTCTGTTTTCAGAATAATAATCCACTTTCAGTTATTCTTTCCACGTCTTTTATTCTTGGCAGTGAATCTCGTTTCTCTGTTTCATACAACTCATGATTTACTTTTTCTTCTACAAAAAATATATTCATCAGATTCAATTAATTATCTCCAAGGATTTGTTTTATTACATGAAGTATTGATATTTTAAGTTACGTCGTTTTTTCCTCAGTATAAGAAAGTAGATGTTTTTACTGGTAGAGAAACCGATTGGGGTGCAGTCAATTGCTTAGGGATCTGAGATTATTGTTAGCATTATGTTCAATTTTTTGTAAATAACCTTATTTATGGCTCTTTTGTATTTTTAATGTAATATTCTTAAACGTTGTTTAATATTACACTAATTTCATTTACAGTGTTATAATGAACAAAACGCTCCGTTAAAACTGATTCGCCATCTGGTCCGTTGGTTCAATTTATCTGGACATTTTTACAATCGTTAACTTACCGTTGGTCGACAACACGTCGACGTCACTAATAAATTATTGCATTTTGGCGTAACAACCCTTCTTCTTCGCAAATCTACAGTGTGCCAACGGGTAGCCAACCAAGTGTTGAAGATCCTTGTAATTCGTTCTCACACAAATTTTCAGTTCTGTCGCCATTAAAAAGAAGTTCTTCATCGCAACATTAGAAAGCTCCTAACACTGGAATGTGCCGCCGCCAGAACTGCCGACAAAAGTCATTCTTTTTGATTTAACCTGCAGATTCCTTGTAAGAACTATGAAATGTAGACGGAATGACCTACATTTTTGGTACGTTATTTGCTTATAATATATACGACTAATTTGACACAACCAACACCCTTTCGTTGGGTCATGACTTCTAAATCATCGCATCCCATGCATTCATGTATGCAGAGTAGGAAGCAACATCGAATAACAGTGATTTAATTCTATAATTTTCAAAGCACACGTCCAAATGTAGTAGGGACTAGTAAATCCCGGGCATTAACATTTTTTCTCACACTGAGTTCTTACGTTATTAGTCCGATTTGGCCACTTACTACTTCCTACTTTACATTCAGGCATACAATGGATGCGAGTATCTACAAGGCAACGAGCCGATGTAAACACAAGGCAACGCTCCCTCTAGCATCGGTAGGCTGTTTTATTTATTTAACCAGGTCAATGGAATTACCACTTTACTGGTGAGTGTCAGCTTTTATTCATATAATATAATGGATGGATACACTACTGTGAACCGAACACACGTGCGGTTGTATATTAGAACATACCCCTATCGGCAAGATAAACTGCTTGATTACTAGTAATTCCGGGCGCATCAGCTAATGTCACTAGCTCCGTAAATATAGTGCATGTTTTGTTCGGAGGTTGGCGGTAATGTGCCCCGCTGGATGGCGAGATCCGGCGCCAGCCTACCGTAGGCTAGCGGGGTTTTCCACAATCAGGTATCTCCCACCAGCTCCCGAAACATGTGTGGATGTGTAGTGCATGTGGGTGTACGTAACAGGTGAGGATAGCACAAGGAATGAGAAGGAAAAATCGCGCGCGATCCGTGGCCCGTTTGTTACGGCACTACTCCAGCATTCGCCTGGTGTTGATCGGAGAAACCACAGAAAACTACCGATGAGAGCAGCCGCCGCTAGAATTCTCCTCCAGACCGCAACAGAATTCGATCTAGCTAGATAGTCTAGTATCGAAAATTCTGCCAGCGTCAGGAGTGGAGTTCTAGGACCTCCCGGCCAGAGGCATTGCAATGACAGCAGCTGATGTCCTTAGCTATACTTCGGTTTTTCTTTCTTGGCGCGTGGGGGGGTGTCATCAAATTGGAATATCTCACGGTATTTCGCGTCGTTCTCGGTTCTGCCGCTAGGAGTCGCATGATCGCGACTCTATCGAGCAGTGCTGGAGAGCATGCGACTCCAAGCGGCGCAACCGGCACACCCGGTCGGTAGGCTGAAAGCGAACAAGAGCCATCACCGAGAAAACCCGTGAGAAGGCGCGCGTCATGTAACGTATCCTCCGCGGAGCCGCAATCGCGAGGAGGCTCGTCCTCCGCGCAAGCGCAGAGCGGCGTCGCACAGTGATCAATTTTGCTTCGCTAGGTGGACAAAAATCATTTCTCGAAATCTGGAGGTCATAGAAAAGCGAAATTTGGCTGAGATACTTAGGAGATCAATCAAAATAAACTGACATATGTGTAACATATATTCTGAGTGTTGCACTGTAACAATATTTATCGAAAAAATTTCAGTATAGATATTTGTCGCAATTATAAATGGCAGTCATTTTTTGGTCAAACAGAATGAGGTAATACTAAATAAACAATTTTTAATTTTCACCATAATCGTCATTGGCACTCCTACGAGCAAGCGCAAACAGCACTCAGAGCTGCGCCTTCGAAAAATACTGTTCTATAAGACGTGAAATAATGCAAAAAGTGGTCTGATTATCGAAGACATTTCATTGAGTATGTTTTTCTTTAATTTGAGATAATCCTAAAATGGTATTTTTGAAATGTGTTTTTAATTAAATCATAAACCAGAAAACAAAGATTGGAAGAACAAAGCATGGAGTTCTAGAATTATCCCACAGAATTTCTTCAGATTGTGCTGTTCTAGCGGACACTGAAGAGAGACAACGCTTGAAACGAACATATCCGCTTCTGAGGAAGTAGTTCCTCCCTCCGAGAAATGTTGCTTGTAGGTGCTGTGACCTCCACTTCCGTCACAACCCCATTTCCAAATCATCCGCAAATTTTTCTCAGTTTTTCCATCACAAATTTTCAAAATATTGGTAATGATTTCTTGAATTTTGCACAAACGCGTTAAAGTCAGATCTAAAATGTTCTGAAGGTTAATTTGAGAATCAGTTAGAGTAACAGTCGAATTAGCCGGATAACGTTGAGTTTTTGCTTCCAAGATTTTGTAGCATGGAGGATAGAATGTACATTTTTTTCTGAGCGCACCTCCTCTTAGTGTTATGTTCGCGTTACGAGTCTTCAGGAGACTTCTTTTCAGTGCATCTTCAGGAGAATACCATTCCTGCTTTGCTACACTGGATTCTTCTGCACGCTTCATTCTACCCAGGGTTCTAGGTTGTAACTGATGTCCTGATTTTCTTGCGCATTTCCTCCTCAGTTGATTTCGACCCT
This sequence comes from Acheta domesticus, assembly GCA_031308135.1. Lineage (NCBI taxonomy): Eukaryota > Metazoa > Arthropoda > Insecta > Orthoptera > Gryllidae > Acheta > Acheta domesticus. The sequence continues at coordinate 159,212,457 of JAHLJT010002406.1, read as the reverse complement.
TTTTCAAGTCTCAATCGTGATATAACATAATTCAATAAATTCTTTTTATTTTCAAGTGTTCTGACATTCTGAACACCAACTTCTCTACGCACGAACTCGAACAGTTCTCTTCGAGTAACAGCACCGCGCGAGAGTGTAGTTCCTAAAAAAGAAGAGCCTATCTCACAAAGTTGCGGATAGATGCACGAAATATTTTACCAGCACAGAGAAGAGATATGTAGTATGAGTCAGTACAATTTTGAACGCGAAAATAAATGAGCTTTTTTTTGTAGAGCTACATGAAATTTGAATCATGTAAAATCCATCTACATAAAATATAATGTTTAAATAATTTTTTTTATCAGTATAATTTCGGGAAATACCTTCAAGAATTGGTGTTACCAGAGAGAGATATACCTGTGTTAGAGTGTTCCATGTCGTCACAGTCGAATTTCAGCTTGCAGCGATTAGTACAGACACTTATTCATAAGCTTGCTGAATCGCGACTGGAGATAGCACGGGCGGCGGCGCACTGACGGCTGACTTCTGGACATTGCCACATCGTATCCATTGGTGTCAGTGTGTTCAAAAACACATTTTCGTGTGCTCTGGTTTATGTGCTTCGAAGTAATATCGATTTTAACTTTCTTCAAGAAAGTTGATTTTTGCATTTTTGTCCAGCTAGCGTCGCGAAATTGATCAGTGTGCGTCGCTGGCGTCGCCTTCGCGCGGCGTGGGAGGGGCCGGGAGGGGAGGGAGGAGGGCGGAGGGGGTCCCGTTGGCGGCGACGGAGGCAGCATCTGGCGGCGTAACGGGACGCGGGAGCGCGACGCGCAGATGTAGCGGGGAGGGGAAGGGAGGTGCGGAGGGGGAAGGCGGGGAGGAGTAGGGAGGGGAGAGACGGGGCGCTTGAGACGATGCAGCCTCTAGGCGCAGAGATATCTCTTAGGCGGCGAACCTGCCTCCGACGAGTCATTTCACTTCTTTAGGTCATTTGCAGAGCAGAGTAACTAAATGTATTTCAGGTTAAAATTCTCAAAGGTATTAATGTACGAAGCTTGGGGTCGAAGTCATGGCGACTATTATTTTCTTTAGAAATTTTTATCGTATCACATAATTAGATTTGTCGCGTGGAATAACTGCTCTTATAAAGTGTGTTCACAACAACAGATGGCTATGTGAGTGATTTCACATTGCTCTCTGTGCTAATAGAGACAGTCGTCTGACTACCGCCGTGCAAAGATGAATGTAACTCGTTTCGAGCAGCGTTCATACACCAATGCACTAGAATGTCACAGGGAATTGGTGGAAACTGTTGGGAATAATGCTCTTCCATACCGAACAATCGCGAGAGGGCAGGAGAGTTTTTGCGAGGACACGTAGCATCCAGTAATCAGCAACGCACGTGATGACCTGTACGTGTCCGAACCGAGGTGTCACATGCAGTAATCGAGCATCTACTTAATCGGGCCTTTAGACCGGGTGTGTAATGCTTCTACAATGTTGTAAATTCGTATATGCTAAAATGCTTTGGAACATGAAACCAGTACTGTAATTTCAAATACCTTAATAAATATGAGAATCCCAATTTTGGTGTGTCGTTAAATGCACTAAGTTCGTACCTTGTTATTTCATGTGTATATTTCACATTTTCCACTCATGCTCGTATTCTATCAAACAAAAGTAAATGCATTGGCTTATGCTCCAACCCTCGTGGATTAAATTATGGAAAGCGTCCACTTAGTCATGTAAGGCTTGGCGAGCTTGCAAAGCGCCGGTTGTGAACACGTCGATACTATCTGCTTCGTTGTTCGCAAAATGGATCGCGTCGATCTTGCAATCAGTTCGTCACAGGACCGTGAAGCCTTGCAGGCCTATGAACGAACCACATAAGACCGACAAGCAATACTATCTCCTGAGAATATATTAAGTATTCACATGATTTCTTCCAAAAAAGTAGTAATAATGACGTACACACTTCACGTGTATGAGACTCTTAGTATGTCAAAATGGTATTGCTACTTGTACAAGAATTCCTGAACACAGTTTTTAAAGATCACTCTATTTAAAAAAAACAATTGCAAGTAGTGGCTTTGAATTTAAATAACTTAGATAATTAAAGAACTGTTCTCCTCATTGTATTCAAAGTTTGATATCAGAAGCAGGGGGTGTTGTAGTTATGTACGTGATGTGATCTCCAAACTGTCTGACCTCCCAAATAACGTGTGCCATTATTCCATGATGTATGGAAATTAATTCGAAAATGAGCACTGTCAGATTGCCATGGTTGACTTGCTTGGTAAAACTAACGCGACTTAGGCAGGGTGTCATTAACCTTCAACAGGTTCATTAATCTTCATCTTTGGTTAGTGGAGATTAAATACATAACTCTTCAGACTAACTTTTATTAAGAGATTTTTGGGGGTATTAATAAGTGTTCTTAACTGACGTGTTGCCTATAAGATTTTCACATTAAACAAAACAAATAAAAGACGCAAAATCAATAATGCGATTTTGTTAGAGTCTTTTTACAAAACCTTTTCAATTACAAAAATGTTTTCAAGCAAGAATGTACTCTGCATTATGATCCAAACATTTTGTTTTGAAAACTTAACGAGTTTGTTTTTCACGGACGTTTTCTGATAAAAAATATCCAGAGAATGACTTTTTTATTGGTTTATCTTTTGTATTATATAACTTATTATACTTGTTTACATTTAAAAAGACATAACATACTTTTTCAAACTCGGAAATTTAAAAAAGTATATATTACTTGAATTATTGATGTCATCGTTATAATGGTCACGAGATTCAGAAATTATCAACGAAATATGATTAAGATATAAAGTGCTTTGGGTTAACTTTATTCATGAATATTTGATGAAATATGTATGAGTTGAGGGTTTCCGTGCATCAGAACAAGAATATTTGATTCTCAATTTAAGCACTAGTTGTAATTAGTGTAACGGTTCTACGTGTGGAGTCTTCCAAGTCATCAAAGGCAGGTCGTGGTTCACGAAAGCAATCCATCTTCTTCATGTGACGCAAATAATTAGTCAGACAACTTGTGAGAATATAATGGTTGAAGTGGATTCACGCTAGTCGGGACCCTCACTTTAATTCTATTGCACGTGTCAGTTTGACATGATTCGGATCATCAGACTCTTCTTCGCTCGCTTATTGGAATTGCTTGAAATTACGCTCGCAGCAAAGAAAGTGATGGTGGAACTTTGAATGAACTTGCCAACAAAAGTGTTTCTCCTCCCTGCGCCTGGAGACGGGAAGAAATCTTCGTCAATTACCGCCGAGGGAATTGGGAGCGGGGGGTCGGATGTCAGTGGATCGGCGCGTGGGCCTGCGGGCGGAGGGAGAGTGGACATCTGGGTGGCGTTCAAGCGAACGGGCATTCCTGCGAGGCGCCGCCGTCCGGACATGTAGGCGGACAAATGGGCGGGCGCATGTCTGGGTGGGCGGATTGATCGGGTGAATGGGTAGGTGACTAAATGGGCGGGGCACTGGATGGATGTGTGGGTGGATGGATGGATGAATAATTGACTGGGCGGGTTGCAGAGGTTTGGAGAGCGGATGACTGGGTATGTGTGTGATTGGATGTGTGAGTGGATGAGTCACTAAATGGGCGGACGTGTGAAAGGGTGGGTAGGAGAAAAAAGAGTGAGTGGGCGGGTGTCTGGGTAGGTGGGTTACTGAGTGGGTGGATGGGCGGGAGACTGACTGGGAGGGAGAGCATTGGATTTGCATGGTCCCAGCGAAACGAATTTAATACGTGTTACGCAAAGACCGAACGGAATTCAAGAATTCGCATTACTGGGGCTAACATGAAGTATGAAACTATGTTTTTTGCTAGACAGATGACTGGTGAAGAGATAGGTGGCCGACTAAGCGAGAGAGCGCCAGGGAGAGCCAGGTAGAAAATTAGACGCAGGCGAACCAGCAGGTGGCCAAACGGGCAGGCGAGAGAACGGGCAGTTGGCCGAACTGGCAGGCCGGCGAACGGGCAGTCGGGCGAAAGGGCAGGAAGGAGAACGGGCAGATGGAATATCGGGCAGGCGGCGAACGGACAAAAGGCGAACGGGCAGAAGTGCGAACTGGCGAGAGAGCGAACGCGAGAGCGGGTGAACGGGCAGTCGGGCGGACGGGTGAGCGGATAGGCGGACGGGTGAGCGGATAGGCGGACGGGCGGATAGTCAGGCGGGCGGGTGGATAGGCGGACGGACGGATAGTCGGGCGGACGGGCGGATAGTCGGGCGGACGGGCGGATAGTCGGGCGGACGGGCGGATAGTCGGGCGGGCGGGCGGATAGTCGGGCGGGCCGTCGGGCGGGCGGGCCGTCGGGCGGGCGGGCCGTCGGGCGGGCGGGCCGTCGGGCGGGCGGGCGGACGGTCAGGCGGACGGATGGGAGAGCGGACGGACAGGCAAACGAGCGGGCAGATGTGGGGACGGGCGGACGGGTGGGTGAATGGTCGGGCGTCTGTGCGCAAAGGCTCAGCGACGGAGGGCGAAGGAGGCCGGCCGGTTTCTCTGGGCGTCTGGGGCGAGCGATGCCGGGGAAACGCTGTCGTCTGTCGCTGCTGCGGCGCGCGGGGCTTTCGCTCGTTTACCCTGCTCGACCCGCGCGCCGCTGGCGGATGGCGTTGCGCTCTTGTCTCCTCGCCGTCCACACGGTGCGTGGTAGACGATTCTTCTTCGGTTTCTTCAGTCGTTCTATGAGTTCCAACCAGTTCTTCTTGTAGCTCACCCTTTGTTCATTTATTTGTTGTTATGTTGGTTTAGTTAGTTTCTTACTTCTATGTCTTATTGGAATATGCCTTTGAATAAATAGTTTAAATTTTTGAAAGTACAATAATATAAAAAGCAACATTTTTCTGCAAATAATCATACCATCTTTTCTCTAATTTCTCTAGGAACATTTCATTTCTAAATCGTTCTCCCAAAAATGTAGCAAAATTAGTTCATTGGTAAATATGCATTTAAATACAAGTGGCGTACGCTGTAACTTAAAACTTCGTAATAGTCAAAGAGTAAGAATGCTCGCCAGCCCGGTAGTCGAGATTGCTAAGCCAGTAGTTTCGTAGCGATCTCAGACCAAAGGGTCGCGGGTTCGAGTCCCGCCTCGGGCACAGTTGTATGTGTTCGTCCTTTTACCCCCATTATCGTCAAATCGTTTTATTCTCATTGATAACATACCGTTAAAATCCAATAGTAGTCGCTAAACACATAGAAGGTGATGCGACCTTAAATAACCAAAATAAAGAATGCTCATGTATTCTCTTTTTTACTACTGAGAGACGCATTCGATTCAGGTGAAAACCTGACCGTGTTGAAGAGGCTAAAACATTTGCACGAGAGACATGCTTCGTGACTTGCACACAACGTAAACGATCGTGGAGGCTTCGATTTCTCCGGCCTAATGGATTGGACAAATCGGTTTCGCGCGACCGCTTCGCGCGCGTGAGCTCCGGAATCCGCCTTCGTGTCACGCGCGTGCCTGTAGACGCGTGCAGCGCCGGCGGGCGGGGCCGCGAGAAGGCGTGCGGCGCACATGGACGCAGCAGCACACTCTCATACTCACGTGTTAAATCTAGAATTGTACCCTGACATCCTTTTTGCTAATGCCAAAATTAAGTTTATTTGTTTGTATTTATCTGAACATCGTCAGTATATCCTCAGATCTCTAGGAAAACCTTCTAGGAAGACTTCTAGGAGTACATTCAACACTCTTGTACCGTTTCATTTCTACACATTTGCCATTTGTATTTGTGATTTATTAATTCTGTTTTGTTATACAGGTCGTAAATGATCTGAAATGCAGTTTATATAATTTTTCCACTCATTTTTTGAAATATTTTGCCACGATAAATGTTTCTAATATCAGTATTTGATTTTTTTCCCTAAAATTCTCTCACCAAATCCTTAGGTATCTCTGATGCAGAATTTAAAAAAAATAAAAGCTATGTCCGGCAAATGTTAATTTTTTTATTAAGTATACTATATTATTTTATATATTCATTATATTTTTAAAATATCTGAAAGTAAGAAGTCTATAAATAAAATTATTCATTTACATTCTTTGCATTACTGTTCACGTTTTGCATTCCCGGCTGCTATTAAAGCTTGAGATTCCGAAAACACGAAAGGATATTGTACCGAAAGGAAAAAGAACACACGGAACGAGGGTTAATGGACCAGCTTTCAGCCCCATTTAAGAATTATCACAGCCTGAGGAGTAAATGTGTGCGAACATTGAGATGCACGCTCAGATATTTATAAATGTGCGGTTATCACACTCAAGAATTTCTTCTCCTTTTTTATAATATACCAGTCACTCGATTGCTCCGGTTCTCATGAGATTTCCCCCGCAGATAGGAATATCCAAACATGCATTGTTTCAAAATTTGAAGTGCTTTTAACTATTGAAGGAATCGTTATGAACGGGAAGAGTAAGCTCCATACGTTTACTATCAGAAAGTGGGTATTTCTCATCCGCACGGGTGAGAGTGGGTATTATCATCCGTTACAGAGAGTGGGTATTTCTGAGGTGCACAGGCCGCAGGGCGGCGGCTCGGCTTCCGATGCAGTGTGTGTCCTCGGCTCAACCCAGACAGTTGGTCACGTCTTCCCGCTGGCGGGTGACATAATATTAGCAGAGAATGTCCTGGCAAAACGTGGATAACTATAACGTATCGTCGTCTATCTCGACTATACATCGTCTTCTGTGTCAACAACCTGTCACGTCAAACTTTCAGAATGCGGATCTAATGACTGCTGGTAACTGTGAAGAACTATTTTTCTCCTCATGTCATTCTTTTAAAATGAAAAGTACTCATTTATTTTCATAATACTCTTTTTTGATATTATGCTATCTGCTAGGCATCGATGGTGGCGTAGAAATGTGTTTATTGCCCGTGGCAGAGGACAGTGTGTTACCGTCGCGCGTGGAGGTATTCAAACACTAGCAAGACCGACACGCGACCTCGGCTAGCTAATGACTTTAAATCTCTCGTGGGAACAATGAGCAGGTACAATACAGTAGGCTGGGAACAATGGAGCAGATAGCGGCGGCCGAGTCAGATTTACGTGATAATGAATGAAGATGTATTTCCGACCACCCAGAGCCACGCCTCTCGATGTAATCTCGCAACCTACCCTCGCTGGTGGTCATTTTAAGGCACACATAAACCCTCAGTCAGTCTCACTCACGAGATTGACTTGGCGCCACAAAATTGCCCCATGACCTGGTAGGAAACAATAGAGCCGGTGGTGGCGAAGAAAGATTTACATTATAACGAGTGGCTAGTCTTTCCTCACGTCTCGGAGTCAGATTCTCCGAGCCAAGCACGGAAGTTCAGATCGCTGGTGAATGAGACAGTTTAAGTCGCGCATTCACCAGCCAGTATTCCTCAAGAGGTCCACTCGGCTCCCCACAATCGCCCATACGGCATGAGAAGAAACAATGGAGCAGGTAGCAGCGGCGACAGATTGACATTATAGTGAGTGGCGAGTCCTTTTCTAGTACATGGAGCAACGCCCCCTGAGCCAGGCTTGCGAGCTGCCCTTGCTGGTGTATGGGCCACTTAAGGCATGGGCGTCTTGCCAGTGGGCGGGAATTACAGATCTCATTCGAAACACCATTTCATTACATCCATATCATCGTCGACCAATCATTTTGTTCATATAGGAAACAAATAAAGGCAACTTGATTTACTGACGACAAGTTTTTAGAAATGAAATAAAAATTAGAAAATTAAAACTCTATCCCCTCCAACACACCAAACAATTCGTTTTTTATAAAACGTGATGAGAACTTTACTGCGAGTACATTCTTGAAGTGCTAAAAAAATCATAAAACTTCGTATTATAACTGAATTTACAATTACAATATGTCACGTGTTTACCACAAATTCAGGCAGCCTGAGTAATGATTCGGTGTCAACAAATTATTGAAATGAGTAAAATACATTTTCATCCACATGAAAATATTATATATTTCATTTAACATACCAAACATCGAACAAAATATTACTTCTAAAATAGAGTACAATATAGAAAATTGTTAACTAGAAATTCGAAATCTCGAATTTTTCAGTATTTTGAATTTTTTTTATTTCCTTCACTTTCTCCTGTAAACAAGATTAATTTCTCGACCTCATTACATCGACATTCGATTAATAATTTAGTTTTCGTTTTTTCCCAATCAGATTTAAGATCGTGAAGGTCCATTGTACACCTCAGTAGTGCATAAAAAGGTAGCAATATTTTTGAAACGGGCCTTCGACTAAAATAATGTTGATAGCGAAGTGTTCACTCGTATCCGGAGCCTAGCGACTTCTCCAGCCGTTCTAACGAGCAATAAGCCGTTGATGTTGCTTCGTCGGAACAATACGCCCTGGGGGGAGGAGGAGGACGAGAGGCAACTGTTCTGCCCCCAGCGTCGCGCGGTTGAGCGGCCAAACGTGAACGCAGAGAAAGTCATGCGACGACAGTCTTACTGTTTGCTTGTTCTTTAAACGCAATTGCATGGCTCCGTGGACACGCTGCGACATTCCGTTAGTCCGAATCAGCAGCAATTGCAAGCTAATATAGTTAGGTTCAACTGTGAAGTACTTTTTTTCTAGAATGGAATGAAATACAAAAATATGCATTTTGCAGGCGAAATGGGTGACAAAGAAAACGAACAGAGAGTTATCCTTTTACCAAGAATTACTTCCTATGCTACAAACAACAACAAACATAAACGACTATCTGGAATTCACGACCACGGTTTCACGATATTCATACCTGTGTAATAGGTTATTGGTCAAGATGAAAGAAAACTATTCAAGTTAGTCAGTGTAAAGCAGTTTTCATTGACCTTGACCAACATCCCGTTATGCACATACGAATATAATAAACAAACGACTAATATTTCGTCTCATTTTAAAAGAGATACAGAATTTCAGGCTCAGCTCCGTAGATTCTGCGCTTCTCTCACGCATATCAGTAAGTTATTAATTAACTGAAAACACAAACTAATGTTCTTAATTAATTATACTGTAATGTTGATATTATTAACGTCAAATCCAAATTGAATCGTAGAAGCAAGGGTACGGTAAATGGTAAATATATAATTTCTGGAATTCATTAGGTTGTGAGGTAGAAATTTAATTTCATCAGTCTCTAGGTTCGATGAAATTTTGATTTGAAATGATTGCAAAAATGTTTTCGACTTTTATTATTTACAAGATTAATTTTGGCTCTAAAGCTAATGATATTAATAAAATAGTGAAATTAATGTAGATTAAATTATATGGGACGTTTGTTCACTTTTTGTTTTTTGATGACGGGAAAAAGAACTATCTCTTCTAGACACTTTGCAATCCTTTTACTTCTGTCTGCATTTGATTCCTTGTTATAATCGAAAACATTCAACCTCTCCTAATAGATCAGATTCAGAGAATGAGCATACTGGTCTATCTAGACAATTCCAGAGGAATCATACTGTCATCGTTATATTTACACTAATCGTACGGAAATCGTGCAAGGAATTCAATGTATCAGAACCTCGTATCAGTTGAACAACAAGCAGTAGAATTTCTTGTTTTCTATATCTGTGACACGATAACAGCTGATTTAATCGAAATTTAAGTGAAAAGAATACACGACATCCTTTCAATCGAGTGAGATCACGACCCTGGGCCCACTGTCACAGATCAACAAGCTGGAGACTTTCTTCAGAGAGGAGAACCCTGCTCAGGTTTCTGTTGCAGAATGAAGTAGTGACCGCTTGATTTTTGAATCCTAAACTATTAAATATAAACTGAAGGAGAATGAATTTAATTGTTCTTCTTTGATTTAAATTGCAGCTTAATTGTATATTATTTTTTATTGTTGTTCCAATTGTGATCGAAAACGTAGATGCAATTTCGCAATTTTATCGCACTCGTCTTTGAATCTTTTTACTATGTCAAGCATTTACAAATGATAATGATGGGTCAAAATAATTACTCCCGATATGACGCGTAATGCCAGTGAATGCGGAGATGTTGGATTAAGAGTCACAGGAAATGGAAGACCTCGAACCTGTAGTAAACCCTCTTTGTAAACCGCAACCTCTTTGTTTTATAAAAATAGATATTGAATTATAGGACTTGAAAGGAAGCTAGATAGCTCTTTGGTCGATGCACCACATAAAATTATTTGTATTTACGTCCATCGAATCGAAACAAAGCAGAGAATTATAACATGGAAAAGTTCATCGCATTTGATTGTAGAACGCGAATCTGAGCCCGTAATTATAAACTCAACCGTTGGTGTAACGGTCAGAAAGATTGACTTAGTCTCTGAGACCCGGCGTCGATTCCCGATTGATACTAGTGGAATTGGTGGTGGCCAAAACCTGTTCGCAGAACATTTCCTCCGAATTATCCTGTTTCCCCTACCTCTCTTTGTACCATTTTTAATTTTCATGCTCATTCATCTCATCATCGCTATTTATAATTGCATCACAACACAAAAAACGCCTTATTAGAGAGACCCGACGACCATCATGTTCAAATTTATAACTTTGAATCAACGGACATTGTACCTTCTCCTCGACACCCACGCCGTACAATAAATAATAAATAGCAAGCTCCGACAAGCGTGTCTCTGAGTTGAATCCTTCGTCCCGTGACCAGCTTTCTGTTTCGAGCCGAGCCGGTGGCACCATATATTTCAGAAGAGAAACTATTGAATGTAAACTGAAGGAACAGTGAACTTAATTACGTTTCTTCTAATAACGAAATGAAGATGATTATCTAGTTTAATGAAATAATAATATTACTTTCACTGTTTCTTGTAGTAGCCACGTCAATCTTACGGAGACAAAGCGGGTCTCTTCGGAATGACATGAGCGTTAAAACCTGTTTAATGATAATGATGTTTAGGTCGAAGAAATGGAACAGGCGAGAAATGAGCATGGAGATGGAATAGATTTTGGATGAAGTCCGACGAAATAGAACATTTGCAAAGACATCTGCAACAAACCAGCTTTGTCCATTTCGAATCCTACTCAATCGATCAGGGTTAGTACCACAGTATCCGAAGGTAGTCATCAACCTAGTACTCTGATCGATAATCTATACAAAGATCGCTGTTCTCATTTCCACCGTGTGGAAACATTTCAAGAAGCGATACTGTCCGGAAAGTGCATCGCCTTCTACCATAGAACTCGGACCTGAGCCTACAAGCGTATAATCCTCCAGAGAGCTGTCAAAGAGATGGATTCTTCGTCCGGTGACCAGTTCTGTGCGCAGCTTTCTGTTTCAGGCCGGGCCGGGGCGGGCCGGGCCGGTGGCACCCTACATTCCCGAAACGTGTTTGGAGCCGCCTCCGACGCCCCGGAGCTTTCCCGCGGCGCCGGTCGCGGAGCCCGCCCGCCCATTTGGGCGTTTCGGGCTGAGCCCATTTGCTTTCCCGCCTGTACTTTCGCATACCGTCCGCGCACAAGAAAAGAGACACTCCACCATCATCGCTTTTTAGTGAAATGACTAACTATAATGTTTAGAATATATTCTCTATATTAGGATCTATCTTGTGTTGAGAGCAATTACCTAATGAAAGCAATATACATTTTGTCTTTAAATAACTGACATAAACTCAAAATATATGTTAATATGTAGAGCATAATGAAGTAAGAGAAAATAATATTAAAAAATGTATGTTTTCATTAATACGATTTCATGAAAATATCACGGAGACAATCGGTACATAAAGTAAAGTAATTTTAGTTTTGATGCGAAATACATGGCTCATATCAGGCGAAATAAATGTCAAGCCGATGATAGGTTGGCGCCGAATCTCGCGTCCAGCAGGGATGATAAAACATGTATTACACTAACGGGACTAATGACCTATCAGTTGACGGGTCCGGAAATACGAAATAATCATTCAATGAATTCCAGCACTTTTTCTTACCTTCCCCCCAACTCCCTCAACCGCAGGTGGCATTCCAGCAAGCGTTGGTCGGCGGTCGTGGATCCGAGCTCTCACTTCGCCTTCTCGCGATTCCCCTTTATTGCGGAATAAATAACCGTCGGTGACTTTTACGAGGAATGGGATCCGCCTCCACCAGCCTCCTCACGTGCCGCGGGCCGCGCGCGAGCGCCGTGCGCGCGCGGCCGCCGTGCGCGCGCGGCCGCCGTGCGCGCGCGGCCGCCGTAACGGGCCGTGCCGAGCCGCGCCGCCGCCGCGCCGCCGCGTGCGCAAGCAGAGGCCCGCGCAAACACACGAAGCCGCCCAAACCGCCACCGCCGCCGCACAGTGGTTCGGGATGAGCCCCAAGCGGCAGTGGGTGAATGACGCCACCTCGATCCGGTTAGGCGTCCAGTTCACCTTTTAGTTTTTCTCCGCGTTGCGGGGTATTTAATAGCCTCGGAAAGTATTATCAAGATTTCCAAATTGTATACCAAATGCCTTTCTGGTAAATAATTTTTTTCATTCTGGTGTCATTTCAGGGTGCGTTTCCTTAGCTTATAGTGCAGTAGTTATGGGTTATTATTTAAAATATTGTAGGATAATTAGTAGTGATGTAGTTGTATTTCTTTATGAAGTTCCTTGTTTGTAAAGAATCAGGGAGCAATGTTCATAGTTTCTAGGAATTTGTTTGGGATTACTACATGTATTTTACGGGGTTTATAAATGTATTAGAGTTTGCTGCATTACTCCAGATAGGGCAGATGAGAGCCGTAGGTATATAATACATGATATTCAACGATAATTTGTTTTGTTTTTGTTTGATATGTTTTGATAATGATTTTGAATTGTTTAAACATTTGTATTCTTGTTGATTCATTCATAGATGAGTAAAACGGTGTGTTATACATATTTTTTTGGTTGCTTACTACCTACATACTATCGTCCGAGGTTGAGTGTATTCACTGTGGAAATTTGTGGTAGTGGAAATAGAAGTGGGAGAAAAGGTGATAGATGTGGGTGGGTACGAGCTCGATGGATAGTTTTTTGAGGAGTAGGTCGTTTGTAACAAACCAAAGGGTATGGGTGATTATCCTTATGAATTGGTTTTGGAAATTTTGTAATTTGTTAATGTTAGTTTTTGCTGTAGTATACCTTATGGGACACATATAAGAAAAGAGGTCTTAAGATAGTTTTGAAAATGATTATGCCTGTGCTATACGGTAGTGCGTATTTCTGTTGATGATAGGTTTTAGTAGTGATTTTATTTTTGCATGGTTGACTTTGATGTCTTTTACAGTTAATTTTTGTGTATATATTGAGTCCAAGATATTTAATTGTGCTGCTCTTTGGGTGATTCCTTGTTTAATGTTAAGGAGGTGGGAGAAGTTTGCGATCTGAGAGTGAATATTTCGGCAGTGGTTTTTGATGAGTTTGAAGTGAATGGCGCTGGCCCACTGGGCACTGCCGTGGACTGAAATGGGCCGAAATGCGCGCATTGGAAGAAAACACGAATTTCTCAGAAATGGTACCAACACCAAATATAATTTCTAAAATAAATCTGCATCATAAAATGTAATAAAGGCCTTCAAGGGATATTCAAGAACGGTCCAGCTTTGCTTTTATTTTGTTAAATATTCAAAACAAATTAAAATAACCCATTTCAACTGCTTCCTGTTCATAAGAATTCTCAGATTTAAAAATTGAAATCGAATGACATTTTCAGAAATATATTCACTGAATTGGATTCGTAACTTTAATTTTACAATTCACAATTAGACACCTCTGAAACCCAATGGCATACATTCATATAATGTACTTTGTATACCTTCCTATTTCGATTACGTCTGTGGAATCTCCGTCAAAACAGCACGGAAATAACTATTAAAAATTAAAGTGGCGCCATCTGTCATTTGGATTGTTTTCACAAAATATTAGTTATAATAATAATAATAATAATAATAATAATAATAATATAATAATAAAATGTCTTTATTTCTGGCGAGGCTCAGGCCATAAGACCTGCTCTTCCACCTAACCACTAATATATTTACATTTACAATAAGTACAATTGAGGAGTTCGAGTGGAAACAATGGTAGCTGACATTTCACGTCAATTACGAAAGTGCAACAATCGTATTAGGTAATGGAAATGTGCTGCACACAAATATCGATCTTATATTAAATATCACAAATATTCGATCTTATATTAAACATCTAAACCAGCAATAACATTTTGAACGGGTTGTTTTAACAGAATTACACCTAAAATGCAATGCGCGCGTTTCAGCCCACTGTGCGGCGCTGCGGTTTGGGAAGGTCGCGCGCGGAATCCGAGGGCTCGTCGCCGCGGGCGAAGGCGCGAGGGCGGGCGGCTACCGTTACGCAGGGCTTCCCAAAAGCCCCTCCGGAACCGCACGAGAAGGATGAGAGGTCGTATCCGGAAGCGGTAGGCTAAGGTCAAAACGGATGCGTGTTCAGCAGAATTTGCGCTCGTGAGAACACTGATGTTTACACAAAAATTTTAAACACTCACTAGAGCGCAGATACGCTCATTCTGTGTTGGATGCCGACGTTCTGGAGAATGCGTTGGATCTTTCCAGGCCAACAGCGATATCAAATGAACTTGAATTATTCAACCCAATTGAGCCATTGTACCGGGTTAGATGGCCCAGGGGATCAACTGATGTCACTGCAGTGCCTCTGACTGGGATTTGAATCTCGACAGTGGCAGGATTGTCGACGTTGGCTGGACAGCTAAGTCAATATCAGCCGATTTCTGGAGGAGATTTCTAGCAACCGGCTGCTCTGATCAGCAGTTTTCCGTGTTTTTTTGGATCAACATCTGTCGCATTCTGGAGCAGTTCACTAACAAACGGGCTACGGGCCGCGCGCGATTTTTCCGTCCACTTCCTTGACCTACCTTCACCCCTTACTTACACTTAAACGCTCTACACTATCACACTTATCGGTAGACTAGTCAGGTGCTTAGAGCTTGTCCCGTCTGGTGTCCCGCCAGAGGGAGATATCTTGTTGGGAAAAACTCCCCGCAAACCGACTTAGGCAAACCGACGATCTCGGCATCCAACGGGGAAAAATTACCGCCACCTCCCGAGATAAAACATGGACTACATTTACGATAATAATGACCTTAGCAGTTGACGCGCCCAGAATCAATAATAAATCAATCAGTGAACATAATGTGCAAACTTGTTTTGTTGGTTGATTAACGAAGATGAAGAAAATCTCTGTTTTTGAATTCTCCGAAATTATATCAGGGCTGTAGAAAAAAATGGAAATTCTTTTACAAGCGTATCTCTTACATATTATTATCATATTAAATATCTACATATTATATATCATATTAAATATCAGCGGTGTTTTAATAATTTTGTTTCTATTACAATGTTACCTGTACGTATACGGTGCAAAAGCACGAATTTCTCATTCAGTCAAATGCAGTGTGACACCTACCGTTCCGCAAAATCAGGACGCTGTTCATTTCCGAACTTTTCTTTGGTCGAAACAGATCTACTTTGATGACAGCTCACTACAAGGCGTATCATGATGCAGTGATGAGTTCTTGCATCTTTCACATCTCCTTGCCATTTAAATTCTAGTTTATCCATGTAGAATTTATGGTGGACAAAACGAGTTCGGGACAAGTTTTCTCTGGAGATTTTCCCATTTCTCCTTATGAAGATCACATAAAACCCATCGTCCATCCATCAACCCTCAATGTCCCAAAAGACTAAGGTACTGAAAATCATAATAAAAATTCGGAACCTTTAGATAACCTTTGGATGCAAAATTTGTGGTGGACAAACCGGGTTCGTTGCAAGTTTTCTCTGGAGATTCTCTCATTTCTCCTGAGTATCTCGTCATCACATAAAACCCATCATCCATCCATCAAGGCTCAATGCCTCCATAGGTTTAGGTACTGAGGATCATAATAAAGAGTAGGAACATTTGGATAACCTTTAGATGAGGAATTGGTTGTGGACAAAACGGGTTCGTCTCAGATTTTCTCTGAAGATTATCCAGTACCTTTTGGCTTTCATTCCACTGTTGCTCCATCGGCATTCACATAAATCACCATTCAACCATCAAGGCTCAATGACGCAATGGGCTTAGATACTGAGAACCAGAATGAAGATATCGGAACCTTTAGATAACGCACCGCGCAGGCCACAGCGTTGTAATTTTTGCGCTGTCAGATAAGCGAAATGTACAAGCGATCTAGTAGTCATTTTTGGCGAATAGTAGTCCTCACGCTTGGTCATGATGAATTTGCGTCAAGAGTTGATGAAAAATGGTTGGAATGTCATTCAACGTATAATGCTGAAATAATACCCGAATATGCTGTTTCCTTCCTCGGATGGCTTATTAAGGAATTTATGTCTAGAGATTGGAATGCGGCAGTTTTATAAACAGTAAATTTCACATAACGGAGATGTACGCGTTTATAACACTAAGATGGTGGTTCATAATAGAACATGTTTAACATACCTTAATAAATGGTGGTCGTATATCGTTTTAAACTTCGTAGTCGCTGGTAATTAAGTTTAACATTAACTCAAAATTGCAGTCATAAATTTACCGATATGATGTACTTAACGTATTAATGTTAAGTAGATATGCAAACATATTTACAAATTCCTTTGGTATTCGATATGAAAGAAAACACCATTGCTTAAATTATGAATGATAAGTATAAGGCATTGGTAGTAGGATGTTGAAATAAATGAAGAGTAATTAATAACAGTGTAATGAAATTGTGACGTAGACAGATTACTTGACTAATATTCGTTTTCTCACGATGTTATTTATTCTATATTAATACAAAAGTATTTGAGACAATTTTGATTCAACATTGATTAACATACAATAATATTTTATGCAGAACACAATTGAACGTTTTTTACGTATCCAATTGCAATGTAACTTCTTACTTAAGACCTCTTATTTTTCATGACGCATTGTTTTAAAATTTGTAACGACAAACAGTGTTAACGTTTAGAGAATTATGTTGAACACTAATTGAAGTGTCATTTACTGTAAGTTGTTCGATAGACATAAACCTATAGAAGTCATATAGTCTCTTTTAACCTCCTTCCCACTTTCTGAAGAAAGGAGAAAGTATAACAAAAACCAATCTTTTATTTCTACTTTTCAGCTGTGACACTAGGTCATCCACACCTTGTTAACAGATGTGTCCTCTTTGAAAAAGTGAAAACATGTCGATGTTTCACTTTTTTCTTTCAAATGCCCATTTCTCTTGATATCTTGACTGCCATAAACAGTGTAACAAATAAAAATCTACACCGATTATTTGTGATTGACAGCAATTTCATTAGTAGTATCTACTACACGAAGTTAAGCATGTCTTAGGATTAATGGAAATTGAGAAATGCTTCTCATCCGAGATAGATACACTGACTAAATTTCCCCGCTATGTTCCAATCAGTCTTTCAGAGAAGTAGGGAAAAAGAAAAGGATGACTGTTTTGAACACCTATCCGTTACACGAAGTAAAAGCAACTAACTTTACCCGCCTTTCGTGTGCTGAAGTCAACGATGTGGAAAGGCAACGTGTTATTTCATTAACAACTTGAGGGTCACAACGGGATGATGCAAGCATATATTCAGGCACACAGTGAGATATTCTTACTTAACTCTGTAAGCAATGACTATCAAATCCATTCATTGCCAACTGAAATTTCCTTGACCCTACGATCGCGTGGGAAGAATTACTGGTAGGGAAATTTGGAGAGCTGCCCTTTCTCAATATCTATTGAAGTATTTGCAATCTTCATTGCTTCTCCTCAAGAGGAAAACTGTGCGGAAAAATATCTCAGGAAGAAAACATGTAATCAAATTAAGCTTCCAGATTATAAAAAAAATTTCTGTTTATGCTATTCCTATAATAAGATATTTTCCTATGTAAGTTTCATTGTAAAACGTATTTTTATGAAAGAAAAACAGCATTTATACAATAATAATATTTCATTATCTAAAAACGCAAATTGTTTAAAATTATTACATAATATTTATTAAACCTAGAACAAACATTCGTGTTTTTCTCTAAAATTTACCAACAAATTTATATTAAATTTTATTTTAGTTTAGTTTACTTTTTAGCTCACGCCTACAACTTTTGGAACCCTACCAAATTTGCCAAAATGAAATCCGAAACATTAAAAATTATTTTTTAGAAGTGAAATTTTCTTAGATGCCATGAAGAAAACTGAATACTATCTTGAGCGTACCTTTCATTTTAAATGCTCGTTATGAAATATTAACTACATGTCATCCTTGTTAACCAAGAGAAACACATAGCTCAAGTGCGACGGAATACAATTTTTTTTTCAGCGGAACCACCTCGTTTTGTGCCTTATAGTTTAAAACTAAGAACATAAAATGGTATATAAACGTCAACTTTCTGCATCGCACGCGACGCTTTCTTCCATCTTCGCACTATTATTACTTTCCATTCCTCATCGTCCATTAATATTTATCTGTGTTTATGTTTTTTTTGTAACTGGTATCGTCTCCGCCTCCGTCGTCTCACTTTCGACGCGTCCACCGCCGTCGTGGCGTCGCTCGCGCTCCTGGCAGAGAAAGTGGCGGCAAGGTCGCAGCCGTGACCATCGGCTCCCGAGGAGGCGTTGCGCCCTACATACAGCGCCTCCGCCCGCGCCGGCACAGCAGCGTCCGCACCCGCGCCCGCGCCCGCGGCCGGCCAGTGATAGCAACGCCCGAGTAGGAGAGAAACCCCGGCTGCACCGCTCCGTCGCCATTGTTCGGCAGAGTTCGGCGTCGTTCGTTTACGATCGGCTGGAGGCGGATCGACGCCCGACCCACTCGCGGCGCCGCCCCAGTGCCTCGGACGCGTTTTCCTCCCGCTGAGCAGCTGAGTGCGGCCGCGCCGCTCGCTTATTTACGAGTTAAAAGGCGATGCGGTGGCAACCACTTTGCGAGGAACGTAGGGTTCTGAGTTTGAATCCCACGCGCAGTCAGCGGAACACGTGCGGCATTCAGCGAGTACCGAGCAAATGCTCACCGATACCAGATTACCTTAAGTGCTCAGATCGATCAACATGCCGCGGTTAGGGCAAGCAACATGTTTGGCTCTGGGCCACCAGCGAGCAACTCCAAGTACGAGTGATTCCACTAAAAGTCGAAAGGTACTTACCGAATTCTTCATGTCTGGAGCCACTTCAAGGTACGAATGTTGTTATCATGGGCTGGTGCCGTGAAAGCCAATTGTTAATTACCACGCGTCATTCGTCAGCTGAAGAACTCAGGGAATCAATTTATGCCACTGCAGCTGTCTGACCCGGAGGTCCTAGTTTTGGTGTTCTGACAATGACGGATTTTCGACACTAGCTTTGAAGGTAGATCAAATTCAACCACTTTTTGGAGGAGAATTTTAGCGTGCGGCTGCTCTGATCCGCAGTTAAACGTGGTTTCTTCAATCAATACCTGGCAGAGGACAGGGTAATACCTTAACAAGCAGGTCATGAACCACGTGTAATCTTCCCCTTCCTCATTATTGTCTCTTTCTCTTCCCTTACACTCAGCCACTTACAAACACCCACATACAGTTCACTACTATGAACAAATTTCGGGAAACCAGTGGGGAGCTTAGAGCTTGTTCGGGCAGGAGCGGTGCACTGCTGGAGGAGACACTTGGAGAGGGAACCACTTGAGAGTGGGCACTTGGAGAGTGGGCAGTAGGCAGTCCTCATAAATAAACATACCCATATGATCGCTATTAATTCATTCTACTGTTTTTTTCTTTTTCATACTACTTATGTATTATACAGTACGTATTGCAATACTGCAGCAAAAAGTGACATTTTTTTAACAGTAAACCCGGTTTTAAGTTTTTTCTGAACTGAGAAGTGTGGAAAAAGCTTTTTGATACACTCCGAAAGACGTGCACCAGGTAATGAGCTTATGATGCTAACACAAGACAGGGTTGTCGTGAGAGAGAAATGCTCTCACAGGTTCACAGATCACCGTTCTGCTACTCTTTGTTCGCCAAAATGTGTGACGTGAGACATGTTTGTTCCTACATTTATGAGAATAAATCTACAAAATTATTGCTGTAGGTTTTAATTTAGAACAAACATTAGTTTAGAATTTAAAATGCCTCAAATTCCATGAATGATAGTCTTGAAATAGGAAAATTGAATTTTTTTTTCTATTTAAGTACATTTGAAGGAAAGATTTATTTATTACATTTAAAATTAATTAAAGTCATTTAATTTCAAATTTTTCTAAATTAAAATCAAATTTTAGTTTCTAAAAGATTGCATATATAATTATTGGTACTAATTTGATAAATACCATCTAAAATGAACTTTTACACATTCTTAATGATTAGATTAATTTTGAGAGAATTGAGGTGAAAGTAATTTGATGACAGCTTTACAATTAGGATTGTGGAACACTTTGCCCGCAGCCCACGACTTGGGGACATGACAACTACTTTTGATGGCATCCCAGTTTTTTGTCGCAATGACGCAGCTAGAAAAGTCCCCTAATTAGCACAAGAACTTCTGCAGCGTCACTAGCGGACATTATTTCGGTAAATAATACAAGCTTATAATTTAAAAGCACATTACTATTTTATTGAACTATATCAGCGTATTTGATGTACCACTAAATTTTCTGTAAAGCTCAGTGGCCACTCCAAAGTACTCAATGGACGCAATAAGAGTAACTAAGAACTCAGACTATATCAGGTTAAATTTTACGTCATGAAATGTTGAGAGATTGAAAAGATTTGTTGTTAGATAAAGTATTTGACTAAGAAATGCGAAATTTCTATTTGTCGTTCGTTCTGCAAATACTGGCTAATAATATGAAATGTAGATTCATGGATGATCAGAAGATTGAATGTCTCGACTATAAAGAAATTCTGATCATCGATAGACAAGAAAAATGACACATCTAGAAAATAGGCATTACTGAGAAAATATTTAGAAAATTGTCTATTTTCACTAGTGAAGATTTCGTGGAGACAGTTCATAAGATAGTCGGAATATGTAATATAACACATTTTTTTAGCTGAGAAGTTAACACTTTGTTCAGGTTAAAACCGTTATCCTGCAAAATGTCAATTTTTTAGATGTGCCACTTTCCTAGTATATTGAAGATACACATACTGAGTTTAGGACATTGATAGAACATTATAATTATGTAGTTTCTTGCAGTTCTAGAATAAGAGACGAACTAGACACTGAAATTTGAGCCATTTCGTAATGCAAAGCCAGCTGCAAGTAATACTGGGTCTTAATATACGGAGCAAGATTCGTGGCCACTGGCGATCTGTAAAAAAGAACCGTAATAGACATGTGGTTGTCGGAATTTGTTCTCGTTGATGGTTATCGTACACTTCACAACTTCACTGAAACCTCTAGCTTAGTGTCACGCCTCTGGAGAATATTTTCATGCAAAACATTTAGTACTTTGGAACCAGGTACTATGTGATACTTTAGGTGAGTGAAATTATGATGATTCTAAGCGATCATTAAAAAAAAGTTAGACCCTTGCAATTAAAACGTATCAAATAATCAAATTTATTCTATAGAGAATTTGAGATCATAGATGTCTGACCACCCGTATCGCGATTTGTGTGTGCCTAGAAGAGCTAAGCCACCAAATTAAAATATCGAAAAAAATTAACGGAGAAGCCATTGATGTAATATCGTTTATATTTGTCGTAAACAATCTGTTCCTAACGATATTTCGATTAAAAAAATCATTGATAATATGAGAGGAATAGGGACATTTACAAGAGAAATAATAGGGACTTTTGGACGAAAAGAGTTCAGAAGTCGAATGTATTTTTGAGCCTCTGCGCATACGTAATTTCGTACTAGAAGTGTTAGTGAAGTCTGCTACTCCACCAGATTTAGCGGGAAATTATATTGCATGCTAATCGATCACTCGGTCATGCTTCATTGAATTTGTTCCTGTATCTGACGATGGTGTGTACTGCTGTGATGCATTATCCGGTTGGTGACAATAATCTGTGTATTAATTATATTTATTTAATAAAATAATTATAAAATAAAATTCTTCTTCAGTGGTTGACAGGCAGCTCTAGTTGGAGAAATGGGAATAAAGAGGATGTGACATTATGAGAATTTAGCGCATACTGACGTAACACTTCCGCACTTCTTTAATTTCGACCTAAACGTTGTAAAAAAAATTCCAGAGATTTTATGCACGACGTAGCTCATAGAAATCGACGGCAATATTCCGACCACTATTTACCACTTCTGAGCTTCTGAACTTGTACATATCGATATTGTTGTCAATTGCTTTGTGCCACGCTGTACTTAATGACCTTTCTCGAATTAATACGCTATTGATCGAGATATTGATGTCGATTGCTTTACGCTCAACTCTGCAAAACGTCTCTTTTATATATACCATTGTGGACAGGGAAATGAACCATACTTCGGTGACCTAGGTAAGGGCTGCTAAATTGTCCCGCGACCGGTTTGGCCTGCTGTTTATTGCAAGCCAATCGGAAGGCGAGGGGAGGTGCTCGGGCGTGTCGCCTCTAGTCTAGTTAAAAGCAAGTATCATGCGGATCACTGCAGCAGACCACCGCAAGCAGTCTGGACCGAATTATTGCATTTTACCAGCCCTGACATGAGGCTCTACGTTCACTTAAAATTTGACTTAATACACGGCACCATTATTCCATATTCAAATTTGAGTCTGATAAAAAATTGCCACGATGTGACACAAACACCAGAATATTAAAAAAATATGGGAATCGAACTCAAAATGTTCATTACGATGCATTTCGCAGTTTTAAACATTGAGGAAGAGGTAATGAGTGTGACCGTGCATGAAATGTTCAATGATCCAAAACGCTGAACGAGGAAAACCGCACGCATGCTCACACTTCGGTAACCGGCTGCACAGGTCGCCATAATATAACAGTTTCGCCGCGCTCCCTAGCACCCAACCGGTAACCACGTCCCACCTTCACTGACTGACGGCCAGAGCCACAACAGGGAGGCGGATATCGACGAGATGCATCTACTGTGCTGTTCATTGTGGGGAAGAGATGAGATACATGACGAACCAAGGCTGTCGATATTCATTCTTTCATATTAACTCGTAATTTTTAGACTCCACTGATACCTTTCTAAAAATCTTAGATAATATAATATAATCTACCAGAGTCAAAGAAAGTAAGTTGGACCCATATCGAGTTGGTTGTCTCATGAGGCTTTGTCTCATCTGCGAGTCGTTGATCCAATTTAAACCCAAACTAAATTAATTTGTTAAGAAGTCAACATTCTCTTAAGAATGGGTACAAATTACTATTTCCGCTAGTTAATAAATTGTATCAACTAATATATATTTGTAGTCAGAAATAAATAAAGCAAATGATGGATGACATTAGAATATGTAATACAATAAATTACGTGAAAATAAATTGAAAATACATATGATGATGGTTTCAACCAGGAACAACGTTTGACAGGTTCTGCAAAAATATTTTTTAAATATTGAAAGGATTTCTTGCATCTCGCTCACACTTAAATTATCTCATTGCATTCGACGATATTTTAAACATAAATTTTACATACATTTTTAATTTCAAGGAATAATGCTTGAGATTCTAGACAAGCGCAGAATTCTGACAATATTAAATTACCTGGCTCATCTATTTGCTTGATTGGGCGCAGAAAAGGAGGATTCTTATTTTCACTGTTGACTTTGTTAATTAATATGTGCTATCCTAACTTTCTAACGAGTCAAATACAATTTTGTTAATTTTGAAAAAAACAACAACAAAGTTTTAATAAATATTAGGTTCCTCGTTGATTAGTGCAGTCTGTGTCTTCTACTTAATGATAATGAGTGTCAGTCTCGGTTCCCGAGCCTAGACGAGGGAGGAAGCTTACGTGCTTTTGCTGGGCAGATGATCTCAGTGGTAGTTTGTAATTACCTTCCACTGAATGAATAATAGTAGGTGTGATCACCAGAGAGTGAATACTAAGGAGAGATAAATGATCATGAATGGAATGTTGGCTCCGAGGTGAAGTGTGGCAATAAGAGAAGGCCAACCACGCCACAGCCACTTTGTGAAAACACCCATGTCTTACACGGCAACGACCTTAAGCCTTCGGCTCCGCATACTCAGACGCTACTACAATCCCCCACCATAGAGGCAGACTTTCTGCGTCTTAGTGCAAGGATACTCTTGTTTTTCAGTTACGCACGATTTTCCTCTTGGCTTATCTATTTCATCCGATGACATGTCAAGACAAGACGTGTCGAGAAACTCAAGGTTCTCGGACCGTAAAAAGCCGCGACACCTCCCGAGCAGGATGCGAGCGAATCGAGGTCGAGATAACGAACGAACTGCGACCGGAATGTGGGGGGCCAGGTGCAGTGGCGCTGCGACGACCTGGCACGCAGTCGAGCGAGGCAACAATCTTCTAACCGCAAGCGCGGGCTGGTCCGTTGTTATTACTCCACAATGCCGGCTGGCAGAAGATATTTCAAAGCGCTGGTTCAAGACTAAAGTCGCCAGAATGTGTTTTTTTTGTAGAATGTGCCCTTATGCAAAACTGCTATTGATGGAGAAGGAGATTATTGGTTGTTTCTTCGTGCCTCCAATTTCCTGTCTGTTTCTCTCTCTCTCTCTCTCTCTCTCTCTCTCTCTCTCAATTTGTTCTCCTTTAATACCTCACATTAAATTCTCTACAATGCAGGTCTAGTTCTGGTCCAAACTGACGCTCTGCAGCTGGGTTGTTTCGAGATAAAGAAGAATGTACCTTAATGGTATTGCGTGTGTGCATCGGGGAGAAATCAATTAATTCTCTGACTCTGACAATGGAAGATGAGGATGAAAGGAACGTTTTTATTACTTTAAGTCCTTTTCCGTCATCGTCCAGCTATTTATCGACGGAAAAAATAAAAATCATAGATCAGAGCAAGTGAAGTGAGGGCCATACGAGAGTTACAGGAAATACTCAAGAAGAATGCATAACCAGAAGTGCACATTACAACAGCAGGTTGTTATTAGTATCCTACAAAATTAATGAAATGAAACGATGATTTTAAGATGAATGCATTTCAGATCCGTATTTTCAATTGCATTAATGAAACAAAAAGCTTACGAAAATAATCTTCGAAAAGTTCAATGCATTAGTCATCTTAGTAGTGAAACCTGGACTACATTGAATAAAATTGATCAATCATCGTTAATGAAATTATTGAAATACGTTTACGAATATATTAAAGAACAATATCTACCACCTTTCTTAAAATATTTGTACGTGACTTTCTTCCTTTAGAATACTGTAATTATGTATAGCTTCTTTAAGCACAAACTCTGAAGCAGATTTTTGTGTAATCTCGATATTCCGAAATTGAAAGGAAAAAGGTAAATTTTCAGAAAAATAATATATCGACTTACATTCGTTCAACGACGCACGTGTAGGAAATTCGAAGGAAAACATACAGTTTTTGAAGACTCTAGTTATCGAGATTGAATCAAATAACAAGATATTGATTATAAACAGATTGTTCAATTTTTCTGCATATTATTTTTTATTGTATTAATGAAATATGTAAGGATACAATTTCTTTCCCTTCCCCTTCTTTGTAGGGTGAGAAGACGGATGGGTGGCATTTCGAGGAGCTGCGCGCGTGGCGTGACGAAGCATCGACGTGCGCGACCCGGGGTAGCATACGCCGACTCATGCCTCGCGACCTGACCCCGCCCACGCCCACGTCTCCCCAGCGTCTGCCTTCGCCTCCACCCGCGACCACACACATCCGCCTCCGCTTTGACCTCCGCGCCGCACCACCAACCTCGTATTCATCTTCGCTTTTTTGTTCGTATTCCTCCGCGCCCCGCCTTCGCCTCCGCGCCCCGCCTTCGCCTCCGCGCCCCGCCTTCGCCTGCGCGCCCGCCTTCCCGCCTTCCGGCCCGCCTTCGCCTCCGCGCCCCGCCTTCGCCTCCGCGCCCGCCTTCGCCAGCGCGCCCCGCCTTCGCCTGCACTCCCCGCCTTCGCCTTCATGCACCACCTCCGTCTCCGCGTCCCACCATCAGCATCCCCTGTCCCAATCCGCCTCAGCTTCGCAGGATATTCTCTCTCACCCCATCTTCATTTCCGATTTTTTCTTTCCCATTTTTTTTGTTCCGCTTCTATCTTCCACTTCCGCCTTGGTTCTCTGCCTCCGATCCGCTCCTTCACTCCTTTCCTCCCCCTCAATCCGCCATCATATTCCGCCTCCACCATTGGCCTCCGTCTTTTAGAGCCTCCGCCCCAGCCTCCGTCCACCAGCCTCCGCTCCCCAGCCTCCGCTCCCAGCCTCCGTCCTCAGCCTCCGCCCCCAGCCTCCGCCCCCAGCCTCCGCCCCCAGCCTCCGCCCCCAGCCTCCGCCCCCAGCCTCCGCCCCCAGCTCCGCCCCCAGCCTCCGCCCCCAGCCTCCGCCCCCAGCCTCCGCCCCCAGCCTCCGCCCCCAGCCTCCGCCCCCAGCCTCCGCCCCCAGCCTCCGCCCCAGCCTCCGCACCAGCCTCCGCACCAGCCTCCGCCCCCAGCCTCCGCCCCCAGCCTCCGCCCCCAGCCTCCGCACCAGCCTCCGCACCAGCCTCCGTCCCCAGCCTCCGTCCCCAGCTTCTGTCCCCAGCTTCCGTCCCCAGCTTCCGTCCCCAGACTCCGCCCCCAGCCTCCTCCTGAACTCCGCGTCCGTGACGCAGCATCCACCGCCCCACTTCCTAGCCCGCGAGGGCGGGCGGCGGCGCGCCGGGCAGAGGTGGCCGCAATGTGAGCGCCGCCCCACCGCCGCCAATGCGTTACTTGCAATTAAGCGCTCGGCCATAGGGCAAACAGCCCGCTGCGGCGCCTGCAGCAGCACCATTCACCTCCGCCTCGCGCTTTTGGCAGCAGAGAGCGCGCTCTCACCCCGGCGCGCGAGCTCTCGTCTTCGCCAATTACGGCCGGACTGTTTGTACAACCAAGACCGGCAGAGTTCATGTTGTGTGAACTGCAGTAAATGAGGCATTTGGCCTTACTAAGCAGTTAGTTTCCTACAGGCGGTCAGTAATTCAGTAGCACACGTTCATACACAAATAATATGCAGCATTAAAGCTTGTATTGAAAAATTGTAAAATAGTTCCTGATTGTCAGTGTATGTTTCTTAATAATAAAATTTATCCAAATAATAAAACAGTTCCCCTTAAGGAGCCTGATGATGTAACTAAAACAAGTTACGAAACGTTGTGTTCTGTGTGCAAATAAGAACAATAAAGGATTGTCATAAATAAAATTGGATAAGTTTTATTATTAATATGCAGCATTATTAATCCAAACTTGCCATTATTTACACGGAAAATGGGAAAAGATTGCAAGAAAAGGTCTTGAGAACAATGGGGAAAGATTGCAAGAAATGGTCTTTTTTTTCAATATCCCGTCTAACGAACTCCATTCTTTACGAAACACATGGGGCTGAGCACGAACATTCTGTTACCTTCTCGTGTTCGTTGAGGGTATCTGTCCGTGTATGTGAGCGTGTGTGTGTTGTGTAATAATTGCGCTGTAATCTGGGTCAAAAGCTGTATTTCTGCAAGAAGCATTGAGTGCAGACTTTTAGTGAATATCAGGTATGAGTATCAGAAGTGTAAAGAACTTAATTTATTGAGTTCTTTACACTTATTGCCTTCAAACATTTGCTGAGTAAGGAAAATGGTGAGTACCAGTGACCTCGACGGGATACTTAAGATCTTGTCTCGTTCTATTTGACCACCGAGAGAAATTCATTGAATGACTCTTTCTAGTACACGGATTAAATTACATGCATATTTTGTCAGAATTATTCATTGAAAGTTTTAATAATTCTTACATAAATCCGTGGGCATGTTTTCTGGTAATCTTACCGACGGTTTGCAATGCATTTCTATTTTGAGTCAATTCATGTTAAACAAGTAGGACCCATATGGATTTTTAATTAAACTGTAAACACACATACATAAGATATTTAAAAAAGATTTTCAAAGATATACACAGTATTTTGCCACCATGATCGTTTGGATACGTTTTATTAGTTTGTATATGATTTGTTAATAGATTAGATACCAGCTTGCAGGAAAGAAATTATGAAAGTGCCTCCACTTTCTGCTCTATTCGGGAAAAGAGTCGAATTGTTCAAATCGTTTGGTTTCTCTTCATCTTGAGTACTGCACATGTTACAGGACTCTATGCTTTCTTACATCTGATGAAGAAACTTTCATTAGTCCAGATTTACAATCAATTTTACACTCCCTAGGGAAAGAGAAAATCAGCTTACAGAATCTGTTTCAAGAGATTCGGAAGAGGAGGAAAACTGTGAGTACAATGAAAGAGAAAGTGAGTGGGGACTCATACACGCTAGATACGTACGCCAGGCTTGTGTCAGAAAGTGGAAAATTAAAAGATGTAAGGTACACTTCAAGATACGTAAAGGAGTTCACTGACAGCGAGTGTCCAAGGCAAACGAAAAAAAAAGAAAACAAAAAAAAATCATTTTTACTCTTTCCCTTTCATCGTATTTAAAGGTGAATTTATGTTAAAAACACCCATGGATGCTTCCTAATGGTGATATTCTATTTTTTTTAATATCGCAAATCATATGAAAATTTTATTTCAAGAGAGGGGTTACTAGTAAATAAAATTATCGAACGTCGTTTAGCCTGCGTGGAAAACACCGAAAATTTACTTTAAAGTTGTATCAATAGTGAAAACATTCTACGGTCTGGTAAGAGTTTTCAAATTAGAAACATTGCGGATAGAAATAAAAAGTTTAGAAAAAAAATCTTTCTTCCCGGAAATACAGATCATTAAAAGGGACAAAAATAACAGCAGTACCACCTTCACGTAAGAAAACGTAAGGTTCTTGACATTCAGCTAGGAATGTGACAAGAACGAGAGGCTAAATACGTGTTAACATCCTTAATTAAGAAACAAAAGACTGAAACACGTTTACTTAATTAGTGCAACAATGTTGTAGTACAAACCTTGTAATACTCTTAACCTGTTGTTTATGATTACATTTTTCCTTTACAGTCTATACATATTATTACATAAACATTAAACTACTTGTACCTTAAACTACTTAGTCATCAAACTCTTAAAATTATAGAGTATACACAATTAGATTTTATCTCAAACAGCCCTATCCAACAGGTATTATTTTTTAAATATAAGTATCAGAGGATGCATTGCAACCGCCGAAATAGTATAGTTTTGATTTCCCACAAACATTTACGTTTGCATTGTTATACGGAAGATTAGGGAGCACCGACCTTCTTCTGGTGTCGAGAAATCCTCACTAGCGCAAACACGCTTAAGACGAAATTGGCCGTAACATTGCAAAATTTGGGTCCCGGCAAGAAACTGTAATATGGACTAATAATAATAATATAAATAATAATAATACTCGTAATTGGATATCACAAATTTTAATAACGAAACACCGATTATTTTGTTGTTTTGCAATTCGCGTTAATGAGGGTTTACTGTAGAAAGAAAACGTGTTTTTTATTCGAAATCTAAAGTTAATTATGTTTTAACAGCAGAAGAACATCCTAAAAAGACAGCATTGGTAGGCATCGTCTTAAATTTTCCATAGCGAAATGAAGTAAAGGGCAGTACAGGGTCAAATCAGCTGGGCGGCCTAGCGCGGCAAGCAGCCCTGCCCCACTGGTCGGTGATGGCTTCATGAACAGAAATCTTTGCTGGTGTTGGTGTGCGTGTGCGAGTGCCCACAGAATGTGCATTTGAAAAGTGAATATTTACAGTTGATATTAAGTTTATCATGATACTAGTTTTTTGTTTATTTTCATGTAAATATCTGGTGTTAACTTGGTATTTAGCATATATATATAATGTTAGTACAAATAATGTAATGAAAGAGTAGTTTATAACTGCCTTGTGCCAGCCACAGATCAATGATACTGAAGAACAAAATGTTTCTTAGGCAACACACTGTTTCATAGGCAGGGTTTTCTATTGAGCAATGTCAACAAATGTAAATGACAGAGAAGTTAGATAAAGGTAGATTCTAAGTTTTATTTAGCACTCCCCCATATATATATATATATATATATATATATATATATATATATATATAGAGAGAGAGAGAGAGAGAGAGAGAGAGATCCAGCATGAAATGAGTAAATGCAATATATTATGAAATGACGTAACGATGGTAGTAATATATGAGTGTAAAGTGATATTATGAAACGAGCGAGGAACAAGTGAGTAAACGTTCATACGAGTGTACAATACCAATTACATAGTTTCGGAGAGTACTTTCTACAATTAAGTATAGCTATTATAAGCTAAATATTTACTTTCACCTGATTATGTGGCTGGAAGCATGGAGCATTCAGTCTAACAGACATCCAACATCCATATTTCGATTCTTTTAATGTGACAGATGATATTAGGTTATTCTTAAACCTTGTAAAATGAATCTTTTTAACAGTGATAAGCACATCTCTGAGGCAACAAGCTCCATTGAGAAGGACGTTTGCGAATTAATTAAAAGCTTAATTTGATAAAGTGTGTTTCATATTGTCGATAAATGTTGAACAAAAATAGAATTACTTCCGCGCATTGAACATACCATAATATTATTTTATAAGAAATAACTGGAGCCATGTCAAGAAAATAAGAACTTTTCAAGCCTATAACACTAACACATAGGAACTTTTTTGTCGGAAATTTTATCTACTTTAATATTGTATAGAACATAATTTTCGGTGGGATTGATAGTTATGGATATGTGCAAAAACGTCGAAAAATCACGTTGAAATGGACGCCCCGCCCCCGACCCACCGCATACACTTGAATTTTTAGTATGCTTTGCAATAGGCAGCAAAAACGGTCATGCCAAGTTTCAAAACTCCGGTATTTTTTTCCTTTGATTGCCATTTATTGTCTATTTTCACTGGGCTACACGAGTCGGAAAAGTAATGTACCCATTTCAAAGAAATATTTAATAGAGCGATGAACAATAATTCAGTATCATCTGCAAACTTCTCTGTGATTCATCGAACGCCTGTAACGTAATGAAGCTGTATCATAATGACAATCATGTAATGAGCTGCAGCCATCTAATAAGAGAATTATACAATGGGAATAGAAAAACTTTTTTTTTGTAATTACAGAGCATAAAAACTCATTTAGCTCCGTAGCAACGAATCACCTAAACATAGAACAAAGAACAACGACCGTTCAACGGCAGCGGATGTAAAAACATTTGTGATGGAGTTTTATGTTTATCTTTTGGTATTGCTCTTCAATCGTTCAGCTAATGCCTCGTTAAACTCTTACTACGGAAGAAATTATAATATTGTTTACTTTTTTGTAATTAGGCATACAAATATTAAATGTACAATTCAAATGTACCACTAATGATAATTTCTTGCACAATAATTACTCTGAACTATCTCTAATTACTCTATCCTATTAAGTGACAAAGAAAGGTAGCTTTGTGTTGGGGTTTATATTTCTTGACATGGTGAAAATCCGTTATTCTTTCTTGTCTTCAAAATGTTATGGTCTAAATTGGTTGCCACACAGATTAAAACGCAAGGGGCTGAACAACAAGACTTTTATAATGGGTTATGATCCATTTGTTTCGTACTAGCAACACCCTTAAACATCGCAAACATCTCCTTGAACATTGATTTATAATAACAATAATACTAATTTGTTATTCCAATTCGTGACTTTTTAAGCTAGTTAGGGAAATGTAGCCAAATAAATAAGATCTCATTTTGACCAGATACAATAGTGTTACAAATCAGCACTTGCTCCTTTACCTGATTTACAACCGATACCGCATAGATAGTTGTGTTCGGGAGGATCGCGTACAAACGAAATGTGCCCACACAAAGACGTAGCGGCTTCAAGTGAAGACGCGCGGGTGAGGCTTTGAAGAGTTCGTAACGGACTCCGGAAGGCAGGAAGTGACGCTGCACCCTCCGCGCCAGCGGACACAGCATGCACACGCGACGGCCCGTGCTTCTATCTCTGCACGCGCATGCCCTGTCCACTTCGACATGCACAAAGGCACAGGGCATCAACTGATGTCCTTGCAGTGCCTCTGACCGGGAGGTCCTAGAGTTTAAATCCTGACGGTGACAGGATTTGCGACACTAGCTACTCGGCTAAGTCAAATTCAGCCGTTGTCTGGAGGAGAATTCTAGCGGCCGGCTGCTAGTGATCGGTAGTTTTCCGTTGTTTCTCCGATCAACTCCAAGTGAATGCCGGAGCAGTATTTTAAAGTAGAGGGCGACGGACCGCGCGCGATCTTTCCTTTCTCTTCCTTGTCCTATCCTCATCTCTTACACACATTTACACTCACATGCACTACACTATCAAAAATGTCGGAAGCATTCAGCTTATCGAATTTGGCACGGTGAGGGTAGATACCTGGTTAGAGGCATATTCCGCTAGCCAACGTGTGGGTCGGCGGCTAGATCTCATCGTACAGTGGGGGAAGATCACCAAGGACCTCTCGAAGAATACGAAGAACGTGCATTACACTTACGTGGCTAATAACCTTAACACTTGACCTGCTTGGAAACGCGAAATAATCAATCACTGGGTGTGCGATATGAGTGTTCATGTGTATTGGTGTTGGTTGGCACAAGATACCCTCTAGTAGGTGGCTCACATGCTGCTGTGCAGGTCTTCAAGCCTTTGGAAGGACGCTGCGTGCGGACATGTTCATGCTTGCACCCTCTTCCTATTGGCTCTAATCCATGAATGAGATGCAGGAGAGCGAATGAGATTACTTTTAGTCGCAGGTCCAGATTAACACGTGATTTAATGCGTCGGTATATAAGACGGGAAACTCCAGAAGGCTCAATGGGTGTTAACTAATTCTCCAGTTCTAATTGGTGAATAATTTAATTCATTATGATGAATGTGCCCCTTAATAAACATAAGAGTGTACCCAAACATTCTATTGAGTATGTATGATGAGAAGAAAGTACTCGTATTACGTTATTATCGGCTTTTTAAGTAAAATATTACATTCGTATTTCGTTGATTAAATTTTTCAATAATAGACCCGACCTTAACGTATTTCAACCTTAAATTCTCTATATTTATTTACTTCTCAAATTACCCTTCGTTCAAAATTATATTAATTCAAATAAACATGTACAGCTTTTGTTATGTTAGTTGCAACATTGTTACTTTGCCACATTACGTTATTTGCTTACTTTATTATAAAATAGTATTTATTTTTTCTACATTTCGGGAGTTATGACCACCGTGAGGTTCCTGAATCTGTTATTGAAGGACCACATACTGCGAAACACTCAACTGTTTGTCACAAATAGGTTACTTCTTCGATATTGCCACTTCATATTGTCACCAGTCAATTCGGGGGTTAGTGATCAAATCAGACAATACATATTATAAGTTTCAACGAGGTTTACTATACGGGCAAATAGGCAGGGATGGCAACTTGCCGACATGAATGTTGAAAATTGGCTAGTTCCAGTGTCTATGCAATTCTTAGTTTCAGTCTGTTCGAAAAAGAAAAAAATATTACTACCAAGCCTTTAGAACAAATCTAGAACACCATGACTCATGTTCACGTCCTAACGCTGACGACTATTTACTCGTGTAGTTCACTTTTCCCGCTTGCTCTCGAGTCACTATAAGCTCTCGATGTCGCCAAACATCTGCCTTGAACGCTATTAGGAAGATAGTTACGCTGCACAATTTATTGCTGACCAACGTAATTGCATCTTGTGCGCGGAAGGGTACCATTGGAGCCAATCAGCGAGCGTGAATGGCCGACAAAACGAAGGCAATTGCGCCTCACAAAGCACTCGCGGCTGATTGCTCTCGTTGGCTGCCGACGGGGGATCCTCCCAGCTATCGCTAAAGATCCGCTGCCGTCATTCGCTCGGACCGTTGCTTCTCTGTTTCTCCCAACACTCCACCAGCTGCCCAGCCAGTGGCGCACGTAAAGATGACTTAGGTCAATTTCATCCCGCGATATCCGCTACAACTTTCAATTGATTCGCTCGCTCTGAAATGCATTGGACTTGAATACTGAATCATTCACGTTATCGGGAAAATAGAAGAAAATCTTTTAGCATTGAAATTACTATTTAAACCCATTTTTAAAAGTATACTAATTTCGAGTTAGAGCCAAATATTTTGAGACCATAATATTAGAAAAATAACAAATCTTTAATTCGAAGAAATTAGCTTCGTGTAAAATTGATAGTAATTCCTGAAATTTGGCAGTCACGTTATTAAAACCAATCTACTTTAGATGGTGCCAAAGAACTCTTTTATTGATTTGAAAGTATGGTAAGAAAATTAAATAGTCATAGCATACCGTTTTCTAACACCTTATTCTTATATTTTGTAAATTAATAGTTTTTAATCGTTGTACAATATAATGTGACAGATTTTGAGAATATATGAGGGTTTAAGTCGCATATTTCTAAACTGATAACTGCAGTATATCTGTTAAAAGGATTTTATATTCAATATTTTTATTGATTATTTCGAGCTGTGATTCATTTGATATTTTTCAAGTTTTCTTGGATATCGAAAAGCGCCAATGAATTGAACACATTTTGCTCTTAATTTAAATAGTATGGTACCCTTGAAAGGAAGTAATATTGCCTTTGCAGCCTGAACAGTGTTTTTATTTCGACGATTTTAATGTACTATCTATCGCGTTATCATAAGTTGCCCGTGATAACAAATAATTATGTTATGATATATGTAACAAGAATTGTTGCATAAATCATAATATCATTATTTTTCAATTATATTCTAATCGATTTCTTCTTCGTTTTGTTACATGGAGAAGAAATCTAACATTTTTAAGTTAACATTTTAACAGTAAAACAAACATTTCGCATTCTCTAAAGAAGATTATTTTTATTTCCTTGTCGTAATGCAATAAAAAATTAGGTTCTGTAATGAGAGTGGCTCAAACATAAACATTTTGTTGAGCAATATTCAAAAAGCAATAATTGATGAAAATCTTTATAATGTCCAGATTTCGAGCAGTATCATTCATCGTATAATACAACTATTATATCATTAATTGCAGTCATTTATCGTCTGTGATTTTCTTATTTTCCTCCAACCATCGTCATGAAGTCAGATACAAATGACGTCAATAAGAGAAACATGCCTTAAACTCTGGCGTAAAGGGGGTTATTACTTTTTTAAAAAGAGCGTATAATGATTTGGACCTTAAAAGAGATAACAGGCAAAGGTAAAAAGAGTATTTCTTATGCTATAAGTCATTGTATTTTCTCTACTTCCTAAACTTCACCTCTACTGCCGTACATTATCCCCATTAATAGATCAAAAGTTCAGTTTGCACATGCAAGTGTTTTGGGCACCCTTCAGACATAAAAGTGCTGAGTAGCCTCATACAACCGCGACGTAGTCAAATTTCGCTCCCGCACTGAGGCAACGGAGACACACAGACGTTCTGTCCTCGTGAGGTTGGCCCACGCGGGGACAGAGACAACAGGACAGCGGTCCTCCCACACGCGCGTCTGGGGACAGAGAGCGGGGCCGAGCATGCGTGACTGGGCACATGGCCCTCCCACGAGACAAAATTCTCAACCCAGGGCAAATACTCCGAGGTCCAAGATGTTATGCGAAAGGGCTTGAAGTACGCGTTGTTTCACTTCACTGACTACTTGTGGATAAGAACCGTTAACATTTGTTGAAGGCAAACTCCCGAAAATGAGCATTTCCAATTAAAATGCAAGTAACCAGTTTGTTTGTTCTCATTGGAGGGTTTCTACCACAATCTTTCAATAAATAATTTTAGAGTTCAAGGCATTGACTTTTTTGAAGTATTGATATACCTGGGGCTCATACATTGAAGATCAATCATTAAGAAAACGTATAAAGTATTCAGAATTGAAATGGGGAATACAGATATACGCATATACCCAACATATTTTGAAAAGCATATGCATCACTCTTGAAAATTATATGACAAAAAAATTATTTCTAAAAAATTGAATGAATAAAGACATTATTTTTTTCAACATACTACCTCAACATCAATTGAAACTTGACTAGCGAAAAGCGCTAAACTATAAATTTTAATGTTGAGAGCTGATGTTTCCTCCAGAATACATCAGTTTTTAGAACCTCTTGTATTTTTAAAATAAATGTATATTTCATTTTAAAGATATAACACGTTTCAACCAATTAGATAAATGGAAAATGTAGTAGCTAGTTGTTTAATGCTGAAAGTTGTTCGACCGCGATGACTGAAAACAATTACGCACTCACAGCGGCAGAAAAATGGGAATATCTTCCACGCGAAAACAAGGAAACGTCGGAAAGCCGAAGCCCTGGGAACAGCATCCACTTTTCCATGAGCGGCCACGGAGGCGTTCCGGCGCAGCGGCGGCGCGGCGGAGAGCGAGGCCGACAAGGGCAGATGCCCTCGGCCCCTTCGCAGCGGAAGCTCAGCGCAGCGCCGCCGCAGCGTCGCGTCGCAGGCACCGCGCGCCGCTCCGCGCTCGGCCACACATAGCGGCAGCCACGCACCCGCGCGCCGCGGAACGCCACGCCCACGCCCCACCGCGCGGAGGACAACGAGGAAGAGGACGAAGAGGAGGAAGACGAAGAGGAAGACTAAGAGAAGGAAGACGAAGAGGAGGATGAAGACGAAGAGGAGGATGAAGACGAAGAGGAGGAGGAATACGAAGAGGAGGAGGAAAACGAAGAGGAGGATGAAGACGAAGAGGAGGAGGAAGACAAAGAGGAGGAGGAAAACGAAGAGGAGGAGGAAGACTAAGCGGAGGAGGAAGACGAAGACGAAGAGGAAGACGAAGAGGAGGAGGAAGACGAAGAGGTGGAGGAAGACGAAGAGGAGGAGGAAGACGAAGAGGAGGAGGAAGACTAAACGAGGAGGAAGACTAAGACGAGGAGGAAGACTAAGACGAGGAGGAAGACTAAGACGAGGAGGAAGACTAAGCGGAGGAGGAAGACGAAGAGGAAGGAGGAAGACTAAGAGGAGGAGGAAGACTAAGAGGAGGAGGAAGAAGAAGAGGAGGAAGATAAAAATGAAGATAAAGATTGATAGATTTATTGTTAGTGATTGCAGGCGCGTCA
The DNA here is from genome assembly GCA_031308135.1 of Acheta domesticus. Taxonomy (NCBI): domain Eukaryota; kingdom Metazoa; phylum Arthropoda; class Insecta; order Orthoptera; family Gryllidae; genus Acheta; species Acheta domesticus. The sequence continues at coordinate 159,175,355 of JAHLJT010002406.1, read as the reverse complement.
ACCGCTGTCTTTAGTCCCGTAAGTCTAATGCATGGTTTCTTCGTGAGGTAGCAGCGATCTTCCACCGCTGGATAGCGAGATCCGGCGCCGACCTACCGTCGACTAGCGGGGTTTTCCTCAACCAAGTATCTCCCACCAGCGGGGCACAGCCCCAGTCGGAACAAGCTCTGAGCTCCCAACGGTCTCCCCTCCCGGCATGTGTAGTGCAGGTCTTGTAAGTCGAAGTGTGTGTAATAAGGGATACGATAGGACAAGAAATGAGAAGAAAAGATCCGTGGTCCTTTTGGTAGGGTCCGACATTCGCCTGGTATTGATTGGAGAAACCACGGAAAACTACCGATCGGAGAGTTTGCCCGCTAGAACTCTCCTGCACACAGCGACAGAACTCGATCTAGCTGGTAAGCTAGTATAAAAAATCCTGCCACTGTCGGGACTCGAACTTAGGACCTCCCGGTCAGAGGCACTGCAGTGACAGTTGATGCCCTGAACCACCTCCCCTGGTATAAACAGAAAGAGAATGAAGAGGATGAGGAGTAAGAAGAAGAGAGTAAATTGAACGGAAAAGAAGAGAAGAATGTGGTAGAGGAAGGAATGAAGTAGGAAGCGTGAGGTTGGGACAGGTCAAGCAAAAATAGCGTATAAAGTAGAAAAGAAGAATGGAAGGAAACCATGAAGAGGAGTTAAACGATGAAAGAGTGGAAAAGGAAATAAATATAAAAAGATGGTAAAGAAAAAATAGAAACTCAATGGAAAGGAGGATGATAATGTATTGAACGAGAAGGAAGGAAAGAGAAAAAGTAGGGCTAGAGTCAGTTGGAAGAAAGAAAAATAAAGAGAGGGAGGGAGAGAGGGGTAATTTCGGAGGATGAGGAATATGGTAGGAAGAGTGGAAATAATTGAAAGACAAAGAGGATTTTAAGGATGAGGAATAATTGGAGTAATGACGAGAAGATTAAAGAGACGGAAGAAAAAAAAGCAGGAGAAAAAAATGTGGAGGGAGAGAAAGAGTTGATTTATTATCCGAGATTCACATCTGCCCGCCCACCAGTCTTTATTGTGAATCTCTTGACTGGAAGTAGGAGAACTTGTGCGAGCATCGGATGCTAGATTGTAAGTGTGCGATAACCGGTCGCCATGCTCCAGAGGTACTAGATTGCTAGTTCGCGTTTCCCTTAACCCCATCATTTGGGCAGGCAAAGAGGCCACTCCTGGGTGTGGCATGCAAGCCTAGAAGTGAAGGTGACGATCGTTCAACCTGTCTGCTTGGTGATAGCAAACAAAACTAGCTAAACCTTATATGATATTGCCGACTTGCATCTTTGAAACAGTTTTCATATCTTGCCCCTGATCGTAATCAGCATTTCGTCTTTCTAAACAGCCACAATGAGTATTTATTAGGTCAGCTGCAAAGAGTATTTATTAGATGAACACATCAGTGCAGATGTTAGAGTGTAATTCAATACCTTTCTGTGAGATAGGAGACAATTCATCAAATAGAATAAGACGACGCATTGCAACACCTTCATTAATAAGAGAGTAATCCTTATTATATCATATTTGATTTTTTTTGAGAGGTGTCTTTGTATCTGAATTTTTTCTGTACCACGCTTGGAACGTACATCCTCTCACGTGGCAGGAGCTTATTCTGCCCTATACAATCTGTCTGGTCAGAAGCTGTAATGAGAGGCAGGAAAAACGGCATTGCTTTCGAAAAACCTGAAACCAGAACGTTTGTCCACTCCGAATTCCGCGAACACTGAGGGAGTTGAGACTCTGAGCCCGGGGATAGTCGGATAACGGCCTGGTTACTAACTAGATCTTAAACCTTTTCTAAGACGCCTGGGGACTTGGTCTCGCCTCGAACACTGTTCCAGGTTTTCCTCGTTCACGAGCTCCGGCTGTTTTGCTCACACCTGAGAATGTAGAGTTCTTGGAGAGGAATTTCAAAACGCCAGATTCTCTACAGTAAGAACGAGTTGTCGGAGGTCTGTAGGCAATAATAGTACCTCCACAACAAAAAAATACTCTCTTAGGAAGAATTAAAGGATTACGTCGATCTGAGTTGCCGAAATTGTTAAGGTAAGAACAATTTAACAGACCCAGTTCAAAGGGACACGGGTATTAGTTTGTGTATGGACTTTTATCTTTCATTCAGCTCATATTCGTTTATTCCGTCTCTGGCATTCACAACTGAAGATTTTTTTTTGCAAGAACCAAACTAGTCCAAATTCGAGATTTTTCAGGAGGCACAAAAAACTTCATACTATAGACGTGCATAGTGATTAATTTCTGATTTCTCCGCACCTTATGTCTTTCAATGTGTTTGACATTTGCCGAAAGGAAATGTCTCAGTAGATAGCGCCAGATATAGGGAATTACATGGTGAAATATCTCAATATGGAAATTTGGACTTTTTTGTTCTTGTAAAAAACCCTTCAACTGTAATTGTGATCATGGTGGCAGCTCTGGAAGACTTGAGCATGGAGGCAATATAATCTTAATGATATAAAGTGAGTTTTTATTTCTGGTAGGTCAACTACTGACGTAATTCGTCCCTAAGAATAGTGCAAGATATATTCCTGGAGGTGGCGGTCACCCTCCTTTGATGGTGTCCGGCGCCGATCTACACGGAGACGTGTGATTTCCCACTCCAGGTATCCTCCAATTGCCAAGCCAGGACAAACTAATCTTCCGTCTGTTTGCCTGACGTGTGCAGTGCATGTAAGGGTGTATAAGGGACGGTACAGGAATGAATTGCGCGCGGTCCATAGCTCATTTTGAGGGTACTGTTCTGGCATTTGCTGTTATTAATTGGAGAAATGACAAAAAACTACCGATCAGAGCCACCGGCCACCAGACATACTTGGATTCAGCACAGTTACCTAGCTAGTGTCGAAAACCCGCCATTGTCTCTACCGGAACCGTAGGACTTCCTAGTCATTGATGCGGCAATAGCAAACATATTGCGGAGCTATTGCAGTAGATTAAGATAATAGACAATAAGGGACCACACTCGAAGTTGCCAAGCAATATGAAATGGAACAACAACAATAAACAAGGTCTCAGCATTTGCTCGAGTTACTGAAGTGTGCGAGAAGAGACATCTATTGTACTGGCATTGATTTCACCTGTTTCATGCTCTCAGACTTGTCTCATTGCCCTCTTTTGCTGTTTCCAGTTTTTCAAGTCTGCAGGAAAGTAAATACACGTAATTGACGTCTTTACAACCTTGAATGCACACTTTTAGATAATGAATATGTTTTACGAAGTGAATGTAAATCCTTCCTGGAGTAAGACGATGAATAAGGAAAAAGTGAATTTCAACACGGAATTCAGGTGAGTACAGAATCTATACAGAAACGTCAAAAAAGTTAACAATATGCACTCAATGCTAACATGCATAAAACTGGAATATAATTTATATAAAACTTTATAACTTATCCTTTAAAACGTTGAAGAGAGAAATAAAAGAGGATTTGAAATGAAAATCAAGAAATATCAGTTGAATCAATATTGCAAAAAGTGCAGGATTTAAAGATCAATTGCATAGTTCAAAGACAGCAGATGAATAGCTACTGTAATTTGTTTGCAATTTTATTACATTAGATTGTTAAACATTATTATCGACATTACATTGTATTGCGAAAAGAGAAAAACAAATCACAAAAAATCGTGTGGCTGGTTTGGGAATATGTGAAAATGTTGATAAGGAAAACTTTCTTAAGGAGTATTGAATTCAGTTATCTCAAAATGGGTTATAGTTAATTTAGCTCGATACAGTCATTATTGAGCATTAAGAGGTAAATCAGATACCCATTTTTCATTAAGAAAAAATTGTATCTTCACAAATTCTAGTTGTAGGAAGACGCCAATTTTTTTTCGCAAAATGAGTCATTTCAACGAAGATGAGACCTGTGCCATTCTCTAAATTGTTCTTTATGATATCCAAGATCCCAATTTAATCAAACATTTTTATGCCGTTTTAAGAAAAAATGATTTAAAGAAAATGAAAATTTTTAGGTTTAACACAATGTTTCGCAAAAATATTCATGTTTTTAAAAAATTGAACATGAGATTAGATCTGTTTTTCATGAACACATTTTATGAAAAAAACTGTTTATCTTCATAATTGTCGTCGTAGGAAAAGCCCGGAAAAATTTGGAATTTTTTCAATTTTCGAAAAACAAGGGTTTTTAACGGACATGAGATCTGTGCCATTCTCTTAAGTGTCCTTCATGGACAACAAGTTTAATAAAAAACGATGGAGCCCTTTATTTGAAAATCTGGAAAATGCCCCAGGGGCTTCATGTAAAGTACCCCCAAAAATTAAAATATCGGATTCAAATTCAAGAGGCCACAACATCAGCTAGATCGATTCCGGAATATCAATTTTGGAGAAAATTAGCTGAACGGCTTAGTCGCTAGTGTTGTTCACAGAAGGGCAAATTGACGATTTGCTGTCAATCGATTTTTCGGAAGGAAGGACCCACAAAACATGGATTCTGGCTACACCACGTGTTAGAGGATTTTTTTCTAAATTTAGTATCTGGTTTAATCCACTCTTTCGTTGCCAAAGCCTTGCAATAAGAGTTTTCCTGCTGAAAATTAGCCGTTTTTTCGCGCAGTATTACATAACTTTCTCTCTAACGCAGTATTGGTAGCGGGAAAGTAACAAAAAATACCTATAATTGAATAATGGCGAAAAGTGACAAAAATTACTCAATTACTACACATTTCTATCTCCTATATGTTATGACAGTCATTCATTTACAAGTTAGCTACGTCTAGAAAGCACCAATAAAAAAAGACATGTCATCAGAATCCGAGCCCAGGTCATCAATAATTCTGCGAATGTATGCAATTCCTTGAATTTTTTAACCTAAACAAATTCGGCTGTAAATACACCGTAGCTTCAACAAGAAAAAGTTAATGTATAGAATTTTGAATCACTAGAGTAACAGTTTACCCAATAAAATAGTTTTGTAAGTTGTCCTTTGCACTAGTTATCAAAATTCTGAGTGAATGTTTGAATACTGTACACCTACTCTCTAGATAATATGACCTCCCGATAACACTGCACAATTCAGCTACCATTTTTCCAAAATTTAGTTACATATTTTCCCAAAATTGCGTTGATACCTTCTTATGAAACTTTTGCATTAAATAAGCTCCGAATATAAATGTTATATTTAATAAAAAATAATTTTTAATTAATGCTGATTTGATATTATTTAATTAAAATGTAACGATAAAAAATTTAATGAATAATGTACAGCTTAGAAAACAAAACAATTAAATATATGTATACTTTCAATTTTCCAGTATTTAGGCAAAATCGGCCAACTTCTGTTGAAGGAAAATCCGTCTTAACACGACGGCTGTTATTATCACAAACGCTTACTCTGCTTAATTGTTCCGAAACTAGTAGTTTGTACTGGCTGTCCAACCACCTCGAATGGAATTTTGAACAATTAACACAAACACCAAATAGCTTCGCGAGCAGTACTTTCCACTGGCTGCCCAAACCCGGGGTGGCCGAGCCGAAAAAAACTCTGGAATTGGGGAAAATGTAGCACCGGAGGCAGGCGAACGGTGGCGTGCTGGGGCCGGGGCGGGGTGGCCGGTGCGAGGCGTGGCGGTGAGGAGACGAGGGGGGCGGGGCGCCGGGTGGGCTGTGTAATTGCAGTGCGGCGGCGGCGGCGCTGGCGGAAGCGGTGGCGGCTGCCGGGTGGCGGGGCAGCGAGATCCGGGCCAATTTTCGGACGCCCAATTGGTTCGCGCAGCCTCCGCGGCTTTCTGCGCGACAGCTAAGGAGGTCGCGTCGCGTCGTCTCGCCTCGCGTCCCGCGACAGGTTCCCCTCCGCGCTGTGACTCGGACGCCGTTTGCACAGCTAACGCGCGGTAATAAAGCTTCTTCCGACGTTTATTGTGACATTGATAAATAGAACCCAGTGCAGATCGAACTTCCTTAATGCGAACCTTCACAACTCGAACCTCGCCAACTCGAATCTCTAGACTGGCTGGCTGTAGCTCAGAGCCAGCTTTTCCCTAGCGGCTCTGATCGGTAGGTGTCTGTCAGGGTTCACGTTAGTGGTGGATTTTCGACACTAGGTCGAATTAAGGGGCTCTCTGGAGAAGACGTTTAGTGGCCGGCTGTTCTGATCGATAGTTTTCTGTGGTTTCTTCGTTCTATACTAGGCGAATGCCGGAGCAGTACCCTACCTAACAAGCAAGCCAAGATCCGTGCAGTCTTCCTGTTTTCTTCCTGCCCTATCCTCTCCCCTCCCACATACACAAACGCACCCACACACATACACCCGCACGCACGCACTACACTACCACACACGTCGGGATACCAGTCGGAAGCTTAGAACATGCCCCTGATGAGGCGATGCCCCACCGGAGAAGATACATAGAGGGGGAAATACCCCACAAGCCGACGTGTAGGTTGGCGCCACATCTCATCCAGCGGGAAAAGAGTTACCATCACATCCCAGGATGAAATCTTCATTAGAGGGGACTAACGACACGTTGACATGCTCGAAAACATCAACAAATCAATTGAATTTCCGAGAACCATAAATTTGATAAATTGAACTTCCAGAACGCGAACCTTCGTTTTCATAATCAGAATCTCCACAACTCAAACCTAGGTAACGCGAATTACGCTCAGATAATACATGTAAACGAGGTAGAGAAAAACCACTGTGCATCTGAGTTGTGGGTTCGATTTCCTTTTACATTATGGATGTTTTCATTGTGTGATGTTTATGTGAAAGGTGAAGGTGAACTAATTATTCCTTTGCATTATATAAATCACGAATTGTCATTTATGAATATTGCATAGTAAAGCCAAACATCAATCCACAATTTCAAACATTTTATCAAGCATATGGCTTTAGAATGTATGTATATGATACACGATTTTGTATTTTTTAGATGATAACGAATAATACGTTAATCGTAATACATTTCAACTTCAATTGGCATCTGAAATTTTCGAAACTGACCCTGTCCGTATCACGCACCTGACTTTCTTTCGTGCGTGAGATGGAGCCGGTCGGAGCGGAGAAGAGAAAGGTGGGCGGGGCGGGACGGGAAGAAGCGAAGCGGGTAAGTGCGAAGCAATGAGGAGGAGGAGGACGGGAGAAACGGAGGGGGAGGACAAGGCAGGCGAGAAGCAAGGCGTACCGGGTGGGACGATGAGCGTGGCGAGGAGGAGCAAGATGGAGCGTGACGGGGAGGAATGAAATGGAGACGTGAGGTACGGGCGAAAATCGAGAAGGAGAGCTGAGAAGCTGTGGAACGAAGTGGGAAGGAGCTGAGTGTAGCGAGAGGAGAAGGGAGGGGAGGGGCGGAGTGAAGTGCGGTGAGTGAGTGAATAATGATCAATTACTTTGGTCATTCGTCCTGTGAGTGTAGTGCATGTTATAAAAGGGAGAGAGCGAAGTTACTCTCCACTGAAAAGTGAGATCCGGCTTCGACCTCAATCTTTTTTTTATATAACACATTTATTTATCTAGATGAAATACATCGTTCAGTGTAATCATTTTACAGATGTTTTGTTTTGACTTATACTAGTTAAAATATCTAAGCTAACTTATCCTAAACATTAAAGAGGATACTCTAGGGGAGAACCTCGAGGTTAATTGTCTTGGTTGGCTAAGATTTTGAGAAAGGCCTCAAATGGGAATCTATTTTTTATTCGGGTGTGGGCGGGATTTTTTGCTAATTTGAAGTGGGATGCTGCTGGTATGTCTGCTAGGTTTTGGTAGAAATTGTGTGATATATGGGCTATTTTCGACCTCAATCTAGCGGTGTGTTCCCTCTCCAGGTCTCTCCTTTCACCCGGCACTGCTTCAAAAGAGACAAACTCTAAGCTACCTACTGGTTTCCCGACAAGTCTAATAGTGTAGCGAAAATATGTGTAAACGTGCGTTTAAAGAAAGAAGAGAGGGCAAGGATGAGAAAGGGGGAAAATTTCACACAGCCCGTTTGTTAGGAAAATGCTTCAGCAATCGCCTGGCAATGATGGGAGAAACTACGAGAATCTACAGATTAGAGCAGCGAGCCCTAGACTTTTGCCTCATCTGTGGCTGAATTCGAGATTCTCTAGCCAGTGTCGAAAATCCACCACCAACGGGATTTGAACCCTAGGACCTCCCTGACGGAGACGTAGTGGCAACGGATGTGGTCTGCGAGCCGAAGCAGCAGGGGAGATGGTCGGCGAGAAAGAGCGAAGCGAGTAGGAGCAGAGCAAGGAGGAGCGTGGCAGGGAGGGCGAAGGATGAGCAAGGCGTCGAGGGCAGGAGGAGAGGAGGGGATGGGGCGGGGCAAGATGAGGTGGAAAAGGCGAAGCGGATGGGCCGGGGCTAGACGGTTGGAGGTAGAGGTGCGACATCGACAACAAAACATCGATGTTGCCAAACAACGATGTTCAAAATTAAAACATTCAAGTTAATAATACATAGACAACACGATGTTTCTGAATATAGATATTTTAAAGCTGGTAAAGCCTCAAACGTTTAATTCGTGCGCAACAAAATTTAATTTGACAGTGGCCAGTTTGTATTAATTTATAATTAAAATTTAATCGAAAACAAAGTAATAAAACGTCAATGTGCGAAATACAAGGACATCTCGGGTGAGGGATATTCTACATGATGAAGGTAGTACAAATTGGGTTTTTTTGGTTCGAAAACGTAAAGAGACAGTGGTCCTTTCAGTTATTATTTCATATTTCAACTTATACAAAATTGTAAATATGGGATTTTTTCATCCAAGGACAAAAAAAATCGAAAACGTAAAAATATGAGCACAAAACATCGACTTCAAAGAACATCGGCTTCAAAATATTGATGCATGAAACATTAATGTTTTAATACAAACTCGATTGCTTTGAAAGCTTTGCCATTGATGTCGCATCTCTAGGGGAAAGAGCCTGGTAGTGTGGGTGGCAGGGCAAGGACGAGCGAGGCGGTGAGGGAAGGACGAGAGAAAGGGGAGGGGGCGAGAGGAACTGGCGAAATGGAGAAAAATGTGGGCAAAGCGGGTCGAGGAGGGAGGCGAAGAGGGTGGAAGGGCAAGGCTGGGACAAGAAGAGCGGGAGGGGCATGTAGAGATGGAACAGCCAAAGAAGAGAAAAGCGGGGGCAAAGCGACTGAAGGAGAGAGGCGGAGAGGGCGGCAGAGCAAAGGACGAGCGAGGCGGCAAGGGCACGGCGAGAAGAAGGGGCAGGAAGAGGGTAGTTGGGACAGGCGAAGCGGAGAAAAGCGTGGGGCAAGCGAGATGATGAGCGTGGCGGAGAGGTCGGCATGACTATTATGAGCGTGGCGGGACGAGTGGTGGGGGACGAGGTTGAACAGTCGAAGTGGAGGAAAGAGAAGGCTAAGCGTGGCGAGGATGGAGGCGGAGAGGTAGGCAGGACAATGATGAGCGGGATGGTGAGGGCAGGGCGGGAGGAAGGGGCGTGGCGGGACGAGGTGGAGCCGAAGTGAAGGAGAGGAAAGCGTAGGATAAGCAGGGTGATGAACGAGGCGGAGAGGACGACAGGGCAAGGATGAGTGCGGCCGCGAAGGGTGGACGAGAGGAGCAAGGCGGAGCGGTTGATTGATTGATTCGCGATTCCGGGCGCGTCAAATACAAAGGTCATTAGTCCCGTTAATTTAGTGTGTGTTTTCCTCGGCAGGTGGTGGTGATCTCTTCCCCTCTGGATGGCGAGATCGGGCGCCGACCTACCGTCTACTAGCGGGGTTTCCCTTCAACCACATATCTTCCACCAGCGGGGCACCGCCCCAGCCGGGACAAGCTCCCGACTGGTCTCCCGGCATGTGTGGTAGTGTAGTGCATGCTCGTGTGTGCGTATGAGGATAGGTCAAGAAAGAGGAAGGAAAGATCGCGCGCGGTCCATGGCCCATTTGTTAGGGTAGTACTGCTCCAGCATTCGCCTGGTGTTGATCGGAGAAACCACGGAAAACTACCGATCAGAGCATCTGGCTCGGGGCGGAGCGGGACGGAGCGGGGCGGAGCGGGGATGAACGGGGCGGAGCAGGGCGGTGCGGAGCGAGGTGAAACAGGCGAAGTGGAGAAAAGCGTGGGCCAAGCGGAGTGAGGAGCGTGGCAGAGAGGACGGCAAGGCAAGAATGAGGGAGATGCGAAGGCCGAACGAGTGGAAGGAGCGAAGCGAAGAAAAGCGTGGGCAAGCGGAGTGAGGAGCGGGCCGGCGCGGGGTGGGAAGGAGTGGTCCCGCGGTGGGGATCGCGTGCGAGCGGGGTCGGCGCGCCCAAACAGCTGCCTCCGCCGGCGCCGCGGGGGCCCCAAGCCCAAGCGCTCCGCGGGAATGACGCAGCTTGAGAGGCCTCCGGAGACAAGTGCCGCTTCGCCGCAAAAAGCGCTCGGCGGCGGTAATTGAAGCGAAGGTTCGCGGTCAGTCGGTCAACTCAGCCGCGCGGCGGGACGCACGGATTCGAACGAGTATTGTCCCGGAATGCGCTGCGTCGGGGCTGCTTCCGATGGCGCGCGAGCGGCTTCCGGAAACCTACTATACTGCGATTTTTCTAAGAGCGACCCTCAAGGCCACTCAAATCCCGTCTTCACGATGGAATATGTCACAGCATTTCGCGTCTTTCTCAGTCGTTCCGCTAAATTTCGCACGATCGCGACCGTATGAAGCAGTGCTTCCGATCGACTTCTACCGGCAAGACCGAGAAAAGACGCGAAATGCCGTGACATATTCCATTGCGAAGATGGGATTCGAGTGGCCTTGAGGGTCGCTCTGAGAAAAATCGCAGTATACGTCGCGTGTTAATAAGAACACGTGCACACGCGGTCATTCATGGATTGATAGATTGATTCGTGTTTCCGGGCGCGTCAACTACTTTAGTGATCATTCCCGTAAGTGTAGTGCGTGTTTTTGTTCTCGGGAGGTGGCGATGATCTTTTCCCCACTGGATGGCGAGATCTGGCGCCGACCTATCGTCGACTAGCGACGTTTTCCCCTCAACCAGGTATCTCCCACCAGCGGGGCAAGTGTCATTCTTGGACATTCACTCCATTCAAACTTAGGTGGTCCAAGGTAACAATTGATGTCAATGTGGTGCCTCTGACCGGCAGGTTCTAGGGTCGAGTCCCGACGTTATCGTACCAAACGGGCCACGTACCGCGTGCGATGTTTCCTTCCTCTTCCTTGTCCTATTCTCACCCCTTACTTACACATTCTTACACTTACATGCACCACACTTCATCATATGTTTGCAGACCAGTTGGGAGCTTCGTGCTTTCACGGATGGGAAGGGAGTGTGCGGCTGGGAAATGGGAGATACCTGATTGGGGGAAAACCCAGCAGGGAAATATGTAAGTCGGCGTCGGATTTCACGATTCAGCGGGGAAGTTTACCGCCCCATTAGTGATAAAATATGTACTACTTGTGAGACTAAAGACTATAGCAGTTGATGCTCCGGAATCACCACTCAATCAATCCGAATGATCACAACTCAAAATATCATTCCAATTATGTACTTTAAGTGTAAGTATTAATTTCCCCTGAAGTATGTATTGTTCATGAGTGCCGTACTCATTACTGTGTGTCGGCAAGGGAGGAAACGTACGTATTTATTACCCCTCTCTTCTTGGGACACAACTAAAGGGATGGTTTGGACTTGTTGGTTAGTACTGGTGTAATGGTAGGGTTTGATTATCACGGATGAATAATAATGGAATGGATAGCTGTTCAGATTCAATATTGACCCATGGTTATTCATCATGGGGTTATGGTGTAAATGGCTTGTCATACCGTCTCTAAACGTCATTGCCCAAGGAAACCGATACATTTAAATAAGTCATTTCGGAGAAACACGATTTTATCTGTATATTTCGTGTCCCAAGTAAGTGTTTGACTTCATATTAAAATTTGCTCTCTTATGAACTGTGTGAACTTTCACTAGTATAAATAACCTAATTTCAAAAAATATTTCTTCTTTTAACTCAAAAATAACAATTTGTTACATTTGTCCCTTTCTTTGTGCAATGAGCGTAAGTACGGAAGCCCACCACATTACAACTTCATGACAATGTCATGAACATCACAACCACATGAACATCGATAGCTTACTCGGGACTCGAACTCATAACCCTCGACGTCACATAGTTATTTGATGCTGCAAGACCTCCCGCCTCTCAGATCTCTTCTTATTAGGGAATACGACTTTTTTAAAGAGCGAAACTGCAACGTTATGACTACAGCATGTACTAATGGATGTCGGACGGATCTGAGCCCGATGGAAAGTCGGCAAACGGTCCGTGGATACTAACGTAAGCACATGAATGATCACTTTAATTTCTTTACGTTGTAGGGCCACTTCGCCTCTTCAGCTACTCATTGATGGCCTCATTGGTGGAAAGAGACTCTGAAAGATCTATTAAGAACTTCGCGTGGCCCAGTTGGATGATTAGTTCTTCTGGAGAGACCGTGTCCCATTTGGGACAGGTTCACAGTGACCTGCTGACACTTAATCACTCTCCCATTTTCATTTTAAAGCGAAGATCAAACATAGAGATTATGTTGCGGACAGGTTATGTTGCCTTTTTTTTGAAAATGACTTTAAAAAATACCAAATGTGATTCAAGTTTGAGTGGAACCCTGCATAATTCGAAAAGTGTACGCAATAACACAAATCGGAGTATGATGTGTCTAATAGATAAAACTGAAGGAATAATATCAGGCATGGAATTTATTCTTATAATCATATGTCCTTACAATGAAATTTTTTTCCTAAAACGACGTTCTTTGGTGGTCCTAAAACTGCACATGCACCTGCATCCTTGTAATAAAATGTTTCATTCTACCTTGCTTTACATGTCATGCCTCATACATACACATTATTTTCCGTTTTACTATACAGTTTCTTTCATAGGTACTCAAGCGTACGGCATTCATATGGAAATGCTCTTTGCAAGGAGAGCACACACTGTGAAAGTGAAAGCAACGCGAACATATCTTGTAACCAAAACCAAACAAAAGCAGCACGCAGCAACAAAAAGAACGATTGTCCTGGACTCGAGAAAGATTTAGTGGGCGAGCAAAATGCATTTGTCATTTACTCTTTCTACTTCCTTCCTGAAAAACTTGGTATGAAACATGTGCTCACTGAAGGTAACGGCGGTTACCTCTTGCGTATCAGCACTCACTTTCCATCTCAGAGTACTGAGGTTCAAATCCTAGTAATCACGTTTGGCACTTTTAGGTGGATAAAGAGGATCCGCGGTAAGATACCTCTGGGTTTGTATATTTATCCTGTCTCTCGTTTCCTGTCTCTTCCATCTCCATGTTCATTTCCCACTTCATCATTCGTCATCACTATATCTCAACACGCACGTGGTATAGAGGTCAGACGTCGACGAACACGATGACATTAGCCGGCAGCGAAACACCTGTTATTGTGCCACCTCCCCGACATTTCAACCCATACTATAAATAAACAAGTTAAAGAAACCGGCCTCAGTGAAGCAAGGGTTTGGAGCAGCGGTCAAATACGCGAGGCCAAAGGTTGCGCGTTCACATCGCGTGAAAGGTATGTGTTTTCACCATGTGGTCGTCCTTACATCACCACATCTCTCTTCTGAACAACATCCCATCCGTAATCTTCTATTATTGTCATTATTACCACAAAATCACCCGACAATCTTTGTCACACTGGAAGGTAAAGGAAATCCCGGGCTGTGATTACCTGCCCAACAAAAGCGAGCACATCAAGCCGAAAGCCTCCTTCATCACGCTCGGAATGTGTCTGCCACTCAACCCCTCGCAAGGGGAGCTCATAGCGAACACGACACCTAGCAAGGTCAGCAAATGCCTGACCTACCTTGCTCGTAGTCTGTGTCTGGCGGCGGCAGCGGGAGCGGCAGCAGCGACGGCGGCGGGCGGCGGGAGGCCAGCGTGACGCGAGGGCGGGCGGCGGGCGCGGAGCGATGGGCGAAGAAGGGCGATGGAGCGAGCGTGCGCCCAGGCGTCGCGACGGACACTGCGCGCCTCTCTCGGGCGCCGCCGCCGTCGCCACGCCTCCGCGCACGCCGCCGCCGCCGTCGCCGCCACCGCCGCCGACGCGATATCTAGGGCGACGCGCGGAGAGAGCGGCGCCGGCCGGCGGCGTCAGCTGGTGCACCGATGTTGGTGGCGGGGGCGGGGAAAGGCGGGGGGGGGGCTGACACGAAGAAAGGGGTGGGGGCGGGGCTTGACGGGGAAAGGCGGAGGGGGAGGCTGGCACGATGAAAGGGGTGGGGGCGGGTCTTGGCGGGGAAAAGTGGAGGCGAGGGTAAGGGCGAAGGTGATGGGGGAGACAAGAGCGTTGGTTTCGGAAGGGGTGGGGAAGCGGGTGGAGGGGGAGGAAAGCTGTGGCGGAGGAGACGTCGAAGGTGTGGGAAGATGTGTGGGCGGGGCGCAGGTGGGGCGGAGGCAGGCGCGGCGGAGGAGGAGGTGGCGGTGGAGGCGAGGGTAGGGTCGAGGAAGGAGACGGAGCCATAGGCGAGGACGGCCGAGGTAGGGACGGCGGCGGGGACGGCGGCGGGGACGGCGGCGGGGACGGCGGCGGGGACGGCGGCGGGGACGGCGGCGGGGACGGTGGCGGGGACGGCGGCGGGGACGGCGGCGGGGACGGCGGCGGGGACGGCGGCGGGGACGGCGGCGGGGACGGCGGCGGGGACGGCGGCGGGGACGGCGGCGGGGACGGCGGCGGGGACGGCGGCGGGGGCGGCGGCGGGGACGGCGGCGGGGACGGCGGCGGGGACGGCGGCGGTGACGGCGGCGTAGATGGCGGCGTAGATGGCGGCGTGGGCGGTGAGGGTGGAGAAGGAGGCGTGGGTGGAGGCGGAGCGGAGGCTGGGGCTGGGGCTGGGGCAGAGGATGGGGCGAACCCGCCGGCGCAGCGGCGTGATGGATGGGGCGAAGGGGGCGGGGCCGGCCGAGTGAGTGACGAGGGACGGGGCGTCAGGTGCGCTCTCTAAATCTGCGGCGTCGCACGTGGGTGCGTGCAGCGCTTAGCGGTGCACCTCCGTGGAGGAAAAGGTCGGAGAATGGCGTGGGGTCAAAGGCAGAGTAATTTTTAAAAAAAAATTGTCGTGTAGCTTGAATTGCGTAGTCACGGCATACAATTGTTGCAGCGGCTCTACATCATTCCAATCGACGTCAGTCTTCCCCTTTACTGCATGTGTGTGCAGATATTATGTTGATAATAGTAATAGTAATAATAGTAATAATAATAATAATTATTATTATTATAATCCCCCAGGGCTAACAAACATGTGGTGGAAAAATTGACTCAGCGTAGAAATACTGTTCCCCCCCAATAAAGTCTCTTGTATAACAAAAGGCAAAATATGACTGGGCATCGGTAGGTACAACTGCACGATCGCGTGTTCCGTAGATAGCCAATTAGCGACCAAACAAAATAATGATGATTATAATAATAATAACAATAACAATAATAATAGCCCGAGAGATACTCGAGGTCTCTATGGTTAAAAAACCGCAGCTGCCTCGTGCCTGAAAGGTCGCGAGTTCGAATCCTGTCCGAAGCATGATGTTTGCGTGTCTATGTATGTTTATAATTGTCAATTCATGTTACATCATCATCATCATTTTATACCTCATCCCCACAGGGCTAACAACCTTGGGTGTAAAAACGGATTCAGCATGGAAATTTTGACCCTCCCTCCAAATAGTATCGTATCTATGGACAGAAAGCAGTGATCCTGAAGACACTTCATATAGTTCGCAAGTTCTTGAACTAACTCAAATGAGGCTCCCATATTGGTCTTGGGGGTCAGAGTGAAATCTTTCTCCTCAGTGACTGAGCTGTTTCCTATTCGTGGCAGGATTGGGCAAAGCACAAACTGCTGAGAATCACATGATAATAATAAGAAATAATGAAAGGTGATCAGGAGCCCAAAGAGTGGTGAGTGACAGAGAAAGAAAACCGAGGAGTCCCAATCACTTTATTCTCCACAAAATCCGCGGGATCGACAGATCATTGAACTCTTGTCGCCACAGACGGAAAGCGCACTCAAGACACGTCTCTGCCAAACAGCTAAAATTACGGTGACGTGAGTAGGGGACTGGGTGAAGGCGAAGGTCTAGAAGCGTCTACTCATTCGAATTGAGTACGACGGCGACAGCGTAGGGTTCGATGAGAAAGTGGAAAACCAATCACCCGAGACAGAGGTTTAGAAGTAGGCGACGGGAGACACAAATCTTCCGAGGTGACGAAGCTGAGGAACGTGTGATCGACCAGTGAGAGGAAAGGACGTTGAAGGTCGCGTCTGATTGTCGCAGCCCCATGCGCTAGCGCTGTGGAGGGAAGCGGCGAGAGCGAGAAACGCAATAAAAACTGAAAGAGAGGGTTTCACTTTTTGCCGTAGGTATGCGCAGAGGAGGGACCAGTAGCGTCGCGGACACCTGAACATTTTCAAAGGAGTCCCACGGCCTACGGGATTGAACTTTTTATTTCCGTTAATATTTGTTCTCCTTTTTGCCTGGCAATTGGATATTTTGATTCTCACTTATTTTAGGTCTTTAGCAACTACTATTATTTTAAGTATATGCAGTAGAATTTTAAAGTTAAAATAAACCGATTATTAATTGCAAAAATTTTTCCCAATAATTTAAATTAATTTTTCAAAAACAGTGAATTAAGAAATTTGTTTACAACATTTGAGAACGAAGCTCTCCAGAACTGTCGTCGTGAAAATAATTCAACTTAAAACCAAGTATTTATTAATAATAATGATTAAATAATTCAATTTTCTTTATTCTATATTTTATTTCTTTACTATAAAAATATGGAATAATTAAATAGAAACTAGTGGAGCTAAAACAACACATACTCTCTCGCCCTATTTTCACACACAATTACGCGAAACGTACTCAAATTTTCGAAAAATTGTACATGGCCTTATTTCAAAATTTTTATTTAAAGAACCGATTTCATTAATAAAAATTCTCTATCTTCATGACTGTAGTTGTAGGAAGACGCCGAAAAAGTTTCAAACTTTTGCAATTTAAAAAAAGCAGGGTTTTCATGGAACATGAGTCCTGCACCACTCTCTTAAACGTTCCACTATCCAATAACAAAGATTAATAAAAAAACAACAGATCCATTATTTTGAATATTTTGAAAATGTCGCAAGGGCTTCATGTAAAGTACCTCACAAAATTAAAATATCGGTATCAAATTCAAGGAGACGCGACACTGGTAAGATGGATTAGGGAAAATCAATTTTGGAGAAAATCGGTTGAACGGTTTAGCTGCTAGCGTTGTTCACAGACGGACAGCTGTCAATCTATTTTTCGCTATCAAGGACCCGCAAAACATAGATTCTGGCTACACCAAGTGATAGAGGATTTTCCCCCCCAAATTTATTAACTGTATTTATCCACTTATTCATTACTAGGGCCCGGCAATACGAGTTTTTCTGCGATAACTGCCGTTTTTTGCGCACCATTACACATCTCTCTTTCTTCTCCGTAGAGAGAAAATAAAAAAGTTCATTGGAAAAGGGGGCCCAGAAATGTAGTTGACCTCCGTATTTATTTTACGTCGTGGACGTCTATACTTTTTTGATCCCCATATGTCCACATTAGTCGTGTTTTTGTAGCGATGGCACACGAAAATAGTTATTTATGCACCAAGGGCTTTATAAGGGTTCTAATTATGGAGCAGCGAGAAAATGCCCGAGGACCTTTGGCCCGAGGGTTTTTTGTCACCCGAGTAAAATTATAACCAGCTCAAGTCCGTAGTACATAATTTGATAATTAACATAATTTTATCGATTCAAATTTACTTATTTACTGATTAACTAGATGCTAACTTGGCTCGGTTTGTTTTTTCATACTTCCCTTTCATAATTCCGACCATAAGAGAACGTGTAGCAACATTAAACTGTTTTCATATTTCCCTCGTAACCACGATCCTCTCAATCCTGGTAACTTACGCTAAGTATCGAGCTCCGTATCGAAGGCAATAACCAGCTATAACGTTTCAATAAAAAATAAAATGAATTATTATTTAATTATTTATTTACTTATTTCTGAGCTGGCCCGTAATTTATCGTGGAACCAAAGTAAGAGGCCACCTATTATTTTTGAAATATATTGATCGATTGTAATCTAACTAAATCAAAATAAAATATAATTGTAAATTTAAAATGATGTTGTAACATTTGTTTACGTGCTTGATATGTAATGTATAGATAACGATTTAAGGATGGATCAAGAAAAATGTTGACATTTTGTGTTGGAGTTTTGTTCAATGAAAACAATTAAATGAAGAGCCAGCTTTTTACTTTCCCGTATACGTACGTATACAAGGAGTGATATACGTAGTATAGAGAAAGTTATGTAATGCTGCACGAAAAAAAATGGCCAATTTTCGGCGGAAAAAATTCATTGCCGGGCCGTGATAACGAAAAAGTGGATAAATCCAGTTGCTAAATTAAGAAAAAAAATCCCCTAACACGTGGTGTAGCCAGAAACCCTGTTTTCTAGGTCCTTGATACCGAAAATCCAATTGAAAGGCAAACGTCCGTCCGTCCGTCTGTCCGTCTCTCCGTCCGTCTGTCCGTCTGTGAACACAGCTAGCGCCTAAACCATACGTACGATTTCTTCCAAAATGGATATTCCCCGGTCGATCTGATTCTAGTCGAAGCTTCGAGATTTTGAAAAAGATTCTTCAAAATTTGGGGGTACTTTATATGAAGCCCCCCGGGGATTTTCAAAATTTTCTCAAAAACGGCTCCAAATTTTTATTTTCAATTTCTTGTAAGAATAGAGTAAAATACACTTAGTAACATGGCATACATCCGATTTTCACGGATAACTATGAATTTTCGAAAATTGTGAAAGTTTGAATTGTTTTCGGCGTCTTTCTCCAACTACAAAATTGAAGATAGAGATTTTTCCTTCAAATAAAATGTGTTTTCCAAAGTGAGTTCTTTTATAAAGGTCATGTAAATTTTTTTCAAAATTTTAGAAGTTTTCGTGCAATATCGCGTGCAATATGAGCAATTTTAAAAAATTACAAAAACAAGATTTTCTCAAAAATGGCTCCACATTTTTTCTTTAAACTTAAGCTCAAAATTTCGGCATTTTCAGAAACGCTCAAACGCCCTTTTCTCATATATGGCTGCAATTTTTTTCTTCAAACTTTTGTAACGGATAGTGCTAATTACACTCTTTAGTATAGCGTAAAGTTTATTTTGAGTTATTTTTTTGTTTTTTCAAAAATTACATAATTGTAATTTTTTTGAAAGATCTCTCACATCTTTAATATGCACATTACGAGCAGTTTGTAAACATTATTATATTTGTGAGTGTAAGTGCTTCAAACAACTTCAAATAAAGTATTTTGAAAACTCAAACATTTTCTGTGAAAATGAGCTTCAAATTTCGCATTTTTAGTAGCGCTAAAACGTCAGTTTCTCTTATGCGGCACATAGTTTTGAAAAGAAAATTGCCATTTATGACTAGGTTTTTGTGTTCTTTAATATTCTAAAATTAATGTTTCCGTTCTACTAATAGTAAACCGAAAAAATAAGAAAATGACAAAAAAAGGAACTTTTGGCGGTGATAGATGACAGCTGGCAAAAAAGAGTTTGAGGCAATTCCGAATAGCTAGCGAAGACCCAATGAAACGGAAAACTAATACGGGAAAGTCTGTGCCATTCTGTAGCACCACTAGTTTTTAATACTTCACGGAGATAGGCTTAACATTATTGTATGTATATATATATATATATATATATATTATATACTATAAACTATATATTATATATAAATAGATATACAAATAATACGTTCTTGATAATTGCGCACTTTATAAAATATTATTACATTGTTATTTTCTTTGTACTGCTAATTTTGTCTATATCCATTTCATAAGTGAAAAGACTAAAATTCTCATCCGTTCAAATTGTACTGAGGTCATTAACCACGTAACACCATATAGCGTTCGCGTCATTTTGAGAAAAGTGTGTCAATATCAAAAAGACATTTACTATCTCTGGAAGAAGTCTTACCATCTCCTGTTATCGTTTTCAGTAATAGGACAATTTAGTATTTACACACATACTAAGCAATTGATATGTTTCTTTAAACCTAAAGTTATTAAAACAGCAACACATAAATCTGCATTTTATCACATTTAAATTTAGTTTTGGTAGAATTTACGTGACAGTTTATATTTGTAATCGCTAAATGGTGCAAATAAATATAATTAATTTTTATCCACACTTATTAGTTCACTATCACTTTAAATAAATGTACAATAGTTTTTATAATCAACATTAAACGTGATAATTAAGTTAAAGAAATACACAATAATTTGAAAGATTTCGTTTTATTGCTTTTATACTTTCGTAGATATCACTGATCTGGTTAGGCAGGGATATTACAAATGTTTGACATTCCTCTTCTCAATGAGCCATGAAATGAGATATCTGGAAGAAAAGAGGTAGTTACAAAAGAAGGAATAGCATCAGTAGCACCCTAACATTCAAAGCTTCATTTCAACTGGGAACCAAAACTGCTATAAAACCACATGTTTTATTCTCGCGCATGAGACAGCCTACGTAACTGTCACCGGGCGGGATCGAGTTAACAAAAAGAGAAGAGCAGTTACATCCGACTCGGAAGGCGGAAATTTCGCACGGAATGCGTTGGCGATAGAAGCGAGTTCACGAGCGGGAGTAGGACAGATGCAAATGCAGCCGTTGCTCGGGCGGAATAACGTTAGTTCGGGATAAACGGAAGGCGGTTGGGCCAGAGGTGGGTCACGCAACCGAATCGCCTGGTAACCGAACTGGTCGTTGACTCACAAGACGTCGACGTTCACAAGTTACACATTTATTAAGCACTTTTTGAACAATCAGTTTGCATATTCACATATAATTCACTCCTGACATGGTTGACCTTGCCCATTTAATTTCTGTGCACATCTAAGATAAATGACGTGTGTGACGAATTTATGCGAGAGATGCTTCGATGTTTTAACAAGGTTTAGGCAGGCGGGGACGTAAGTCTCAAAGTGGGGAGCGAAAGAAGAGGTATTATTTGTTATGCTGGTGTCATCGCAGGTGTATCACATTATTTCGAGGTAACTTCTATGAGTTTCGGACTTTCAGCGACAGAAATGCACAAGCGGCAAAGTGATGAAGCACAGGAAGCAATTCTACGATTTACTTAAAAAAACTTGCGAATTTGATTGTCATCAAATAATTTGCTTTGCTGTTTTTTTTATCATTTTAAACTCAATGGAATAATCAAAACGCTGTAAATCTGAGCTCATAGACATGATATCTATGACCACTAGATATTCCTCCTACTATATTATTCCAAATGATGCAGAAATAATTTTACAGCAAATACTAAAAAGATGTTACCAACACTTTTTAAGTGTTTACAAGTATGCCATCCAATACTTCATTTCGATCACCACTGTTTGAACCATGACTTCTCAAATTTATTCCGCTTCAGTCGTGATCATGTTTGCCGCAGTTCATTAATGTAAACTTCCAGGACGTAAGTACCCACTTGGGGACTGTACCGAACACGGGAGTAACGTTGTCGCAAGACGAAAGCTGCTAGTTACGACCACCGTTTGGGTCAACACTTCACATATCTGGTAAGGTTCTTGTCAGTGCACTTGCCTTACATTAGTTCCGTGTACTTCTTGGCTTACGGATTCCTCTGGGAATCGAATTGGGCGCGAACAAATACTACAAGAAATGTTCAGGCTGCAACGCAGTTTCCACAGATGTTTTGGTCATCCTCTCAAATAATTTCTTCGACTGTCACTTGCCCGGCTAATTTTCTAAGGGTTCTGTGGACTCCCATGGCATCCGAAATGGGAACGGGCACAAGCGGATGAGCTGGTGGGGATTTAGGTTCATCACATATTATATCATATATATATATATATATATATATATATATATATATATGTACATATATACACATACATATACATATATATATACATATATATTATGTACACATCTTAATACATATTATATCAACTATCACAGTCGTAGTTGCTTTAATTCATAAAAACTATTCACTTCTAAATGTAGCTGGATTGCACGCAGGAGAATAATTGCAGAAACTTAGCCGACGAGTTTGGAATGTCACTTGAATCATCGTATCGAATATCTGTTCCACTCCTGCTGCCGGCCTTGCCCCACTTCCTCTCTCGGCCATTAAACGATCACTGTCCCCTGAAAGATGACGAGGAGGCGGGAGGGAGAGGGAGGAGTGGAGGTGCGGACGACGCAGAGGGAAATGCCTCGCACAGAGGAGGAGGAGACGGGAGACGGCGGAGGAAACGCGTCCGGAGAGGGGCGGTCGGAAATCCGCGGGCAGGCGCGGACGGCGACCGAGGGGGGGATCGTAGAGCTCTGGACGGCATTAACAGCTCGTAACACATGTCCGATTAGCGATGTTTCACAGCGGGGAGGGGGGAGGGCGAAACGGGGAAGTGCGATGCGTCGAGGGGCGTGGAAGACGGCAGCGAAGTGAGTGCGAGGTGAAGAGACAAGTGCGTCTGGAGGGGGTGGCCAGGGGACGGACGGCGAAGAGGGCCGGGCACAAGATGCGGAAGAACCCGCACGCGGAATGTCCCATTGCAGAGGTCAGGATGACAGTGCGCCGCGAGGGTACGGGAAGAGAGCAGAAGGGGACGGGCAGGGGTAGATGGCGAAAGGGGTGGGATGGAAAACGCAGAGCGCTGAACAGCATTAACAGGTCTTCACTCCTGTCCCACTCGTGATGGCCCACCGCGGGGGAGAGGACAATGAGTGGAAGTGCGCCGAGAGGGAGGCGGACAAGACAGCGAAGTGGACGGACGATAATGGCAAGAGGGGAATCGTTCGGAAATCGGCAGGGAGAGTACAGACGGCGAAGGGAAGGGGGGCACACAGTGCGGAACACCCAGCATTCAACAGCTCTCACACACGCGTGATAATGCATCGCAGAGGAGAGGCCGACGGTGGACAGTGCGTCGCGGAGGAGAAATGGACGACGGCGTTGAGGCGGTCGCAAATACTGGCGGGCAGAGGCCGCCCGGCGAAATGGGCCTATGTACCAGCTTCGTACCGCTCTCACACGCGTGTGATGGTGCATTGGAGTAGAGATTCCGACGGTGGAAAGTGCTTCGAGAGGGAGAGAAGAAAGAAAGCGGCAGGTGCCGGACTGCAACGGGGGCGGGGAACGCGGAGAGCCGGGTTGGGGTGTCTGCCCGCAAGGGAGCAGGCCGCCGTCTGTAGAACTGAGATCCTCGTCGGTTGCGGGTGCGAAGTGCGTAAGTACCGGAGTAGAAAGCTATCACACACGCATGATGCCTCATTGCACAGCAGAGGCCGACGATAGAAAGTGCGTCGAGAGGGTGGGGAGGCAGACAGCGGAAGGGGGCGTGGCGCTGAGTGCGGAAGAACCAGAATGCCACTGTCACTCACCCGTCGCGTGCGAGTGCAGCGCGCGGTGTCCCCCAGCGGCGGCGGCGCAGGGCGCCACGGCGGCGGCGGCTTCGGCATCGGGCGACCACGATGCGGCCCACACGTGTCCCAGGCGCCAGTTCTCCCGGCCGGGCAGGGCGGCGGCCGCCGCCTGCGCGTGGGCGTGTGCGGCGGGGGCGGGCCGCGACAGCAGCCACCCCGCCGACATGCGTGCGGCGCGCGGGGGGCGAGACACGCAGCGCGCAGCTGGCGCAGCAGCTGCCGCCCCGCGTGCGCCGTCGACGGCTGGCTGTGGCTGGGTGGCTCCGCGCCACACTGCGCGCACGCCGCCGCCGCCGCGCCGCCGCCGCACGGAGCGCGAGCAGGCGGCGGCGGCGGCGGCGGCGGAGGAGGAGGAGGTGGAGGCGGCTCGGCCGATGCCCTCCGCCGCCGCCGCCGCCGCCGCTGCGGATAACGGCAACGCGCGCGTACGAAGCCCCCCGCCCCGTCTCGCCACGCCCCCCGCGCGCCTCCGCCGCCGCCGACGAGCAGGTTTAGGCGCAGTCGGCGTACGCAGTTTTCCGACGCGTAGGATTAGCCCAAGAGGATAGGAGGCCATTGGTGGAGGAGCAACGCGAGCCAACACTCGCGTTACATCACTCGGCCGTTTCTTTAAACTTGTACATTTTTATCTTCTGGAGTTATTACACCATCGCTTATTGCCCTTATAATTACCAAGCTTTCTTTTACAGCCAATATCTGTTGGACCAGGCAGCAGAGGTGCAGATGGCATACGCAGTTTTCCGACGCGTGGAAGTAGCTTCTAAGAAGCCATCGGTGAAGAATCAATAGGAGCCACAAGTCGTGTTAGATAGGTTGGTCATTTCTTAACACTTCTGGGGAGTTAATACGTCATGGTTTATTGAACTCATAATTACCAAGGACTCTTTTACAATCAATATTTGTACGGCCACTGTCAGTTGAAGTGCAATTGGCATAAGCTGTTTTGAAACGTGTAGGATTAACCTCGAAGGGGACAGGAGTCCTAGGTGGAGGGGCAACAGGAGTCCAAAACTCGTGTTACATCACTTGGTCGTTTCTTCAAACTGGTACATTTTTATCTTTGAGAGTTATTGCATCATCGTTTATTGCCCTCATAATTACCAAGCATTCATTTACAGCCAATATCTGTACTCTTGCAGCCGGCTGAGGTACACTCGGCAAACCGTTTTGGAGTAGCCTCGTAAGGAGGTCATGAATGGAGATTTTTCCCCTATAAGATATAAATTTTTCTAGCTTTGTTTGTACATTCGATTGCTTCTTGACATTCGTATTAGCCTCTTTGTAGTTTTCTCGTTATCTATTTTTTACTGATATCGTTATTGCAAATTGCTCTTTCAGTGCTTTCTTTAGTTCTTGCTACCATGTGAGTAGTTTTGGGCTCAGTTTGCACACGCAGTTCTCGGACCCTTAGGATTATCCCCGTAAGAAGACAGAAGGCCATCAGTAGTGTTCAGTTGCTTCAGAATAACTAGTCGCTTCTTGATGCTCGTGTCTTTCCCTTTTTGGAGCTGTTTTTTCGACTTTTTCAGTACTTAACTATTTTTGTAATGTCGTTATTTCCTCAGTCTCTATTGTCCACTGCTTATCAAGCTTTCTTTTGCAACCAATATTTAAATTTTTAGCCGCAGCCCGTTTACGCACAGTCAGCATACGCTCTTTTGCGATGCACAGAATTAGCTCTATGAGAAGGCAGACATAAGATCATGAGTGGAAATCCCGCTGCCTTAGATATATTTAATATTGTTCGAACTTCCGACCTGCATAAGGTTTCTGCTCGATATTCGTATTATTCTTTGGTAGTTTACTTTTTGTATATCCCTTTATTGCCTTTCGGCGCTTACATTATTTCCAATCTGTTTCTTCGGCGCTTTCTATTCTTCTCCCGTCCACATTAACCCCTTTAGGCGCAGTTTGGAGTCGTTCTTTTCTGCCGTGTAAGGTACTCTCATAAGAAGAAAGATAGTCATGAGTAAGGAGCCCCCTGCCTTAGATCTTTTGGTCGAGTTTCGAGTTTTATTGTGTATAAAATGGTCTATTAAAACTCGTGAATTCTGTTCTTGGTACGTTAATTTTTAACCTTTTTGCAGTTTTTTATATTGCATTTCTTGCTCCCAAAAATGATATTTAAATTCATTACGTAGACACTGTGCTCTGAGATGTATTCTCTTCGTAGACGTTTTTCTCACTTTATTGCTATTTCAGGTGACGCTTTCATTTTTGTCAATCATGCTTCTTATAGCCCTGTCTAAACCTTTTCTGTACAATTACCGTAGAAGAAAGAATTTCCTCTGTGGCTCAGTTGGTTTAGATACAGCTGGTATTCGCAGTTTCTCTACGCGTAAGTCCCGCAAAAAGGGCAGGGGAAGCTACGGCTGGGGTTCCCGTTTGCGTGAGACCTGCTGATCGTTTTTGTCATGTCCAAGAAAGATTGCCCCTAGGCACATGAGGACTGACCTCTTAGTAGTTTCTATTTTACCGTTTTGCTTTTCTTATATTTGTGTGGCATATTCTCTGTAGTTTTCGTTTTTCCTTGGTATTTTTTGTACTTTATTACCTTGAAGGCAATATTAGGATTACATCAATATTGTTTCTACATCAAAACTTAGTGACATCTCATCGGGTAGTTTTCATGTGTCCTTTTCCTCTTTAGTACCGATTACTACTATTCGCCTTCAATAGATTGACAGCTTGCATTGGCACTACTGGTCTCCTTTAAAGAATACCTAAGATTTCCTTTTGACTCTGAATACTGTCTTTTTATAACTTTCTTTTTGCCTTGTTTTTTTTATTAAATTGCTCTTATTACTACCAAACGTTTTGTAAAGGAAACATTTGAACCTCTTCCACATTGTAACTAGGCAAATCCTACCAGATCGTTGTCATGAATCGTTTTGTTCTCATTTGATGGCTGTCAGAGTTCGGATTAGCCCCACAAAGAGAGAGGTTTAGAGAAGATTTCTCACTCGTGTAGCATTTATTAGTTGTTTTCCGCCCTTGTGTTGCGTCTTTTCCTCGTTCTTTATCATCTTAGTAGCGATCTCTCGCCATTTCTTGTACTACATTTCCTTTTTACGAACAGTGAACTTGAAAGCTCGAATCGGCGCTTATGGATTATTTTCATTGTAGTTTCCCTTTTTTCCTTATTGCTTTCTCCGGTACAACTTTCCCAATTCACAAGGATGCGCTTTAACAGCCCATGTCTGAGGATCTGAAACACGCCAATTCAATTACACTCAACTCACTTTTTGTCATCTTATAATTGTGAGTTCAGCAGAGTGTGATTGTAAGTTCTCCTCTGTAGATTTTGAGAGTTTTTCTACTTGAATGGGTTTTTGTTTCTAAATATCTTCCGTTCCATCGATTGAATTATTACATACACTATGTAAATCCACACGGCCAGAATTGAATTAACATTTCTAGGCAGATTTCTCACATTTATGAACATTTATCATAAGTCCAAGTATTAAATATTAACCAATTTTAATATAATTTGTCAATCAGCTCAATTCATCATACATACGTTTAAGACTCTCTGAATTCTTGGGTTGTTATATGTCTAGTGCTATACTGTGTAAGAAAGGTTGAGACATTATTATTAATTGAAGAATTTTACCTTTTCAATATTTTATTATCACAAAACCATAATATTACTTATACAGCCATTGAAAGATTTTTCAAACTGGTTTGGTTGACGAACTAAATCAGATTCTCATTAATTTTATTACAGACGCAGGATTTCCGTTTAACTTTCACTAAGGCAGAAGGTCTCCTTTCAAGACCGGAACTGGGATTTAGCATACAATGCTCTAAGCAGTGGAGTACACACAGACCTAGTTCTCAAGGACGCATGTATTGCACACAGAGGACGTGTAGAATCTTCGAATGTGAGAAAGGAAAATGAAGGTATGGAGCGCCGTTTGTTCATATAAGCAGTAAATCAAGAAATAATTCAATCGCACGTAAAAACTGTATTTCACCCATATTCGACTGTCAAAAAAGCGATTGAAAGTTTGTTACTAAAGAGTAAACAATCTGCAGAAAAATTTGAAATTTTAGGAGGTTTATTACATGACTTGCTTGAATCGATTCGTCTAATGTATGTGATGCAAAAAAGACAGAATAGTGTTATTACAGCACAGTGTAATATTGCGTAGAAAAGGGTATTGAACATATTAGATAACTATCATATTCATGTGTCTTTCATGTATTGACAGACAACAAACGCCATTACGAACACTATTAAATGTAAAATTCTAAGTATTCGTTCGTAAATCAGTGAGAGAAGAATCATTCAGCGAAATATTGTTAACACTCAAAACCGGAAAACTCAAATTTCCAAAATTCTCGTATATGAAACCGAATTTAAAATTCTATGGAAACTCGCTATCGAAATCAAATTATTACTGTTACGAATTTTAAATGGTAAAATTGTCTGATATGGGTTTGCTGTCTTGCAACAATAAAAATCATGTACCCAATCCTATTCTTAGGTCCGGGCAATGGGTTTATCTCGTTTCTCTTCATGACCGATCCCATGGTATGAATGGATCATGGCGGTGCTGAGAGTAGGACTACCCATGGATTTCATGGCGCCCTGCGTCAGCTTTTGTGAGTATTCGTATTTAGCCATTATTTGTCATGTAAAGGGCAATTGGCCTCGGCGATGTTAGATTCCAGTATCCCTATTCGGTCACCCAACCAGGATTCCGCAATATCTCGAATTCGCTTTACCTTCCTGACTCCGCGTAGTTAACGAATTCGGCTGGCGACGCCGGTTAGGCGGTCGTGGCCTTTCAGTAGAACCATCCCAGCATTCGCTTGGATGATTGAGGTCAGGATAGACGGCAAAGGAATTGATTTCTGGCATCCCGAATGCAAAGTCAGCGCGCTACTCCTTGAGCCACTTAGCTCGGTCTTTGTTAGTATCCTCCCTCAACTTTCTCAACTCAAAGAATTTTTTTGGTAAGTTATTACAAATATTGATTTGAAGTTTAAACACCTCGAATTCAATAAAGACGGCAAAATGTAAAAATATATTGTTTTTATGAGGCTCCCAAGTGCCAGGCCAAGACTTGAGTTAGACTCTTGCCTCTGCGCTATTCAAAGACAAGGAAGTTTATTCTTTTATTGATAAGGTAAAAGAACAAACATTGCAAGCGGCGTGCGTGAAGGCAATGTCTTGAGGCTTGAGCGGACCTGTGGATTGCAGGTTGCTCTGTCGGTCAGTACTTTTCCTGATCACACAGGCGAATGCATGAGCAACACCCAACGGCTGAGGTAAGATCAGAGCAAGTGTTGCTGCTGTCTCTGCGACGACTCTGACCAGATTTTCCTAGACTTCGATTCCCGACGGAGGCGGATTTTCGACATTAGCTGTATAGCTAGGCCGAAATTAGAGTCCCTAGATAACAGAGAGTACAGCATACCATTGTTCCATCGATCCCCGCCATTTTATGTCCAGTTGTCAGGAAAATTGGAACTGTATAGTATTCTGTACGTTGATATCCATGAATCTATCTCAAACCAATATCAATGTTCTTGAAAATCTTCATAGTGTCCCCAATTGTTATAATTTCCCTTCAGTTTGCTGATTGGTGCCTGGCGGGGTTGCCGGGTGAGTGGATATTAAATGGCGGCGGTTGCGCAACTCTCTGTATCTAGGGACTCTAGTCGAAATCAGCAACTGGCTCCTCTAATCGGTAATTTATCCTGATTTCTTCTATCAATGCCAGGTGAATCACCAGATCTGTATCCTAAGAAACAGACCACGGAACGCGGTCCGTTTCTTTGCGCGGTCTTTCCTTTTTCTTTCTTGACTTCTGCCCTCCCCTCATAACAAATACACGTACTACTCTACACACGTGTCGGGAGACCTGGCGGGAGGTGAGTTTGTCCTGTATGGGGCGTGCCTCGCTGGGAGATATATCTTAAGAGGGAATTCTCCCGCAAACCTACAATCGTGCTCAAAAATACCGGATCACCTCACAGTTGAAATCTGCAATATAATCCTGAACACCACTTGATTTTCAAACAATCGAGTGATTTTCAAACAATCGAGTGATTTTCAAACAATCGAGTGAAGGTAATTAAATCAGAAATATCACATAATCCACATAAAATATATTATTACCAATTTTTCAGAGCAGATTGGCTTACGAAAATAAAGAATGCCCATTTTCTTTGGGTGATGCGGTTTCTTTGAGCACCACTCTACATGTAGGTCTGGGCCTGATCTTACCATCCAATGGGAGAAGAAAACTACCACCTCCCAGGATAACACACTCACTACACTAACGAGAGTATTGACCATAGTAGTTGACGAGCTCGGAAACAATCGATCAATCAGTCAAGAGTAGCATCTTATGACACGGGCCGCGCGCGACTATTCCCTTCCATTTCCTTCCCTTCATCCTCACATTCTCATCAATTCCTCCAATTCAGATCAAGGCGCATTGGAGTAGTACGCCCCGCCCTAACCAACCCCATCATAACTGGTGGCGGTGTGGAGGGGCCTTACGGACAGTGCACGAGATTATCACCAAGAGAAAGAAGAGAAGAAAAGATTCAGTAGCTTGAAGACTCCTTCTTAATGGTTAATAATGTTGCTAAAGTACTTCTTTATCCCCCGATGGGGAATATTTTTTTAACAAGTCTCTTGGGTGGTCCTATTAGCGATGCCGGAAACTGCTTAATCTGAACAAACCGAATATGACAATTCTTCAATTTAACATTTAAGTGAGCCAAATGGAAAACAAAATTTATATTGCACACTACGATAATAAATCATATTTCATGGTGAAAAAGAGATAATTTATCGACCGCAGTAATCAAGAGGTAATTAAGTAACATATTATTAACAATTAGCAAACATCTTTAAACTTCTGAATAAAATTAAGATACTTCATCTATTTAAGAAAGATGTCTCACCCATGAGGTAAAGCCTTTGTCGCTCTTGAGGTAATGTCTTCCTCTCGTAAATAAATCAACTCATTATCATCTTAACTTTTAATTCACAAAATGTATTTTAACTTTCGAAGCCTAAATTCTACTGAATCTCGTGGGCTTAGACAAGTTGATCTACTATTTTTAAACTATTTTTATAGGAAACGAAGGAATTTCAAGAAATTATGTTCGATTTCTCTTTATGAATCATATTCCTAATTACGCTCCGATATGCTTCTTTATTAACACTGTGTATCTGACGTTTCTGTGGTATAACAAATTTTCCATTTTTCATAAAATAATTTGAATGTTATCATATAACAAGGATGAAACCCATTATCTTAATTTGGCTAATGTTCACGCCACATAAACACACTTAACAGAACATTTTTCGTTAACGAGTTCCATTTATCCCTGACAAGAACCTCGTAAATGAGTGTGAGAGAAAATGCTGAGATTTTCACAAACGATGAGAGGCCATTTTTCACTGTTAAAGTGGCTATAAAGCATGCGGAATATATGTAATGCGTTTACATGATATCGCTGTTGTGATTCTGACAGCGAATAAAAAAATCATTTTGCTCTAAGATAACTATTTCCGTTAAGAACAACACTCTCTTGTGAATAAAAAATTATGCATTACGACGAGGTGCGCTTTCTTATCTTCTGTGTGTATGCATGAATGAAAGAGACAGAAAGACACGAAGAAAGATATGAAAGTGGAGAAAAAGAGAGATAGAAAGAAAAGAAAAACAGAAAGAGAGAAAGATAGTGAGAAAAGGAAAGTGAGAGAAAGAAAGGAAGAAAGAAATGAGAGAAATAAAGAGATCAACCCGCCTTGCCAGAGGTTTCATGTTCAACGACTATCAACTTCTGATTGCTTTGAAAGGGAGACGGTAAAAACGCAGTGCAATTTTTTCTTCGTCATAACATCAAGGACTGATTGCAACTTCGGTTTTTCCTAATGAGAGTCAGTCTTCATAAATGTCACTCTTTTTTATTAAAGGAACATATGTAAAAAATGAACAATAAGTGAAAATCAAGAAACATTTGAATGCGTAGGCTTTCGCAGCCGGAGTCGGTATACACAGTGCTTGGCTTTCGGGAAACGCCGTATCGCAGACAAAGAAACCAACGTTTCGGCCGTCATACTCAGACCTTCTTTAGGGTGAAATGCATATTTCGTATAATAGATATCCTTCAAATAGTGAACGTTTAAAAATTCTGGTACCCTGAAATAATGAATTTGAAATAAAATATAATTTCTTCAAATTACCATATTACATATTTAAAAATCAATTATAAAATAGATATTGTCACGAAAAAAATCAAGCATTATCAATTGAAAACAAACACTTGACCCTCTACGCATAACACTTTCATATTTTCCAATTTCAAACAAAGAGGAACTGTTGCTACTCAGAGATCAATAAAAAGTTATGCAAAGCATATAGATTTACCGTATTGCTGTTGGAAATTCAGTATTTTCTTTTGAGTACGTAAACCATGCAATGACACGGCAGGGATGCCATCACACACCAAGAAGCTATAATTTAGCAACAAACTTTCAAAGAAAAAGACTCGTTATTTTTTGCTGATATAATGTGTTCAAAGGAAAGCGTCCAGTCGCAAAAATGTAAGATTAGTCGAGGGAGAGCAGAGCGAGTCAATGAGAGCCGAGAGGAGAGGGAAAGGTGGGATTTCCAATGGAAGACGCGAAGCAGGGATGTACGATGTGGATCGGAGAGTGCAATTCGTGGACAGGCGAGAAGCATTCGTAGGGTGAGGAAGGGCTGGCTGGGTCAGGCGGGAAATAAAATTAAGGTTAGGTGGAGCAGGAGGGGCGATGAAATATTGAGGCGAAACGGAGAGAGAGCGATGCGAGACGAAGAAAAAGCAAAACGAAACAAAGAGAGGGAAGCATGGCGAGGAAGGAAGAGGGACAAAGAAGAAGGCGGGGCGAGGCGGGGAGAGAGAGGCAGGGTGAGGCGAGACGGGACGAGGTGGGGCGGGTTGAGGTGGGTCGGGTCGGGTCGGGTCGGGACGAGGCGAGGCGAGGCGAAGCGAGGAGAAGAGATGCGGCGAGAGGCGAGACGGGACAAGGATTGGGATGGGTCGGGCCGGAGCAAGGTGAAGCGGGGGTGGGTGGGGCGTGGCGGGGTGGGGTGAGGAGGGGAGAGGCGGGTAAAGAGAGCCAAGGCGAGACGGGACGAGGTGGGTCGGGTTGGGGTGGGTCGGGTCGGGACGAGGCGTGGCGAGGCGGGACGAGGTGGGTCGGGTTGGGGTGGGTCGGGTCGGGACGAGGCGTGGCGAGGCGGGACGAGGTGGGTCGGGTTGGGGTGGGTCGGGTCGGGACGAGGCGTGGCGAGGCGGGACGAGGTGGATCGGGTTGGGGTAGGTCGGGTCGTGGCGAGGCGAGACGGGACGAGGTGGGTCGGGTTGGGGTGGGTCGGGTAGGGACGAGGCGAGGCGAGACGGGGTGCGGTGAAGACGGACGAGCCCAGAGTTGTGGCGGGGGCAGGAGGCATGAGGGGGCCGGGCTAGCTGGTTTGGACAGCGCGCGGTGCCCGGCGTGGAGCGCGGGGCGAGCGCCGGTCCCGTGGTTAACGGAGACGGATCCTGCCCCCGCCGGCCGCTCCACTCGTCCGCCCAGATTTCGCGATTGCAGGTCGCGGGCCTGGCCATGCAGGCACGGCCTGGGCCGCGGCCGGCGAGCGCTTCTCCCCTCCGCCCGGCAGGTCGCGAGGGGCCTGCGAGCGCCGCCGGCCCGTCTGGTTGGTCACTCCGCTGCGTGAATTGTGGGTCATTGGGTATTTCGGTGGGCGGGTACACGCTGGCTCGAGAAGCGCTAACGGAATGAACAAATTTTCACTATCTACACGTACGTCGTATCTCAAGATCTGTTACCGACTGAGTTTATCTTAGAACTAACATTGCTGCTGAGTCTGCAGCGACTCTAACCGTGAGGCCCCAGACTTCGCATCTCGACGGTGGCGGATTTTCTTGTATAGCTACCTTGGTAGGTCGAATTCAGCGGCTGTCCGGAGGAAGAATTCTACTGGCTGGCAGCTGTGATCCGTGCTTCTCTGTGGTTTCTCCGATCAATGCCAGGCGAATGCCAGAGCAGTACTTTAACAAACAAGACAGACCGCCCGCGATTTTTTCAACTTCCTTGTCCTATTTTCTCCCATTACACACACATCCTTTTACATGTACTACACTATCACATTCGAGAGACTAGTCGGATGCTTAAAGCTTGTCTCGTCTGGAGTGATGCCTCGCCGGGGAAAAATATCCGAAGAGGAAAACTCCTTGCAAGCCGACATGTACGGCGGCGGCGGCGGTTCCCACCACCCAGTGGCAGAGCAATATCATTACCTCCCGGTATAAAATATTTACTACACTAACGGGACTAATGACCGTAGCAGGTCACGTGCCCGGATATATTAATAAATCAATCGATCAATCAAGATCTCTTCATAATTAGAATTGTCTAGTATCATGGTCGGTTCGTTAAACTACATGTTGTCCGAAAGCAAGTAACAGAGGAAGAAAATTCCTGGTGTAAAAACGGAAATGGATCCTTCTAACTGTAGCACGTCAATGCTTACTTTCACTAATGTAGTTATTAACTAATTATATAAACTAATGTATCACAGATTATTTAAAAATACTGAATGAAACAAATCTCATAGACCTAAATATCTAATAAAATAATACTAATAACTTTTAATACACTATTGGAAAATTATTATTTCTTGATTATTATTATTATGATCGTGTGAACTGAAAGTCTTGCGAGTTAAAATGTTTTAAAATAAACAAATTCCCTTCAGGTGTTTGTCGTGACTTTCTCGTCTTGTATGTTATTTGTATAGTTTCTCATCAAAGACCATTTAGGTTCTAAGAATTCCTGTTCCTGTCCTAAGGTTTTATTAGTTTTTCGTATTTGAATTTTCAGAATAAAATTGTTTAAATTTAAATGATGACCCGAAAAATGAATTTTATACCAAAACTGGTTATCAATATTAATTTCAATGAATTGCTAATATAATCTGGAACTTGTTGGTACTGTAAAGGAAGAAATGTGCAAGAAGGGATGCAGTACTTCCGAATCCTAATGCTCTCATCCTATTTAATGAGAAATGTAATCCTTTCATGATGATCACCTTCTTGCATCTATTGGATGAAAAATGTCTTTATTGTGACTCAAGCAGAAAGTTTCGCATTTCTAAGTCTTACAGCCAGTAACTGCTCAGGGCCCACTTTGTACCTGGACTCTGACAGGGGAAATTAATGAGTTCTGTCACTCACAATAATACGATTTGAAGTTGGGTATATTCATGACAAGGTAATTGAACGAGTAGAAGATTTCTTATTCAACTGCAGCGCGATCCCCCTCGTTCATAAAGCATCTGACCCCCTCTCTGACTCCCAATCCCTCCCACTCCTGGGCCTTGTGGAACAGGAGCATGGCGTATGGAAATTTGGGTTAATTTTTATTTTATGGTAAGACTCTCGTCCATTGTAAACAGTTTGTTGGATTCGATTCTAAACAAAGCTTGTAGTGTTCTTTCTTCACAACGTGTTTGCAACTGCGCAGTTTGAATACTGGAGGCCAGTGTTCGCAAATGGAGGTTTTGAAGGCGTGTTTCTTTGGTGATTTGAGAAAAGATGATGCTATTATTGTTATAAAATGGTGCCAAAAATATGATATTTTGCGAAAAGATGCATGTAGGAAGCAGTGGGAATAGAAAAAAAATTCCTTCAACTGATCAAACAAGTTTACCCAATAACCTGCACCTAAGATGAGTTTCCAATTTTATTAATTTCAGAGAGGGAACTTAACATTAAAAGGTTTTTGTTATAAAAGTGAATTGGTACTAATTATGCGGTGGATAGACTCAAGGTTGTTTATAGCGAACGCGAGGGCCGAAGGCCTGAGCCTCGCCATGACTTGGATCCGGGTGAACGAAGAGAGAAAACTTGCCTTTGAAAGTATTTTGGCATTACAATGTGGCGGGAAGAAAGCGTTTGCGAAGACATTACACTGTGGTAGAATGAACAGAATGAACCGAAAGCGACGAGACCGATTCTTTCTTGGCTTGACTCGTTCTTTCATGTGACCCGAACCCTAAACTAAAAATTAACCGAAATTTGCAAAATGCGGAAAAAAGTGTAGGGGGCAAAGCGATGAAACAATGAGTCAAGAAATTAATAATTTTGAGATACTCATGACTATTGTAAAACATTTGAAACGTTCTTTCAATGAAATATAGCCACGAAAAACAATTAGGATCAACAGATATTTAAGTAAATACAATACGGAGAAATGGTGTGAGTCAGTTCCCAAACGGGAAGTACGAATTCAGGTAGTTCTTACAGAAAATTTTTAACTCAATAAAAAGAAATCTTATGTAAAACTATACATTGACTTAAACATAATAAATTAAATTAACTTCTTTAAGGAGAGACGGTATTGAATATTTAAATGCAGTTTATTCAATTTCAAATCAAACTGACTCTTGTCGTTTCCTCCCAGACCCTTCAATTCATTTTTTCAAGACTCTTAAATGGACGTAATTGAGGAAGGAAGAGAAAAAGAATGTGTAGCTAAGATTTTCATACGTATTTTCATATTTTTAGTCTATTCCCCAAATGCGGAAAAGTTTTTAAAAGCCTGACGATCGTTACCCAATTTGGAAATCCATAGATCTAAATAATTTCAACGTTATACAATTGTATTTTCTCTCGTTGTTACAATTCTTAATATTTTTTACAAAATTCCTTTTTCATACTTGAAAATTTGTTGTAAATATAATTTATGTCTACGTTTTTTCTCATATGTAAGATGTATCAATGTATACAAGTATATCATGAAGTGAATATAAATATTTAAATTTGTTCAAAGAAGTGGTCAGCCCGACCGGGATTCGAACCCAGGCCTTCTGGTTTACGCCCAGCTGCTCTGACCACTAAGCTACCGAGTCAACCAACCCTTTGAACAGTTTTTACGAGCGAGCGCACCATCGCTCAATTATGTGTGTGTTGTGTATATATATATATATATATATATATATATATATATATATATATATAAGTCCAGAAAATACATTCGTTGAGATTTGTTTTCCTTTTTTTATGTCATAGTGACTTTTAATATATAGCACTGGATAAAGATAATGTTGAAGCGTGGTTCATAATCTAACGTACTGTTCTCACATATGTCTGAAACAGATCACAGAAAATCTCTGAAACAACCGATTCCAGAATTCCAGTGGTAGTCAAATTCTAGACATCACATTCAGGCAATGGACAGCTTTAAATCACCTAATTACTTGCAGCTGGTGAAAAGACTAGATATAATGTTAAACGATTGTCATTAAGGTAGAAGAAAAAGAAGATAGAGAGGAAGAAGTAAAATGATAAAGAGAGATAAAAGAAGTAAGAAATAAGAAACAGGAGAAAGAGAATAAGAGAAGTAAGTGAAAGAGAAGAAGAAAGAGAAATATATAACTTTTGGCTTAGCCTAATACTGTGTGCTCTGTATTTATATAACGAATTATGATTTCTGAATATCCTTAATTTCGGTTTATGAATACCTGGTGCAGGGGGGCGAACAGTAATTAAGAAATAGTTAGACTGAAACTTAACGTAACCTGCCAGAATTATTTAGATAGTGTGAACATGAAATTCTGTGAGTTGAAAAATGTATTTTTAATAAACAAACTCTTCTTTAAAAAAATACACCGTCTCCTTTTCATTTCATGTCTTTGCATGGTTTCTTACCAAATTGATACAAAACCATTTAAATCAAGAGCCTAACAGTTCTTTTAACAGATAGTAGTTGAGTTTTTGAGTTTTAGACACCAGTCAAAATTGAAATTGTAGTGATGTCCCGAAAAAATCAATTTCCATTCCAAAGTTTTGTACAGAAATTAATTTGAAGGAATTGCTAATATAATCTGAAACTTGACACTCCTCCTACCCCGCGAGTAAAAAATGCTTTATCTTAGGACTAGACTGGCCAACTTCTAGAGGAAGATTTCTTTTGCCTGCTTGTTTTAATCCGGACCATAGTGCGGCGGGGCTGTTGGATGCTTACCAAGAGACAGCTACGCATCCGGGCGTTTTTTGCAACAGTCAACGAGTGTCATCCGGGAACGGCATCTTAGGAATGTCACTCCAACCTCATGCTGTTCCCGAAACACAGTGTACACTTATGAGTAGTGGAGATGGCAGATATTTTGACATGGCGTCGGACGAAAGTTAAAATAAGTGATTTCACATAATGCACATTATCGAATACAAATTACAAAACTGTCCTCTTAGTTTCAGCGCCTCCTTGACGACACTATCCAACCCCATAAATTTACTGAATAGTAAATATTTTAATTAAATAACTTATTAATATTTCAAGAATAATGCAATGTATTTATCATAAATTTCTTATAACATTCCAAATAAATCAGTCAAGTATGAAAGAACAATAAATTTTCACAGAAAGACACACAGCGTGTTGAGAAAAATATTCTAATGGATTTGAATATGGAATTTCGTCTTCAATGATCTTCAAATAGGGATTCAAATATTTAGCACCTAATCTGTGTGCTTAGCTACATAGTACTCTCATCAGGGAGTCCGTGCAGTTTAAATATATTTTATAATATTTTACTAGCTTGAGAGAATCTACATTGAATTTTCATTTCCGCTCACAGTTTTCATATTTGCATTTCTATTTCTCATATCATTTTTTTACTTTCCCGTATACGTAAGTGTATACGAAGAAATATACGTAGAGTAGGGAAAGTTATGTAATGCTGTGCGAAAACCTGGCGAATTTTCGGCAGATAAAAATTCGTTGCTGGGCCGTGATAAGGAAAAAGTGGATAAATACAGTTGCTAAATTAAGAAAAAAACTAACATGTGGTGTAGCTAGAATCCCTGTTTTGTGGGTTCTTGAAACCGAAAAAAAAAAATTGAAAGCAAAACGTCCGTCCCACCATCTATCCGTCTGTCCGTCCGTTCGTCAGTCCGTTCAGTGTATGTGAACAACACTACCGCCTAAATCTATGCGTACGATTGTTTTCAAATTGCCTGAGTCGCTCTGCGATTTTTAAGAACATTCATTAATTTTTGGAGAGTATTTTACATGATGCCCCCGGACATTTTCAAAATTTTGTCAAAAACGGCTCAATTTTTTTCTTTAAATTTCTTGGAAGAATAGAGTAAGATACACTTATTAAGGTGGTATAGGTTCAATTTTCACGGTTAACTCGGAATTTTCGAAAATTGCAAAACTCTGAATTTTTTTCGGACTCTTCCTTCAACTGCAAAATTGACGACAGAGATTTTTCCTTCAAATAAAATTTCTTCTTCATAGTTAGTTCTTTTCTTGAGGCCGTGTACATTTTTTTTTAAATTTTAGTAATTTTCGCGCAATATTGCGTTCAATATGTGCAATATTTAAGAAAATACAAATACAAGGTTTTTCTCAAAAACGGCTCCTAATTTGTTCTTTAAACGTATGTTAAGAATAGTGCCTAATGTACTCTATGAGATGACATAAACGCCAAATTGCTCTATTTTTTGTTTTGTTTTAAAAATGTAATATTCTGACTTGTCTCTCTCGTCGTTAATATTTACAGTAGCGTCGACGTTTGTTCACATTATTACATTGATGAGTTAATATGCTTTAAATAATGTTGTCTAAAGTTTCTCGAAAACTCAATCGTTTTCTATGAAAACTAGCTTAAAATTCCGCATTTTCAGAAACGCTCAAACGCCATTTTCTCAAAAATGGCTCCAAATGTTTTCTTCAAACTTCTTCACTCTTTAATAGGACGTAAAGTTCAATTTGTGATATTTTTTCTTGTTGCAAAAACTACATAAATGTATTTTTTTAAGATCTCGCAGACCTTTAATATGCACATTACTAGCAATTTGTAAAGACTGTTATATTTGTGAGTGCAAGTGCTTCAAATGACTTCAAATGAAGCGTTTCGAAAACTCAAAAAATATCTGTGAAAAAGAGCTTCCAATTTCGAATTTTTAGTAGCGTTCAAATGCAATTTTTTCAAAATTTTCAAAGAAAATTGCCAGTTTAGGACGATTTTTTATTGTTATTTAATATCCGAAAATTAATATTTCCGTTCTACCAATAGGAAACTGAAAAATTAAGCAAATGTCAAAATGTTCTTTGGGCGGCAATAGATGGCAGCTGGCACTAGTATGTGGCAATTCCGAATAGCTACCCCAGACCCAAGGAAATAGAAAACTAATTCGGGAAAGTCTGTGTCATTCTGTAGCACCACTAGTTACTTTTGTCTTATGACCACTACTCCCTCTCTGTACTCAACTCTCCCAGAATTCCTCTCTCTCATTGCACGCGGTATGTTTTATGAAGCGTTGAAGACAATCTGCGCATTCCGATCGAGCGCAGAGCTTGGCAGTGTCACTGTGTGCGCGGCTAATCAGTGCTGGTCTATGACGCTACGCGGGGACTTTCGTTTCATTACCGCGCGCACATATTCATGTAAGCAGCACTCTCGCCTGCGATGCACTCCGTCAGAGACCGTAGTACTTCTCTCCGTGCAACTTTCCCGGCGTCTCTCTCCCCTTCCGTTAGAGAAAACCCTTCCCCTGCGACCACCACGGAGATGCCTGATCCGGAGCAGGGCCCCCCAACGGGGGTACCTCGTGATAATAGTTGTTTACACACTTCAAGTGTGGAACTGCCGACAGGAAGCCCGTCCTGATCAGGAAAATAAAGACGTGCTACTGACAAAACAATTCCAGCTCCGTACGATATAATTCTTCTTATCAGGAGCAGGCTGTAATGTGATGGTAAACCACTCATCAAGCAGCGTTGAGCCCGTGGTTCAATTTTCAGACGATCTATTTGGAATTTGTGGAGGACAAAGCGTATTCGCGCTAAGTTTTTCTGGGGTTACTCCCCCCTCCTTGGCAAAAAACTCTCGCCTGCGATGCCTGATCCGAGCAGGACCTCTCCTCGAAGTTGCCTCTTGATAAAAGTTGTTTACACGTATCAAGTATGGAACTGGTTGGCAAAGAAGACGGACTACGACAGAGGACAATTCTTACTCAATAATCCTTCTTATCATGGGCGGCCTGTGTTTGATGATCATCCACTTACCGTGCAGAGGTTCAATTCCTGATCGATCCATGAGGAATTTGTGGAGGACAAAGCTGATTTTTGCAGTGTCATTTCGATTATTTCCCACTCCAAAAACCTTTGGCAAATGATCACTTCCGTTTCTCTTGCAACTCACTTCACTATGGGTCGATGTCATTTTGTTGTGGCAGTGATATTTTAATGCCAGTGCACATGCGATATAAGAGATATTGAATATGAATTTAACAGACGTTGAGATTAAGAATATTGTGAATAGTCGTGTGTGTGTGTGTGTGTATGTATATACACACACACTCGCTATCTCTTCTCATACTTAGGGGCTAGGCGAAGGATTCAGCCTACCTAGAAGCAGCGTTTTCAATGATAAATATCTTCGTTGTGACTCAGTAAAAAAGTAATATTTAACATAGATCAGTTGTAGAACAAGTAAACAATGAGGGCCATTATGACATTTCGCGGGTGCTCACTGAGGCAACTTTTAATATGTAGAGACATTTAGTTTCATCCTCATTGTAACATTCAAGAACAAATTTTGGAATATTATTTTATATCATTGTTCCTGTGGCCATATTATTGTGTCTTTTTACAAACCATCAATCTCCAAATTTTTGTAATAGATCGACGAGTAATAGAATAGTATTATAATTTAGGAATAATACGAGTTGAAATTATCAAGAAGAGAGTAAATAACACATATTTTATAGTGTTAAGCATAGCTTGGGGTCATTTCCCGACCCAGCAGTTCGGGATGAACACTATTAATTTAACTGACCTAGTATAAAGCAAGAGGTTGCTCACACGTGATGTAACAGATTAATAACAAAAACTCCATCATTAATCTTTGTTTAATGTGTTGTCCCACGTACTCGACAGGCAATGCCTGCAGACCCCTTCCAACCATCGCAAGAGGCTCAGTGGATAATGCGCCCCCCTGTTACTCAGCGTCTTTGCGCGCGACCTCAAGTTCATGGGCGCTTGTACCTCTCTGTTGCTTTCTTCCTGCCTGCAGTCCTACGACATTCCACATACAATGCTTCTTAGCTTATGGCGCAAAGTCGGAATTCAGTATATATACACTGAACGTATTATGTCTGAAAACACGTCGACGTCGTGAAAAGTATTGTTTTTAATGCTTCGCGTATTAAAAAATACCACGAGCTTATTCAAATGTATTTCTATTTATCTCTTGACCAGTGTTTTCCTTTCCATAGTTGGTAACACATTGCCTCTTTAAATTTATTTGCCAATTTTCTTCGTTGTTATTATATACGTACAACTACGTCTAATATGGCTAATTCGCGAATAATCCCGCTAATTCCTACATTAATCGGTCGGTTTGGATGAAGCTGTATAACGACGATGAATACGTAATTTTTGGACATCATCCAGTTAGTATTATCCGCAAATACATGGCTAAAGTAAGGTGATTTTTCAAGAAATAGGCGTCTTTTGAGTTCATGAGAAGAACCGGAAAGTTATGTGAATTCAACTAAGTGTTCTGAATCCGATCGTTCGCGCAATTTCGAACAATGGAAGATGGGTACTTGCCAATACAATCAGAATAATGAAAACGACGGACATTTGCGATTTCCAAACTGTTTGTGCGATTTCCAAATCTGAGTGAACAAGGCACTAGTTCTAGTAAGCGGTAATAATTACTGACATTGACAGTGCAGATTCAGTATTTTCGTCTTTTGTTAAGTGAAGAAGTATATTATAGAAGTAGGAGACGAAACAACTATTTTTTCTTTCTCACTTACAGTGTGTGAGATATAACATATATTGTGAGGGACATAACAAACATACGTGTGAGATAAGCGTGCGCGAAACATAACGAAGCGTCAGCGAAAAATCTTACGCACACGGCGTGTTAAAAACAGTATACGTAACACGTGCGCGATGTTACTCGCGCACTTGTTTTGTAACTTACTATATTTCCCTTATTCACTCTAGTATCATGTAACATGTATAAAATATTATTTCTCAAGCTTGATATTAAGTTAGTATTGAAAATATACTCTTTCGTAAACAGCCCTATATTATTATTATTATTATTATTATTATTATTATTATTATTATTACAGTAATAGTAGCTTTCGATGTATCAGAAGCATTTTGCTCATTTCAAACAGCTCTGTGCAGACGATAAATTCATAAGGATTCCGGTCTCCTGAACACAACCTATGTAAAGCAAAAATTTGCAATGTGATTTGCTGATTCCAGCTGTGTCATTTCGGACACTGACACAAAAGAAGTTCTAAGATAGATAGATAGATAGATAGAGAGAGAGACAGACA
Organism: Acheta domesticus; assembly: GCA_031308135.1. NCBI lineage: Eukaryota > Metazoa > Arthropoda > Insecta > Orthoptera > Gryllidae > Acheta > Acheta domesticus. Next base: position 159,132,422 of record JAHLJT010002406.1, on the reverse strand, counting down.
GACAGACAGAGACAGAGACAGAGACAGACAGACAGACATGGAGATAGAGGGAAAAAGGGAAGAAATATCTCCCAGGAGCCACATCCCAAAACGCTGAAAGTTTGAATTTATTAATCTGCGTAACGAAAGTGTTCTCCTCGGAGAGTGTTGTAAAACATCATCCAAACTGATATTTTAGTTATTGCACCCACTAATCAATTCGAGTGATTACCATCGCTTCACGTCGCTTCCTCGTGAGTCTTCCTCGGAGTAAAGGCCAATACCCAATGAACCTACTTTCATTCGCTCGCCAAGCACTGCAGAAGGCACGCCCACCGTTACTTAGCAAGTCCCCTCGCGCATTCACTATAGCGCGCGAAAGAAGAATTACGCCTTTGTTAGGCGGAGTGTTTGTAGCTAACGACTCTCAGATGGAGATAACCTACAACTCCATAGTTTGGTTCCGTCCTGAATTCTTGGTCATAAACGAGTGTCTTAGAGTAAGAGAAAAGCGAGCCAGAAAATAATACACCTCTTCGCACACATGAATATTAAAATGCATTTTCTACCAATAAAATTAGCATGTTATGAATAGTAATTTTTCACGAACTTTTAATTGTCATGCACCTGCATTCTATTTAAAATTAGTCATACTCACCAGAAGAAGATGTAGCCTCGTATTATTAATTCAGGAAAACGTGTTTCATGCCGGGTTGCGACATTATCAGTATTCCAAATGATGAAAAAGGTTATAATACAAATGTGAGCAGAAAAAAATCGTGCATTAAAAATTAGAAAATAAATGCTCTACATACGTCTTTGCTAAATTCATTAAGATAATCACAATAACATTCTCCCCATATTGATTTTCACATTTTGTGTAAATATGGGGATGCTGATATAACGTGTGTATGATGTACAGTAATCCCTCAACATTTGCAAGAGTTAGGGTCCCAAAAAACATCGCGCATGTCAATTTCGCGGATGCTAGGTCTATCTTGTAATGAAGAAAGGTGGGTTAGGTTCCTGGATATCGAAAAAACTTTAAAGAAGAAAGAAAAAATTGTCAAACAATTGCAGTAGAACTGAGTAAGTGCTATTACACCAAGAATTCACAATTATAATTCCAAAGAGAAGAAATGAAACAATATTTGAAACTCATTTCAAAGTTGAAAGTTATTGCAAATAGGATTTGGTTAATTTATGTTTCATCACCCTCGTCGTTGTTCTATTGTCCAAATATGAATGATCTCCATGTTAACATACAATCACAGGTGCTTTTATTTACAGACGATTGTGTTATGTATCGCAAAATCAAAGGTAGCGCTGACGAACAAATATTACAACAAAATTACAACAGATGCTTACGTGACTGCGCTGAAATAAATGACATGGTAATTAACGGATCGAAGAGCAAAGCAATAACGTTCGAGGGGGGACGAAATTATGAGGAACCAGATTATCGATTAGGTGAGGTCATCATTCCAATAGTCCCGTTATGAAAGTATTTAGGCATTCGTCTGTATAGTAAATTAGGGTGGGAGAAGCATATAAATTAGGTAGTGAGAAAAACGTGGAAGTATTTTTCATTTATAATGCGAATTCTAAAGAAAAGTTCTGCAAACGCCAAAGAATTAGCATATCTTTATTTCGTTTGTCCTCTCATGGAATACGGAGTAGTATATTGGGCCCGTGCAGAAACTCCCATCGGAAAATACAAGATAGAATACAGAGGAAAACGAATAAGTTTACCTATAGAACTCACTTAATAAAAAAGCCATGGGAACCTCTAGAAATGGGAAGAACAAGGGCGAGGCTTTGTGCACTTTATAAATCGTACGTACGTAGGTAGCCAGCGTGGAAGGAAATTCAGGTTAGACTGAAAAAAAACAAATTATTTATACCGAAGCGATGACATCCACAAAATTCGAACAAGGAAACAAAATTCAGATATTGGGGATATTCTCATTTTGTAACAGAGCAATTAGAGATTGGAACAGTTTTCCCGCAGCAACTTTCAAGGTCCTTTCCTCTAAGTGCCCGTAATTTTAGAAATAAGATTAGAACAAGCTGAGAATAATAGATGTTAAATGAGTAACTAAGTCCTCTGAAGTGCTGGTGAAGTGCTGGTTAGTCTAATTCAAAGCAAACAGTGTAGTGTAGTGTAGTGTAGTGCAGGTGAAGTGAAGTGTAGTGAACGCGATAAATGCCTTTTTTTCAATTTAATTTAGCCAATATCCATGTAGTTTGTATTGATTTTTAGTGTCACCAACATGTAATTGTTGTATATCATAGTAGAGTTGAAATAATTGTTATAACACTTAGTATTAGGAGATATTGTGATTATTGCATCGTTTTGTATTGTACTCTTTTACTATTTTTGTTATTATTATTGTATTGAAATTGATATTGATGTAGGTTCTTCCTGTTGATCCTGGTAACAATCGTATCATCCTGGCAATAATTAAATCGTACCACCTACACATCTAATCTTATTATTATTGTAATTGTTAATTAACAACCAGCAGGATACCTAATTACAGTTTTAATAAATATATGTATATGCAAGAGTTGCTGCTTCTATTTCTCCCATAGACTTCGAAGTTATTTCCAAGTTCGGATCACATTCAATTGCCCTTTCCACCAGAGCTTCTTGAAGTTTTAGAGCGCCATTAACGCCAGTTTTAACATTGAAATTAGTCCGGGATGCAGTTTCACTTCCGCTAATTCAACATTACGTTCAAGGTTTTCTTTGCTAATTATTTTCCGAAGCTCCTCTGCAGAGAGGTTATTATAATGAGAATTGTACAGATCCTGCTTGGCTTTTCTGTGCATGTGGCCAAAACCCTTACCTCCAATTTGACGCAACTGAATTGAATTATTGTACAACAGTGTTATTCTATTAACGTAAATTCACATTCCAACTTCGACATTTTTGAGGGATGTGATACATTGAGATTCGGTGCCTGCCGAGTTCGTTTTCTAGATGATGCTGACATAGGAAATGAAATGTGCTTGCTTAAAAAAATGTAGTGCGGACCAAAAGATGCCCTCGCGAATGTGGAAGTCCGCGAATGTAAAAACCGTTAGCATTTCTCTAATCGCGAATGTTTCTGAACTTCCGAATAGCTAATTCGCGTATGTTGAGGGATTACTGTACTACAAAAATATTTATTTACTCTGTGGCGTCAGATAGCGGGTTGAAACTTTATCGTTTCATTTTTCGATGTGACATACAGACCGAAGCCATTCATCTAGAGCCAAGCCATCCAAATTAAATTTGAACATACAAACACTAAGATACAATTCTAACTGTAATAAGACATTGAATTTTTACGGCAGTTCACAGAGTAAATCTCCAGGGCGGAAATTGACTAGGAATTAATGTTCAAATTTGCTAAGGTCTTTTGTGTTAAGCATAAAAGTTGCAACAGTTTTGTAAATAAATTAACTGGCATACATTTGTGGTAACAATATAAAATTCATTATTAAAAATAAACGTAAAAGTAAAAAGTAAATATATCATTCTACCCGCCCATTTAATTTATTTTCACTTTTATGTAGATTTCATAAATGGCCTACTAGGCAGTACAATGCTTGGCTAGTACGTCGACTTCGCTCAAGTGTTTTATAGTTCATTTAATTAATATCGGAAGATTATAACGTTATCACGACTATCACACTTGCAAGACTTCTGCTATTATTTTAGCAATATTTTGTATTAATTTGTGTAATTAAAATCACCCGCATTATTTTGTAACTAAGAAATATCACGTTACCTCCTGAGTATTGCAAGGAACTATTTCAACTAAATTAGGTGAGTGGGGTACATGTACAGATGGGTGAGTCATCTCTCCGTTAGTAATTGAATAATAAGTACAAATTATTAGACACATTTTTAAAAATGAATTAAACATAAATACAGGCGTCTGCGAATAAATGTCAATAACTTCTGGGAAGTAATTATTATATCGATATCGATGGTGGCTGTGGAGACATTTTCATGGTCATTGAGAACGGTATGTTCGCGTTTATATTAAAAGTTCATGTTTGTCTTCACGTCTACGCAAGGGCGTCCAGAATGAGGGGTGGGGGAAAGCGCGGCAACTTGCCCCAGGGCCCGACTTAATTGGGGCTCCGATTTTTTTCCTTTCAAAAGAAATGAAAAAGGGCCGTCCTTAAATTACGTAACGTAAATTTCGAGTATTTTCTATACCCCCTCCCCCTTGTTACACACTTCCTTATCTCTATGTACCGCAGCGTAACGCTGCCTCAGACCCCTTCCCTCCCCCTTAGCGTTACGTAATTTATGGATGACCCCAAAATATATCCATCTCTAATCCAAATTGAACGCTATAAGTTATATCTGGGGCATGAAAACAAAAGGAGAACATTTTTTGTTTCAAATAATTGTTTGATCAACTGCCCCAATGCCCCTGTTTTCCTCTGAGCACCCCTGCGTCCTACTTTACCGTTTCACAGCGTGTGTCCCCAAAATCCTTTGCTGCGACGAGGCGCGAACGTGGCGCTTTAAAAGGCGCACGCGGAATCGCATGCGGCCACCTGGGGCGCCTCTGGACGCACCGCGCGCCGTCACGCCCGGCCGCGCGACCGGCTGACCCGCGCGTGCCCGCCCTCCGCCGCGCCGCGAGCGCCGCCTGGGTCGCGGTGCTTGCAACAACGAGTATCGCCGTCCGCCGCCGCGCGCGCTGCCGGCGCCGCGGCGGCCCGCGCCGCGTCGCACGCGCTCGGTCGGAAGCCAAGCGCCGCACGTGCCGTCGCGCATGCGCGGAGTGGTAACGAGCGGACAGGGACCGAATTATGATACAGTGAGGCTTGTCAGGTGGAAAAAACACACCTTCTTCTTCCTCAAAATGTTAGCAATAAATATAATGCGATTTTGTTAACTTTGCCCCTGACAGGAATCAGCTGTTGAAGCTTTCATCCAATCGGGAGCTTAAAAGTGACGTCACTGTAGCGACATATAAGCTTCCGATTGGATGGCAGCGAAACAGCTGATTCCTGTTAGGGGGAAACTTAAGAAAATCGCAGTATAATCCCTGTAACAAACGTCTGAGGTTCGACCTCAGGAGCACAGATTCCCGAAGAAAGTGATACTTTTGTCATTTTTCGAATTAGTCGCATTCTCTACATCAGCGCAACTTTGTGCCCATTTCCAGGACTCTAAATGGTGTTTTAAGCTATGGAGGTCATTTACGTCAGTACGTGAACAGCTAGTGCATTACAATTCTTACGGCCGGCTGGTGGACCAGGTTCTGACAGTCCAAAATCTCGAGCTACCTCAAGAACGCGCGCGATAAAGAGCTGTGATAATTTTCACACCAATTCCGTCAAATAACAAATTTGCATTTTCCTTCGTTTGAATCCGAAAGAAGGAAATTATTTCGGAAATATTTAGAACTAAGTTCAGAGCTTCTTCCCACTATAAGCCCAGCCTTATGGACGTTATAGAAAAAGAAAAATCGTCAAGAAACTCTATGAAGTGAGGAATCTTTTATCAGCAAAATTATATTAGAAACATTTGTTTATTTAATGAAGGAGAAGCCTGTGGTGTTGTCTTTTCCATCTGAAGTCACTCATTCCGTATTCTAAGTCTGTTCGGTCACGATTATTATGTCACTCGCTTCTGTCGAATCATTTAGGGAACATGGTCGACAAGGATCGTGTAGAAATGATTTCACAAGCAAATTCACAAGCATTGTGTAACTTGAGCTGGGGCTGTGATTACCGATTAGATTTTTTCAGTTATTCAACTGAAGAATGTCCGCATGAAACCAATGTATTCGTGTAACAAGAAACCCTTCAAATTTATTTAAAGAAATATTACTTACAGGAATTATTCTTTAAAGAGTCCGAAAATTACGAATTTATTCGAAAGCCAATTGAAAGCGAATAGCACGGACCATTGATATTCCGTGATTGTGGGCTGTTTCCTTGCCATTAACGCGCCTGGCCTAATTTTGAATTTCTCTAAAAAAGAATTCATATTAATAGGCTCACCTACGTTTCCACACGATTTGCATAAATTTGTAAAAGTAGCGAATAAGCATGATATTAATTTTGTTCGGAAATGCATTCGGAAAAGTAGCTAAAAGAATGCTGTTGATAAACTTTCTCTAGTTTGGTTTAGTTTTCGAAATATTTGTGAGAGTGGCTGGCAAGATGTTGCTTTTTGTCTGTGAATGTACGAGTAATAGATTTGTACTGGGCGATTGCCTATTTGATAAATAAATAAACTTGAATAAATATGCTAAAACACGTGAATTCTTAGAATATTATGTTTACTGACGATATCGGAACAAACTAAATCCCTCATGTAAACCTTCCCTAGTGTTACAGGCTAATGTATTGCGGAAGTATACATTTTGCAGAGCGATACAATCTTAAACGATGCTCAGCTGTTTTAGAACTCGTCAAAATAATTCTACTTGCCTTAAAGAAGAATAGTTATGTTACATTTAGATGTAAGGTCCAAAGCGCCAACTTCAAACAAGTTAACATCGTGTTCACTACAGAGAAGTATCCGTTTGCCGCAACAGGTGTTCAGTCACATCCATTTGTAAAACGTTTATGGTCGTTAATGGCACCCATAAAAGCAGCTTTTGTGATCACGAATCACGTGATGAACGTTCGCATCTAACATTTAAGACCCAGTTTTAACGTACAACAATGCTTTCAACGAAATGTGTGTAATATAACGATTGCAAATTAATGAATTTTTAAAGAAGCGCCAAAATCAGAGAACTTCCTCATTTCAATTATTTCTCGGAGCGCACTTTATTTTCATTGTACGATTAGATCGCTTGAGAAAATCTCGAAGCTATAAACAAATGAGACAACTACAAAAGAACGAATGAAAGGAGCACCAATTGATATTGTTCAAAAGCTTCTCGATAGGACCTTTAGTTATGTTACCAGCTGTAGCTGTCACTTCGGTTCTAAGCTTAACCACGTTAGGCAAAGGCTGGAGAGTAATTCAAGATGGTGGCAGTTGCGGCTAATGGTTTTATATTCCGTGGAAGCCAATAAAATAATTTCCCCATTAACATTTACATTCATGTTTATTAGCTTATTTACTTGTTCGAAGGCGTGAAATGTTACGCGCTTCTTTTTATGCCCAGGAAGCGACTAACCGTGAGACGAACGCAACTAGTATTCAGTGCGAGGCAGCCTATAGTTTACGTGAGCTTGATCTCCTTGTGTTGCAATATCAGTGAAGCTTCAGGGTGTAACACCGAAGTAAGAAAAGACACAATCGTTCAATAATTCTGTTTTATTAATTAATGACATGCGAAAGTAATCTCGTGAGTAGAACCTGAAGCAGTGTGTTGATGATTTCTTTAAGTGATGTTCATCATTCAGTGTAATATTCAGGAATATAAGTAACACTGAAGTGAGAAAGGATACATTCATTTAACAATATTTGTATGTTAACTAATGAGATGTGCAAGTAATTTAGAGAGTGTGCAGTGTGTTGGCGATGTCAACATAAGTGATGCTTATGTAATAATTGCGGCGTAGAGTAATCAGTAACAGACGCTTGATAATTTTTCACTTAGTACCGTTTGAACACTAATAGAACTTCTCATGACTCACTCGATAACAACACATTACAATAAATTAGGGCGAGAATAAGAGTTTGCTACAAGAGAAATGAAACCTTCAAAACACAATTATAGTAACATTAAAATAACCCACCTGAAAAATCAATATCATTTGAGAATTAATGACAGTGCCGTTATACAATAATCGCACCATGTTACAAAGCAAGTCGTCGGAATCAGCTATGGAAAAAGATCAACTAATTCTCTCATATATTTATTCTCTTATAATATTTCAATAGCCCTCTTTTTCACCACCTACTTCGTCTCCGTGCTCATTGTTCGACATATCATTGTCATTAAAACTTCAGTGTCAAGGATTATGTCATATACTTATATCTCCCTTAACCTATACTCTTGATCGCAGAGCAAACTTTGAGATGTTTCGCGTTTCGCTACTTCCCGTCCTGTACCATATATGTAACTTCACTATTCCCACGTTTTGTCGAGCCCTCTTTATGCTAGATCAAGTTGGAGCACGATCGGGGAATGAGGGTTCGTATTTTGTTCACTTTGTTTGCCAATGTAAAAATGTTTTCTACTATTCTGGAGCGAAAATGTCTAGTTTTGAAAAGCTTTCAATCACACTTTGATACCTTCTTATTTATAATTGAAATAGGAATAGTGAGTTAATAAAGTAGGGATTGTAGAGCTCGAGAAAAGCGCTGATTATACTTCTTCAAAAATTTTTTTACTGTTTTTGACGATAAATACATCAAATAATCATTTGATTAAAAGTAAATCAAATGATGATCAATGATCCTTCCAAATGAACCTCAATTTGACTTGCTGGGGAGACCCCACGATTGCAGTGACTGGTATGACTGGGCGTACGGACGGACATATTCTAAGCCGCCATAAATGCCTTCTCTCAGCATAACTTCGAACATACACAGAATAAATACAAACGGAACAACGGAGCACCGAGAAATCTTGACGTAACGGCTGGGCGGAACAATCTTATCTCCCGCAAAATAACTGAAAACGAAGGCTATGACAGAGCAAGTGAAAAGAATACGACAGGAACGAATGTGCTTAAACGGAAAGCATGTGGTACTCATAGCTTTCTTTCTAATTGAAGGAATCGAGCCAACGCGCAGTGTGAACGGTGCTGGCGCTGTACCCGGGGCTCTGTTTTGCTACAACTGTCGCAAGACTCGCCGTTACTTGGCGACCGAAGACAGAAAGCAATGAAACTGTTACTTTTTTTCTGTCCAATTTGAGAAAGAGTTACAAATTATAAAGGCAGCTCTACACATGCGTCATTCGGAAAATAGCGAGCGACCGCTCGCTCCCTGAATCGCAAGCTAGGCCATGGGATTCGTGCTATTTGCCGAGCGTATGCGGTGTTCGCCGTAAGCGCCAGTTTTTTTGGAGCATCAAAAAAAGCGAACATCGCCGTGCACCTCGGCTTCGAGAGATTAGACGAGTAAGTTGCTCGCTACCCGCCGAATGCTGATTTTCTGGATTGATTGATTCACGTTTCCGGGCACGCCAACTACTGAGGTCATTAGTCCCATAGTGTTGTGAATGTTTTAATATTGGGAGTTGGTAGTGTTTCTCCCTGCTGGATACTGAGATGCAGCGCCGACCTACAAGTCGGCTTGGGGGATATTCCCATTCAGTAATTTTCCCCCGGCAGAACACCGCCCCAGCCAGGATAAGCTCTATTATCGCGACATGTCAGATAATGAAATTAATATAAGTATCTGTGTAAGGGGACAAGATAGGACAAGGAAGGTGAAGAAAAGATCGCGCGCGATGCGTGATCTGTTTGTCAGAGTACTGCACTGGCTTTCGCCTGGTATTCTTTGAATTTGTGGAGGTGCCTCATGATATACATTGGGTACTATCATAAATAGTCCACATGTGACATTTGAAATTAATGAATAATTGGACGTGACTGATTGCTTGTTTTATTTTGGATACAGAATGTTCAGAATCCTTCGCCATCAGTTCAATTTTCACGATCTTTCCTGAAGTTGAATTTATTTACAATTTTCTGGGTGCAAATGAAAGCAAAATGATTTGTTCCAAAATTTCTAAATTCACGTAAGTATATATGTCCAATGTGTCCCAAGGCATGGAGCCTTAATTGCCACCTCCAAATGAAATCGAACAATCTTTTTTTCAATATTTTTGTTTAGGTAATAATTTACTGTTTCATTTTTTTAGGATTTATATTACTACACCCCTTCTGATTCTTTAATGATAATTTCGACTTTCAACTGTTCATAAAATATTCGAAACAGTCGCTATGCGTAATCACTTCATGAAAACGGCGTTCTCTTACGTATACTCACACACGTTGCAATCTTATTCTAGTATCTGTCGATGTAGAGAATACTTCTGTTTTCTTAGCAACAAAGTGTATGTTTAACTAATTGTAGTTCTTAAACACATACTTTAACATAACTGCGTGTAGTTCTTAAACATACACTTCAACATAACTACTTGTAGTTCTTCAAGAAAAGGACGTCGCCAGTTGTGTCCTTTCGGAAAAGACGGTAAGTAGAGTAAACGCTCACGTCATTGTGTTGCAGTAATATACCAATATAAAAATATATGAGAAAAAACTTGACTATGGCAAGTAAAAGGACAATCCGCACATCTCCTGGAGACCGGTAGCTTAGCAGCCTATCCCGGCTTAGGACTTAGAGCGAACTCCCGGCTGGGTCGGTGCCCCGCTGGTAGAAGATATCTGGTTGGGGAAAATCCCGCAAGTCGACGGTAGGTCGGCGCCGGATCTCACGATCCAGCGGGGAGATCATCGCCACCTACCAGCAAAAAACATGCACTACTCTTATGGAATTAATGACCTCAGTAGTTGACGCACCCGAAATCACTAACAATCAATCACTCAAACAACCCGCATCTCACAACTGCGAAGCCCGTAAGCCCGCGTCATGCGACCTGACAAGGGGGAATTTTAAACGTTTTCCGTGTTCCAGGGCGTGCCCAGTACAGTCCACATGTCGCACGAAACCAAATGCCAGAGCGTCATTGTGCAGTCCTCGCTGCCACTCGAGGTTGCGAGGGGGAAGGGGGGAGAGGGCACTTTCGCGTGCGCGCGGCGTCGAAGCGTGAGGCGCTCTGCGGGCGTGTTCCTCGTGGACACAATGCGCCATCGAGGGCTCACGTAATGGGGAGGCGCGTGGCGCGACGCACTTGACCTGCGAGGAGGAAGCGCGCGACGACGTGTCGGCGTGGCTCTTCTTCCTCCTCGTGGCCGCCCCGCCCCCGCGACCCCGCGCTCCACACCTGCGCGAGCGATTGGCTGAGGGGTTAGTGTTTCAGGGCGCGACAACGACTTTGGTCATTAGTCCCGTACGTGGTATAGCCGCGAGATGGTGCCGCTCTTTCACTTTTGGACCTGGCTTTGGGTGGCTCAGGTCATCAATTGATTTCACAGCTGAGGCCTCTGACCAGAAGGACCTGGAGTTCGAGTCTTCACGCTCGTAGGATTTTCCATAGCTAGGTCGAATTCGTCCGCTGTTTGGTAGAGAATTCTAACGGGCGGCTGCTCTGATCGGTAGTTTTCCATGGTTCCTACGCTCCGCCATAACAAACGGGCCACGGACCGCGTGAAATTTTTTCTTCCTCTTCCTTGTTCTATCCTCACCCCTTCCTTACATACATTTACACATACATGCACTTCACTACCATACATGCCGGGAGACTAGTCGGGACTTTAGAGCATGTTCTGGCTGAGACGGTGCTCCGCTGGTGGGAGAAACCTGGTTGGGGAATCCCCCCGGTAGCCAACGTGTAGGTCGGCGCCGGATCTCGTCAGTCCGTGGGTAATAACATGCACTTCACTTACGGAACGAATGACATTAGCAGTTAACGCGTCAGGAAACACTAATCAATCAATCAATTCACCTCTGAAACGTGCGATCCGACGCCTATAAAAATATAAAATATTTTCCCTAAATTGAAACGTTGTTGGAAATATGCAAAAGTTATACATTGACTATCATTAATAAACTGGCACCCACTCTCTTACTAATAAACATTAAAGCAATTTTAGTGAATGTACTTAACGGAAATTAATACAGGTATATCTCTTTTTGTAATTATCTGAATGTGAAGAAACGTTCATTACAGCAAATACTATTTCTGTCGATGGGAGTTACGTTGCAGTAATCTAATGAGCTCACACATTTACTCATGCACGCCATCTGTAGCGCAGCCTTTCCCGTCAGGTAATTAACCGTCGGACAGTGCAAGCTAATGCCGCTGGGAGATCGATGTCGCCTCTTCTCAGTGATCTGACCCACACACGTAAACCACCCTCCACTTCAGCTATTTCCACGGAAAGGCGAATAGCTAAATAACAAACCTCTACAAGCCTCATAAAGGAAAGGAAATGTGTAATGATTAGCATGTCGGACTGTTATACTCAAGTTCACGGGTTCAAACCCAATTGAAGCCGTGGATTTTTAAGGGGGAAAATTCTATGTGCACCTTCCTTCGGAGGGTAACTTAAAGCCGACTTTTCCATATTGTAGATTTATTGCAGCTTCTAAGTTAAATTAAAATCACTTATTTCGTCTTTGGTGCTACTTTCTCTATTCCCAAGTACTACTGAACCATTTATAGAGGTAAAATACATTATTTTCCTCGGGGGAGCCTGTAACCCCTAGAGGACGAGTCCCCAGGTGGCGGATAGGGGAATGCCTCCCAGATATGGGTGGTAGGAGGGAAATGAAATACCTCCCGCGGACCAACAGGCACTGCTGCCTTGCAGTTGAGCATTGTACTGCCTAAAGGCTAGAGGAAGACAACCTCAAAAATAAATTACCTGGTCCTCCAGGTTGGGGGTTGGGCAAAGGGCCAACAACCCATTCCCGGAAAAACACAGTGTTACGAAACACAAGCAACAGCCTCGGATAGAACAGTTAAATATGAAGACAAGGCAAGGAATAAAAGGACATGATATGAAGGTGGCAACTTGGAATGTGAGAACAATGATGAAAACAGGAAAGATGGATGAAATAGGAAATGAAATGATTAAATATAATATTGATATAATAGCACTACAAGAAGTGAGATGGCAAGGTAAAGGACGGATAGATAAATCGGACTACACAATGATTTACAGTGGTAGTGAGGAACGAACAGGACTTTATGGCACAGGTTTTATACTGTCCAAGAAAACAAGAAAGAGTATATTGGAATATGATATGATCAGTGAACGTTTTGCTAGGATACGCTTGAAGGGAAGATATAGTAATATTACAATGATAACAGTGTATGCGCCATCTGAAGATAAAGATTAAGAAGACAAAGAGAAATTTTATGAAGAACTTGAACAGATATGTAACCAAGTACCAAAGTATGACATGATCATTGTTTTAGGTGATTTCAATGCTAAGATAGGGAAAGAAGATATTATGAAAGATTATGCTGGCAAGCACACATTACATGAAGTGAGTAACGAAAATGGCAATATGCTAGGGCAATTTGCAATAAGAAATAACATGAAAATTAAAAGCACATGTTTCCCACATAAAAGAATACATTTGGGAACGTGGAGGATCGCCAGACACAGAAACAGTTAATCAAATTGACCATGTACTAGTCAATGGAAGATATTCCATCATCCATTAATGATGTTCGAAGTTATAGAAGCCCAAATTGTGACTCTGATCATTACCTAGTGAAAGCAGTAGTAAGAGAAAAACTATTGAAAATTAAAGACCAGGAAAAGATTATTACAAGTGAAATGGCTGATCATTACCTAGTGAAGCAGTAGTAAGAGAAAAACTATTGAAAATTAAAGACCAGGAAAAGATTATTACAAAACAATTGGAAATAAACGAATTTCAGAAAGAAGAGGTAAGGTGGAGGTATCAACAAGAGATAAAGGAACATCTGGAGCAACAAACCGAAAAAGATGATATAGAGGAGGAATGGAGAAGAATAGAAGAGATAATAAAAAACAGCTGCAAATAACCAATTAAAAGAGAAAAGATGGACGAGGAACAACTGGTTTGATGAAGATTGCAGAAAGGCTATAGAAATTAAAAATGAAACCCGGAAGATGATGTTGCAGAGACTTACAAGAAATAATAAAGAAGAATATAAGAACGCAAGAAGGAAGGCTAATATCATATGCAAGACGAAAAAGAAAAATATGCTAAGCAAACAATTCCAAGAAATAGAAGAGCTAAATAAAGGAAGTGAGATTAGAAAATTCTATGCTGCCATGAATAATAAGAGAAAAGGCTTTCAAATAAAGGACAGAAGATGCAAAGATGAGAATGGAAATATACTTAGTAATGAAAAAGAAGTAATAGATAGATGGGCACAGTATTTTGAAGATCTGCTAAACAAGAAAATAAACTATGTAGATATAGTGAAAGGTAAAATCGGAACAAGAGAAATAAGAAGTGAAGAAATTAAACCTGAACAAAAGGAAGTGGCGCTAATGATACAAAGAATAAAAAACTAATAAGGCACCTGGCGCAGATCAAATACAAGGGGAATTAATTAAAAATGGAGGTATTACTTTGGAAAAGGCTATATGTAGATTAATAGGCAAAATATGGGATGAAGAATAGATGCCAGAGAAATGGAAAGTGGAATGATATGTCCAATATTCAAGAAAGGAGATAGATTGGCTTGTGAAAATTATAGGGGAATTACTCTACATGAATGTTGTTTACAAAGTATTATCAGGAATAATAAATCACAGACTTCAAAAGTATTATGAGAAAATTATTGGAGAATACCAATGTGGATTTCGTCCTTATAAAGGTACAATGGATCAAATATTTGTAGTAAGATAAATTATTGAAAAATTTCAGCAACATGATATAGATATTCACCTATTATTTGTTGATTATAAACAAGCATTTGATTGTATAAATAGGAAGATCCTTTATGAAACACTCTATGACATAGGAATACCAGAAAAATTGATAAATCTGTTTAAGATGACAATGAAAAATACAAAAGCAGTAATTAAATGTGGTAACAAAAAGAGCAAACCTATTACAATAGAGACAGGAGTAAAGCAAGGAGACAGTTTATCAGCTACTCTCTTTATTATAGCACTACATAGTATAATAAATAATTTAACACATAACAGTACGATATTTTATAAATCAGTACAAATATGTGCTTATGCAGATGATACTATTGCATAATAGCTAGAAATAAAAGAAGTTTAATAACATGCTACGAAGAAATGGAAAGAAAAGCGGAAACAATAGGCCTAATAGTAAATGAGAAGAAAACAAAGTATATGGTACTTTCCACATCAGAGACAAGAAGGAGCCCCCAAAATATTAAAATATTGAATAAAACCTTTGAAGGAGTTACCAACTTCAAGGATTTAGGAACCCTTATTAGTAATCAGAATGACATGAGGGAGAGCATCAAAGAACGAATAAAGGCAGGGAATAAAGCATATTATATAAATATGCAAATACTAAGAAATAAATTAATAAGACGTAACACGAAAATGAAAATATATAAAACCTTAATACGTCCTGTGGTAACATATGGGGCAGAGGCTTGGACGTTAACAGCAAATGATACAAATGAGTTAAGGCGATTTGAACGTAAAATAATACGGAAAATATATGGACCTATCAAAGATCAAGAGATATGGAGATATAGACGCAATGATGAGATCAATTTAATATTGGAAGAAAAAGACATTATCCGATTTATCAAAGCGCAAAGGATCAGATGGTTGGGACATATTGAAAGGATGGAAAAATCAAGAATTCCCAGAAAGAAATTAGAAGGTGGTCTCTTCTCCAAACAGAGGAGAGGGCGTCCTAAAAAAAGATGGAAGGATGATGTATTAAAAGATCTAAACATCATGAAAATAAAGAATTGGAAAAAGATGGCAGAAGACCGAAAAGACTGGAATGCTGTTGTGCGTGAAGCCGAGGCCCACAAAGGGCTGTAGAGCTAGAGAAGAAGAAGAAGAAGAAGAAGAAGAAGAAAATACATTATTTATATGAATACGTTACAACTTACCCTATAAGATACATAAAACGCAACAACTAATTTATGTTAATAAGGTTTAGAAAGTATAACCCAATTGGTAAGGAGGTGGACATGTTATTATTACCCGGTAACAATTTTTTTGGCAAATGAAAACCTTGCAACTTGTGTAATGTATAGAGAACACTCAGAGCCAAAGTATGTGTCATATTTATGTATGTATGTATACTTTTCAACTACATAGAATGCTAAACATCTTTCAAAGATAAATATTTTTGAGAGTAGTAGAATAGTTTAAGAATTTGCCCGCTCCTCCCCCCATACAAAATTTCGCAACAGTGAATGACTATTTTATTAGTGCAACGGTAGAATTCTATGTGAAACAAGGGTGTTTTCATTATGTGGTTGAGACTTGATTGGTTTCTCCATCAATACGTACTTCATCTTAACATTGATAATAGTTAATATCTCATCATCATTCATCCCTCATAATTAACTTACTTTTCTTCATAACAGGGAGTGAAAATTTAGGGTTTCCGGACGCTACTGCTACCCTGATCAGTAATGCCGTAAGTGTTTTTCACGAGAAGTGGCGGTGTGCCTTGCTGAAAGTGAAATCCGGCACTGACCTACACGTCGGCTTGCGGGTCTTTCCTCCTTCGTATGTCTCATCTAACGGAGCGCCGACCCAGCCAGGATAAGCTTTGTTACCGACTGGTCTCCTGACGTGAGTGATAGTGAAGTGCCTATAAGTGTAAGTAAGGGGTGAAGATAGAACAAGGGAGAGGGAGGAAAGATCGCGCGCGATTTGTGGAACGTTTTTTGGATTATTGCTTCTGCATTCGCCTTTTACTGATGGGAGAAAGTCCGGAAAACTACCAAGAAGTGCAGCGGACCACTAGATTTCTCCAGATAGTGGCTGAATTTAACAGAGTGGAAGACATAGACACATAATTACTCTGAAGTCCACGAAAGAGGAAAACATAAACGTATACGTTCTCCCTGACTACTCTAAAAGCATGAGTATGACACTCATCAATCAATATACGCCGGCCTCTATAGCGGAGATCGTAGCTAAAGGGCAATAAGCTGGCTTGGCTCAAAGGGCCGCGGGTTCGAATCCCGACTGGGGTATGGATGTTTGTGTGTGTTCGTGTTGTCTTTACGTGTTCTTCCTACAATTCCCCCTACAGTTAAAGCAATCACAGTAGTCGCTATATGACCCAGTTGTTAAAAAGCGATATAAAAAAACAACAATGAAAAAACTTTCATACTTTACAACAGAATATATGCATTACCCTACTACTTCATAAGTGAAATTGAGAGTCTGTACTGCTGTGATGCGCGTGATGCTGGGCGCCGGCTGGTGAGTGTCCTCTGGGGGATTAAGGGGCGAGGGCGATGCGGTGTGCGTGCAGCGGCGCTCAGCGGGCGGCGAACCCGGCCACGCCCTGCCCCCTCTCGCCCCCCGCCCCGCCCCCAGCAATTAGGCAAATGTGGAGCGCGGGGCCTATCGCTCCGCTCGCCCGCCCGGGGGCCTCCGACGACGCGCAGCCGGCTTCCATCCGTCAGCCCGCCCGCGCGCACCGCGCCCAGCTACAACTTTCTTTCGAACACTGCTCGATGTGCAAACTTTTTTTTATTAAGTTCTTGAAACTTCCATAAGGAATCTTTGTTATTATTTTGACATTTTTGAGTTGATTAAAAAATAATTAGTATTTTTTTTTCAATTGTAACTTTTCCTCGAATTTTTCAGCATTTTTGGAAAAATATTATTTTTATTATCTTTGTTATCGAGTAATGTTTATATGAAAAGGTTGGTTTATTGACGATAGTATACAAAATGTATCATGTAAATTTAAATAAATTGTGAATAATAATTTTCGAGAAAAAGTACATGAATGTTGTACGTACATTTCCGATACGTACATTTTCGGCAAACGCCATTTGAAAGGTGTACATTTGCTCTACTAGAACATTTCTGCTCCGTATTTTGTATCATCTCCTTCAGCGGAAAAGACCAATGCTACCAACGTATGAACAAGAGCAAGTTTCAATTACTCATTAATAACCAACATGCGCAAAAAATTAAGAAAAAATAGATATATTGAATGTGGTGTCAAAAAGGAAGTGTGGCTCGTGCGTAAGAGTGTCCTCTTATAAACAAGAATTAAAGGGACTTTCAGACGTCACAAATGAAAAAGGCTGTATATTTTGCCAAAACACAAAAATCGATCATTTGACCCATATCATGGTACCATCTCCCCATCAGGAATTTAATTCATTTTCTTAAATTGTACATTACACATTACATCGATATTATTCATTACATTGATATTGTGCTTTACATTACATTAAATATTTTCATTACATTATAACTTCAACATTCATAAAAATATATCAACTTCTTAACATTACAACTGTTCCTTGGGTAATCTTATACTTAAAAGTTTCAATTTACAAGATTTCAGAAATGCAAAAATGTCTTTCATACCTCTACTATTGGGTTGTGCAAAAGTGTTACATCTAATGGTAAAAAATCTTAACCTTCTTCAGTCTTTTAATTAGATGTTCATTTTCCCCTTTATATACTGAACATCGCCATATTACATTATTTAGATCTTGATTTTAGTATCCGCAATGGCATTCATATATCAATTTAACTCTAAATATTGATGAATTTAGACTAATGTACAGTTCTACATCGGTTCATCGTTGAAGCAAAATCTCTCCCAAATAATTTTCTACTAACCAAGATCTCACTGCTTCTTTATAATATGATATGTTAACTTTTGACATAAAATTAGAACTAGAATTGAAGAACATAAAAATTGGAACAGAAATTTGCCATTAATCAAGTTTGATTAAAAAAACAAACGCTATTTTATAACAAGAAAAAATCTATTTTAGGCAGCCGCTAGTAAAAGCGTTTTTAGGGCATGCTCAACGTGCGTAAAGTTCGATTTTTCGCGTCAGTGCCAAAAGTAAGACGACATCCAAGTATTAAGATAAATCTGCGAGTGCAACAAGGAAAGACTAGTGGTGCAAAAACAATGTATTTTCTCGCCTGTATGTTCACGCAAAATTGCGCAAAAAGTACCTACTCAAATTTTCGAAAAATTGTACATAATCTTATTTCAAAATATAACTTTAAGAGACAGATTTCATTAAGGCAAAAAATCTATTTTCACAACTGTAATTGTAGGAAGACCCCGAAAAAAATTTGAACTTTTGCAATTTTCAAAAAATGAGACCTGCACCATTCTCTTAAACGTTTTTTACACTATCCAACAAAAAAATAAAAAACGAGGGAGCATTTTGTTTTAATTTAGAAAATGTCCCAGGGGCTTAATGTAAAGTACTCCCTAGAATTAAAATATCGATTTTGAATTCAAGTGACCGCGATATCAGCTAGATCGATTGAGGAATACCAATTTTGAAGAAAATCCAATGAAGGGTTTAGCTGCTAGCATTGTTCACAAACGGACGGACAGACGTTTTGCTGACAATCGATTTTTTGCTATCAAGGACCCACCTGGATTCTGGCTATCACGTGTTAGTGGATTTTTTCTAAGTTCTGCAACAGGATTTATCCACTTTTTTGTTAGCAGGGCACTTCCTGTAATATGAGTTTTTCTCTCGAAAATTTGCGTTTTTTTCGCGCAGCATTACATAGCTTCCTCTCTATTCCGTAGAGAGAAAGTATAAATATTTTCGCCTGACCGTGATATATCATTAAGTGACTTGTATACTTCAGTTAAAATAAAATGAACGTCAGTAAGGTTGTCTAAAAAAATAGTGTTTGACACGTGGTGAAAGTGATTTTAATTTGTTCGTAGGATTGCACCACTCGTACGATCGGCCTGGTGGCGCAACCTTTCCTACTCGCAATATAAATATCACTTTTAGACCTCGCATCATAAATAATTGTTTATAACAGGTGCATAGCAGAGACACAAAATTCGGACTCATTTGCTCGCAGATTTCCTTGTCGAAGGCGAGATTGCAGACTTTGGCCACCGCCATTATGGTTAAATATTCTTGAAACCAGCACACGCAAAATTTCCAATGAATTTTTCATCTAATTCAGATACGACTCATCTTCTTTCCGTCTCATATCTTGTAGTTAAGTGTATCGTCTTAAACATGCGTATTCAGTATATGTCCCATTTATTCGTACGCTTTAGTTCTTTGTCAAAAAAATAGACTTGCTCTTGTGATATTAAGGTGCGGTTTGGAAATTCTCACGAAAATGAAGTAAAAAAAAACACCGAAACGGCCGATCAGATCACTCTCTAGCGTTCTCATCTACGCACTGGGTGACTTCATCTCCTCTGTTTTTACAGTATTCAAAATATATCACGTAAGAAATCGAAATTAAGACCTCTAAATATTCAAATGCGGACTCAGAACCACAAGCACTAATGCATGACCAAAACTTTTGACACTTGACATTTGAAAAAATTGAATGTGAAAACGAAATTCGACAAACTGCTATCTCAATAAAATAGAGAAGATCTTGAGATAATTTATTTCCGATACTCTTCTATACTACAGTCCAAGGAGAAAAGTTTAGGATAACCAAAACATCACGATCTGGAATTGTCGGTCTTAAAATCCGTGTTTAAAGTCCTTTTAATGCTATACCTTTAAATCACTAAAAATTACCGTTTAGAAAAAATGTTAAGCTTTCTATTCAACCACGTTTTGTGATTTTTGTTTTAAATGAAAGATAGCGGTCTCTTGATGACATATTTTACAGAGTATACAATCAATGTAAATTAAATCATGAAATTAATAGCATGAACGCCAATCTGCCATCTTTTTCATTACATCCTATGTAAGACCAATTATATTCCGCAGTTGTTCTTGGCCATTTTGTAACATTTGTTATCGAGTTGTAATTGAACTATGAAAAGCAGTCGACGTCTCGTGAGGTTATAATTAACAAACAAAATCTTCGAACATAGAGCCCTTAGAGTTGAAGATTGTGTGGTTTTAAGTGAAAATATTAGTGAGTGTATAAAACCGTCCAGCAATCGTTCGACAAGCGTGTCCCTTTACAAAAAAATGTCAATGACTGTAAATATCTGATGCCTTACATTTCTAAGTGAAGGTGGATAGCGTAATTCCCTGATATACTCCCCTGCAACATTCTCATACAGATGTGGGCAAATGTAAAACATTTTAATTACATTTTCACAAACATGTTTAAATTTTTTGGTTAATGTGATTAGTGAGTGTATTGTGCCAGAATTTGTAAATATCTCTCATTTCATTGGTCTTAGAAAACGAGTAATGAACTACATGAAATAATTTTCCTTATTGTGAATTTGTGTTACTTTCGTATTGTAACTTTTTTACAGTTCTTTCGTGAGATATAATTGCAGGAGTTCAGTTAGAATTTTTTATTTGGCTAATTTAATAATACTTCATATGGTAAACAGACACAAAATATTAGAATATTTTTAAATTATTTATATTAAATTGCTATTACATCGCACTTTGGGAGAATCTCACACCAGTTGTAATATCCCTTTCTCCGCGAATTCACGGGGCATTAGGTGCCAATTTTATAACCTAAACTCCTCGATTTGGGTACCACTAGCCCTTTCAAATTAATTTTAACATCATGGAATACTTCCCCACCGCGGATTCTGAGATAGCCCGAAGACATCTCAGATATATTAGTCGTATATGGGGAAGGGTGCAGAGGAAAGTTATAGAATGATCATGTAGAGCCGTGAACTTTCAAATCGAGAATGAAAAGTCCTGTAACCTCGACGTCCTCAACTACCTGGTTTGGATACATTAGTAACTAAAAATCGTGCCTGGGTCGGCTACATTAGAATATTATGGTAACGGCAATAAAAGAAAATAAACAGAACAAGAGAAAAAGAAGAAGAGAAAGAATCGCAGTCGAGCGTTTTTCAAATCTCCCACACTTTGATGGAAAGCGTACTGCAGACAGCTGCCAGTTGAGTTGTTCAGAGGTTTGTTACTGATGACATTGCAGTAGTGCCGCTCTCGCAATCGATTTTCCAAGTAAATTTTGTAAAAGAGCAACAATTTTACCTCATAAATCTTTAACACAGGTTTTGTAAAAGTCAGAAGATACCTTCCAGTCGGATGCAGTTGACCGTGCAAAAAATACAAATCTGACCACAATGCTGTCTATATTTCTCACATTTTAATTCCCACCGTACTGATGAAATATAATAAATAACTCTGAAGCAAATAGCTTAACAAATGTGTGGTGCGTTTCACTTAAAAAAACTGAAAATGTACCTTTATTGTTTGAACACAAATATAGTATTATTTCCTGGATTTGAAATGTGGGTAGCAATTGACTGATAAACGTACAATGTTATAAGCAAGTAACGTACAACGTACAATGTTATAAGCAACAAGATGCTGAATGGACATCAAATCCGTCCCTCGGAATGCTATCGAAATGAGGTACTTCTGTTGTTTGCAACCGAAGTAAACACCGGGGCTTCGCCAGTCGTAGAGCGTTCCTTTCGTGCTGTGGCAGCCAGGCGCAACGCAGGGGCGGGTGGGGGAGGCGGGGAGGGGGCTTGGCACGGGAGAAGGCTAACGGAGGCGCCACCGTCTGTTTGTGCGTCAACAGAGCAGCGGCGCGCGAACGCTGTCCCGTGGGAACCGGCGACTCGCTGTGGCCTGCTGCCCCTGCCGTGCCCTCAACCTGGCCTATTGCCGCCTATACGGCAGTTCTGGCCTGCCGTCGCTGAGTTTTGCCGTCCATTGCCAGCTGCACTCCTGTCTGCCTTCGTCCTGGCCTATTGCCGCTGTTGCCTGATGCTTTTGGGATCTGCTGTCGCCCTCACCTGCCCTTGTCCTGGCCGTGGCTTACACTTACTCTGACGTACCCTCCGCCCTGGCCTACACTCGCCCTGGCCTACCCTCGCCCTAGCCTACCCTCGCTCTGGTCTACACTCGCCCTGGCCTACACTCGCTCTGGCCTACACTCGCCCTGCCTACACTCGCCCTGCCTACACTCGCCCTGCCTACACTCGCCCTGCCTACACTCGCCCTGCCTACACTCGCCCTGCCTACACTCGCCCTGCCTACACTCGCCCTGCCTACACTCGCCCTGCCTACACTCGCCCTGCCTACACTCGCCCTGCCTACACTCGCCCTGCCTACACTCGCCCTGCCTACACTCGCCCTGCCTACACTCGTCCTTGCCTACACTCGCCTTGGCCTACACTCGTCCCTGGCCTACCCTCGTCCCTGGCCTACCCTCGCCCTGGCCCACCCTCGCCCTGGCCTACCCTCGCCCTGGCCCACCCTCGCCCTGGCCCACCCTCGCCCTGGCCCACCCTCGCCCTGGCCCACCCTCGCCCTGGCCCACCCTCGCCCTGGCCCACCCTCGCCCTGGCCCACCCTCGCCCTGGCCCACCCTCGCCCTGGCCCACCCTCGCCCTGGCCCACCCTCGCCCTGGCCCACCCTCGCCCTGGCCCACCCTCGCCCTGGCCTCCCCTCGCCCTGGCCTACCCTCGCCCTGGCCCACCCTCGCCCTGGCCCACCCTCGCCCTGGCCCACCCTCGCCCTGGCCCACCCTCGCCCTGGCCTGCCTGTATGTGGAAGTTGGAAAGGTTTGAAATGAGAGGGATGGGGAGGCTAGGACCTCGGAGAGGCTGAAGAGTCTGTGGAGAACGAGAAGGAACCGTGAGGACCTGTGATTAAGGACAAAATGATGGAGGACCTAGAATGCTCTGATCGGTGTTGGAAAGGTTTAGGAAGGTCAGGGACTGACTGGGAGAGGATGGAATGGGCTGGTAGGGGATTCGAAGATCTGTGAGGAACTGAGAAGAGCTGCGAATGGGAAATGGGGAGAGAATGTAGGAGGATGAAAAGAGATGAAATCTGTTGGAAGGGTTAGGGGAAAAATAAGGATGGAGAAGATGGTAATTGCACGTGATCGGGAGTGGACGAGAAGGACTGAGAAGATCTGAAAGAGGCTTAAAAGAACTGTGTCAATCTAAGTAGAACTGGCTGAGACTAAACAGGTGGAGTACCACTTCATAGGGATAGCACTTGTTAGGGATGGAAGTTGTTGGCTGGAACTGAAAGTTCCGATAGAGGCCGCGAGCTAGCCGCTCGCCGAATCCCGAGTAGTGTGGACGAGTTGCTTGCTATTTACCGTGACGAACATTCGGTGTTCGCCCTACCCCCCGCGTGTCGACCTTAGGTCACTTCAAAGGGAGCGAACATTCGCCGAATGCATCAGCTGGTCGGGATTGGGCGAGCAGTAGCTCGCTACCTCTCTTCCGCTGGCACTACATCTTTCCGTTACTACGTAAACATGCCAGCATTGATAACTATTTAATTGCTAAAAATTTACCCAAAATTAATTTTTCCTAATTAGCAATTAAATCGTTCTACAAAAGGCATATTTGCTTTTGTGGTAAGCGAATGTGGTGTGCCACCTGAACTCTTAAGGTCATGTTCATCATTAATTTCTCGGAAGTTTGAAGAGCAAAACAATTAATTTAAGAGGGTCGGAGTGGGGCAGCGACCTGCCGTAGGGGGCGGAGCGGGGTGGGGCGTGGGTGCCGGCGTCGCTTTCGCTGCGAGGGAGGGGTGGAGGAGGGAGGTCGCGCAAGGAGGTCGGCGGAGGACGAGCGCCGGCGAAAGCTCATTACGCCTCCCCTCCCCTCCCCCATTCCCCTCCCTCTCCCTCTCCACTGCGTCAGTGTGACACCCTAAAACTGCGACGACACCCATCTGGAAACAGGTTCACGAGGTTGAGGCTTCCGTCAAGCTACTTTCGTTGACGTCAAAGTCGTTTTCGTTTAACCCAAAGTTGCAGTCATACACGGTTACGCTTGTAGGCTTAAAAGATAACGCTCTTATGCTTCAAGGACAAGTCTCATAACATTTCAAAATAAATGATATATTTTACACATGCATTTGTGGTTGTAAAAGTACATATATTATAGGTATCAGCTTCTACCTTAATGTCAATGAAATCTATAAGCAGAGCAAGGTACCGTAACATCGTAACCAAGTAACGTAACATCGACTATCTGATTAAAGATCGTTCGTGATCATTTGTTTAATGTATTATAAATAACTGGAAAAATATAATAATCTACAACACAATATTTTTCAATATTTTTAGACAATACTAGAAACTGTAAGTAAATAATTTTAAAAAAGTGTATAAAACATCTTAAATTTTGCTTACGAAAATTCAATTAAGCATACTTCCAATATAATCATAGAAATTGAAGCGAAACAAGATCTTGAGTCTTCCTTCGTGCTTCTAAGTGTTAAGAGCCGTTATTTTGTATTCTTTTGCAATGATTTGTTCCAATGGTTACTCGCATGCGAAAACCTGATCTTCCGCTATATGTCATGTTTTTTCTTTTCCAAAAGCTGATTAATGTTTGAAAATGTTAGATATGCGTACCTCTGCAACACCTGCTGTGGTTGCGGCCGGTAGCTCGGATCGCGCCTTCCTACCAGTTAGTCGACTATTGCAAGATATCAAGATTCTCTGGTGTTGATGTCAAATGGTTGCTAGCGACACAAATTCGAAGCTCCATCCAGAATGCAAAGAAAGCAAGGTACATGCTCACAAATCCAGCAGAATAAAGTTGACGGTTGTAATGATGATAATGGAAATGATTTAGATAAATGTAAGTAATGAAGAAGACTTTGCAGATAAAATGTAGCATTTTCTGGCGAGGTTTAAAAAAAAACATTGGATATCTGGCGGGTTTTCTCATTTTAACAACGTTAAGCTACGCGTGTTCTGAATCAAATGGTAAGCCTATCTCAATTTAGCAAAGATTGGACCTTTCGCGATATGTGTTTTTTTTAAATAACCGATTCAATCCCCATATGCTCAAGGAGTTGTTTTCGAGCCACAAGATATACTTTATTTTTAAACGTCGTAGACTCGTGAAAAACTATTTGAATATTTCTCCAAGTTGTAATCATTCTTGTTTATAACCTGTGTGTTTCTGCAAAAAACGGTTCGGGCATATAAATAAAATTTTACAAATTTAATTTAGCGCAAACTAAATAACATCATATCTGAACTCAAAAAATGGCACATTGGAAAATGTGACAAGAGGAATAATATTTTCCTACATTCCTGTTATAAAATTATTGTTAAAAACATGGGTGCAGAGGGCAAAAATTCAAATTTTCTTCACTACATGTTTTGTGCAAATGCTTTGCTGTGTATGTTGTTCTTAATGTAATCTTCATAATACTTATTGATTAATAATAGTCTTTTTGGAAGTGTTTACCAAAATAACAGGAATATTTTAACAATTTTTTATCGTTAAATTCATCGGGAGGATTAGTTGCAATGAATGTAGAGATATACTTCTTGTTTATGAATTCTGAAACGTAAAATGAAACTTCCGTTATTCCCATTGTAATAAACCGAAACAAATCGGAAATAAGCCAGTGAGACATTGAAGTAATTAAAATAGCATGAATTGCGGCAGCTACGACAGCTTGTCAGACAGGTTGCAAAAGGTTAATTAAAACTGCAATTAACATACGTAGTCTAAGACAAAGGTAAGCGTGGCTCTGCACTGTTAATTCACTTCGTCTAAAATTTTTTATTTATCCTTACATCTAGAAAATAATGATAAAAACAGCTTGACGCTTCATTGCCAAAATTAGTTATGCACATTAACAAATTGTTTTGTAGTTGAATAATTACTATAATTTAACTTCTTTTACAATTTTCGCCCCTTCTATAACTGCTGTTTTGATATTTCACATTCAAGATATTCATGCTGGTTTAGATAATATTAACAGATATAGTATGTCCAATTGTCAATGATAATTGAAGGCATTTCGTGAAACTGAAAAATGTTCCATAATATATCAATTATTTTGTGTTTAATTTAATAGATCGGAGAAACAAAATTGTATAAATAATATCTTATCAAAGCGTGATATAAATCAAACGTTTCTTTCATACGTGTTTATTACTGTTTATCACAAAAAAAATTATTTTAAATATATTTAAGTTACTTTTGTATATTTCACTATCTTCGCCTGCTTTAGCTCTTTTTTCAGTGTGTTCTACGTAATACGTTGTCCTCTTCATCTCTTCTGTCGCATGAATTTCAGGTCGCTCGGATTTTTATGAAAATTCATCAAAAGATAAGTGTGTAATCTAAAATATAAACAGTTAAATGACAATTTGACCATTTTGACAATTTGTAGAAGAGGTATGAGCAAAAATATTAAGTATTGAAATGTCTCGGGTGACCGTTCGGTTGGCTCCAGCAAGGGGTGGACCACTGTGTAAGATATAGGTGTGTTCACTCCCACTCTAAAACTGAAGCTTACATGAGGCTAGTTCTCACAGTTCTTGCATATAAGCGCTGCGATCTTTGGGTCTCATTTGCCAAGGTCGTGATTGGTCGTGATCATTCGACAGCTCTGTGGCCAGCTGATTTCAAATTTCAAGTCAGTGATTTGTCGTTTCGCGGTGGAATTGGTAAAATCTAGAGATGTATATCTTAAGATGTCTACCTTAAGATGTACGATGCACGAATGTACGTATATCTTACACCGCGACCCAAACCGATCGTGTGCACCATACGGACAAGCGAGGAACTAGTCTCAGGCTTCAGAAAATTTGCTCCAAAGGTGGCTAGTTAACACATGTGTGTATATATATATATATATATATATATATATATATATATATATATATTACACCGTGAGGTGGACGAGGCCGTGGACTGTTGCGACTTCCAACGCCGAGCGCGACCTTAGATCAATCCACACCCTTGACATGCGTAATGCTTTTATGCTTGTCAGTGCGTAATGCTTTTATACGACTTTATAATATACGCAGTATCGACCTCACAGTATACGACTTTATAATATGTTAAATATATAATAAACAGGAGGGTTTATCATAACCCTTATCATAAATGACTGGTATCATTATATTGTTGGTTTCGTGTATTATTAAGATAATACATAATAGAAAACGCATAGAGTCCAAATTTGAAGTGATTTTTAAGTTTAGAAGTATTCCTAGTTTCTTGATAGCATTTTTCAATGACAGTGGTTTGGAAACAATTACGAGTAATTAATAACTTGTCCAAGAGAAGTTGCATGCCGGTTTCCAAGGAATAGAATCACTACAATATTGACAGAGGAGGTCATTGGAATGACCTATAGGTTTACATTACACATACTATTCTAAAAATATATCGTATAAATCGTAAGCTTGAAAGCAAACTAACTTAATGATATACTTTATAATTTAATGGTATTGTTTGAAGTTTTTAATTGAATGTAAAAACTTTTCAAAATTCCCCGTTATTACATTGCTTCTAACCAGATGAAAATGTGAGGAGCAGAAAAACACCCGAAACATCCAAATAATGCGTTCGATCTGGTGTGCAAATCAACTCAACTGAAAGCCGATTTTCGCATTTGAACTGGTAAGGTACTGGCATTGGTTTGGTTTGACCCTTCGCCTGGGGAATAATGATGCGACATTGATTAGAAAACATCGATGTTACAAAACATCAATGTTCATAATTGTAACTTCGATGTTAATAATACCTAGACCAAAAAACATCGATACATCTCGAAATTTTAAAAGTAGTTAAGTAACCTTTAACACTGAAATCGTACGTAACAAAATTTAATTTGACTGTGATCGTTCTTATTAACTGATAATTGAGATTTAACTAATAACAAAGCGTAACTAGTGATGTAGAATGGCACAGACTTTCTCATACTAGTTAGTTTTCTAATTTCTTAGGTCTACGTTAGCTTTTCGGTCTTGTATTAACCTCATCTATCGGCAACAAGTCTCAACGCGGCAATTATACATACAAATAGCTGACGAGAGGTCACGCCACTCCGGAATCACTGAGCAAAGCCAGTAACTGTTGCCAGTAATCAAATTTATACGATAGGCGAATAAACTTACAAACAGCCATTCCACCTTTGACGAAGCAAAATACCAAGAGATAGCGGTTGCGAGTAGTGCACACACATTTATTTACAAATGCCTCTCACAGCCTGTGTGTGTTTATTGCGTTTTAATTCCCCGGCAGAATAGTTCCTTTCATCCTTGCTTCAGCTGACATCGATTTCTTCAGTCTAAGCTTGTAGGTTACTGACAGGACCTTGTACTTTGAAGTCATCCTTTTATGTTCTTGAAGAAATAGATTTTCTATAACTCGGGAAAAAAACATTTTTCAAATATTTTTATTTTTCTAAAATAATTATTTTCTAAATTCATTTTTTCGTTTTTTTGTTTTCTTTTAAATTCTGGCCCTCAAGAAAATGTGCGCAGATAAATTTCTTTCCCCACACGTCATATACAGTTTTTACTAGTTTTTGACAAATAATAAATAAATAAATAAGAGCGATCTTCAACTTCTTTAAATCGGACGTCCCCTCGGTGACGGAGCTAACACGAGAGGACCCTTCGTTGCCGACCCCAGCCCCCACTTCTACCACCAACCGCAGTGTATCTTCAGCGCCATTTATTTATTTACGTCAAAAACAGTTCAAAACTGTGTGTGACGAGCTATGGGGAGAAGTGAAATCTGTGTACGTTTTCATAATTCTTTGATCTCTATCGTAAGCCATATTCTAGTCGAATTTTGAATACTAGAAAAAAGAGCTTTCAAGTTTGTTGACAAAATATTCGCTCCTATATAATGAAATATATTTTAAAAGGTAAATAGCTATAAATTGGTGCCCTTAACCCTCATCATGTTCTTCACGAAAGAATAATACTTTTGCCGGACAATATGGAGAACGATAATTTGAATAACTACATTTCCCACTGAAATTTAGAAGACGTGCACAAATAATGAAGTTACATTTATATCCATAAGCAAAGCAAGGAGCCATCTCAGTACTTTTTCAAAGGATCAGGGAAATTGGACGAATAACCTGATCGAGATGGGAGTATATCTTATCTACCCAGAAGCTGTGGTACGATTCCCGGGGCAGCTACTTGAATTATTCGTCTATCGGTATCGTCCGGTATCGGACGTGTAGAATACAATAGTACCAAACTCCGTCAAATAACCATTAGAGAAGAGTCGATATGATTTTTTATCGGTATAATTAAAGGATAAAGGGATTATTGTCGATCTAATATAAAGTGAATAATGAAAAAACCATTTGTCATAAGATAATGTGTGGAAATTCTTCTACAGTACCCTGCCTATTTAATTAGAACGCTTGGTCAACTAGATACATATGGGAATTCCGTCACAAACACATATTAAAGCAAATTTGTGACATAAATTGTTTCAACAACCGTATTTTGAAAATATTAATAACATTAAGAAGGGTTGGCTTGTACCGCATTCAATCAACAAATGTTTACGAGTTTTACAGAAATACAATATAGGTAATAAAATATTTTCTCAAACGTGAGAATATCTAATGTAGTTTTCCCTTATACTACACTTCAATATGTCATAATCAAGAATTTGATGTAAATCAATTTTATGATGAGATTGTAAGTTATGTTCATCTGGGTCGTATTTGGATACTTCTGGGCCCGGAAGCACAAAAACGTGTCGGGACCCCTTCCGAAATAAATTTTACAGATTTAGTAAAAGAAATAATAATACACTCAATGAATGTACCACATATGCAAATTAAAATAAACAAATTAAATAATTGAATCTACATTACATTTTTTATTTTAAACACTGTGTAATATACAAACACTATATAGTTTACAAAATTTACGAATATCTTTCGGGGCATGGGGTCTCCATTCATGGTGGCCCTTAAGCAGATGCTTAAATTGCTTATTGGTAAAGAGGGTCTTCCTTTTTATGGACATGAAGGTGACGTTTTATACTTTCCACATGTAAGCAAATATTATTGCCCAGCTTTCGAATTTAACTAACAGTGAAAAGAGGACAACCAATTCATAACAATTGCCAAGATTATTGCGTGCAGTAGTAAGAGTACTAAGCAAAGGTTATGTAAAATAATAATTGTACCTACACCGTTGCAATTATATTGTTCTCAATCACATTCTTTTTTAACGGATGACGCCGCATGAATACACGAATTTAAACTTCAGAATTGCATGTCATTGTATTCAAATGTCAAATTAAATTTGAAGAGTAATTAACATGAATACCTACACGGTGGCAGACGAATAAGAAACGAGGAAGCTTCTCTTCACATCTAGCATCAACAAACGGTTGAGTGGTCAAAGAATATTGATAAATCATTGTGTGTGATTACCTTTATTCCTAGGTAAATGAAAGCAAGAGCATCAAGAAGACAAGTCATGAAATGCAATCTCATAGACGTATTGTCCCAAACCAAAACTTTCAGTGTATATCCACCGTATCAAAATATTTTTACCTACTTAATAGAAATAAATATATTCCAAGAAGTTAGCTAAAACTCAATCATATAAATGAAGGATGGTATACAACGCAAAGCTTGTGAATGTGAAAATAGCTCTGTCAAATGTCAGGTTGAATGAAAACTTCCGACAATTCCTTTCCTAATCTGATCTCATGCTCATTGAATTAGAAAAAGTCGCAAGTAATGGAAACTCACTGCGGTCGTTGTTAAGTAGTTGATGGATTATTTAGTGGCTTAACTACTTATGTCATACTTTCTGTAAGTATAGTGTAGGTGTATTAATATAACCCGGAATTTGACGGTGATCCTTCCCTGGCGGTTGGTGGTTGACAGTGATTCGGTGTCGACCTACACATCGGCTTGCAAGGTTTCCCTCTCCAGTCATCTCCCCTAGCGGGATATCTTACCAACCGGGACAATTTCTGCATTAACGATTCGTCTCCCACCTTGCCTGAGAGTATTAAGTATGTAAGCACCAGTGGCGTAGCTTGACTCGCGCTTTTGGGGATGCTCAACAATAAGGCCAACTGAAGACATCTTGATTTTTAAAGTTCTCTAGAAACTGTTATTGAAACAAATGTTATAATATTTCAACAGATTTATGTCAGGAGACTTCTTAAGCAAATTAAGAAATAGCTCAGCTTTAGTTCTCATGCGCGATTGGCAATGAGATCACTTGTGAATTTATATATTTCAAACCAAAATAAAATTTCATATATTTAAGTAAGAATCCCACTTCTTAGATATTAATTAAGAATTAGTAGGCAACCACTATAACTACTGTTTGTGTCCATGACCAAGCACAGAATTGCGAGTGAGAAAGAAAAATATTTCTTTGACAACCTCAAGTGTGCTGCGCTCTCGTGCACAAACGAGCAACTTGCTCTCATAAGCCTTTCTCACACGGTGCTTTCTCACCAGCCGTTGCTGCCTGTATCCGTATGCTAGCTTTTCGGGACTCGAGAATCCTGGGGCATTGGTGAAGAGGGGAGGGGGGAGAACCTCGCCGTCTGCGCATGCGTCATTGGTCGTCGCAATCTCGTGACAGACGCTAGAAGCATTTTAGCGTCCAAGCAATCAGAGGCCAGCTTATAGCATCGCGCCGAATTCAATCATAAGAATCACTTAAAAATTAATACAAAACGTGTTTCGCTGAATGTATTTCATTCACTTGGAAGATTATCAATACAATATTTAGGCTTCTTTGATATTTTACGTGGGGATGCTCAGCATCTTAGCATCCCCTGACGCTACGCCACTGGTAAGCACGTGTGTATATGTATGTAGATGTAAAGAGAAGAGGGTGGTATACGGAAGGAAAGATAGCGCGCAGACTATGGCCCATTTGTGAGGGTATTGCTCCGGAATTACCCTAATATTAATCGGAGAAACCACGGAAAACTAGTAGTCAGAGCAGTCGGTCGCTAAAATTCTTCTCCAGACGGTGGCTGATTTCGACCTAGTTTTGAAAATTGTGTTAGTGCAGAAAATCCTCCGCCGTCGGAAATCAAACACCAGGAAATTTCGGTCAGCGAGGCGGCAGAGGCTTTGATAATGCTGCGCTTAGGCTTATCAACCGATTTGGTGTTCTCCAGCAAATACCTATGTCAAAATTAGATGATGACATTTGAAGACGCAACCTTCCAAATAATAACTCTTTTGATGGTAGACAGGTACATATCCAACAGCCAGGGAATTAGAAACAACAACAACATATTTATCTTATAAATGGGTGTGTAGTAATGCCATAAACGGATCGAGATAAACACACTTCAATATTGTTTGTGACATTTAGTAAGGAACAAGACAAGAAAGTTGTTTCATCGCTAAACAAAACAAGATTGAATATCTTGGTACTGGCAACTGTTAAATGCTAAATATAAAATACGTTACAGTTCAAGGAATATTTCTCAATCTGAAGCTCACACTACATGTAAAACCGTTCTTCATATTTCTCCAATTTTATTAATGATCTCAATAGCAATTTGCTTCCAAAAATAGCTTCAGTGTTTTGAATTTATTCAAGAGTAATGATTAAACAGTTCGAGAGGGAATTTGAGTTGTAACGAAATTCTGAGATATTTCGACGGGTCATTTCGGAGTTTCCATTGGTTTCCTTGTTTATATATCTATGTAACCATGGAGTCATTACCCACTACGTTTTTAAAATTGACAATAACAATCTTTTTAACTTTTTCATTGATTAAATTTTTAATTCTCGTTGTTCTAATTGTTCTCCGATTCAAACAAAGCGCAATAAGCAAAGCAAAATATAAATAAAAACTATTTCAAAAAAATTCTTGACGGATAAATCAGAAAAATACTGTTTTACATGTGAACCAATTATATGGATATGGTACGTGACATAACTTTCAAATCGCAAATTAATATTAATCACAGGGGCACTTAAGTTACTAACAGATGTCTTTTAAATACATCTAGCTGAAAACAACGAAACAACTAGCGATTGTGGAAAATCGGAGAGGTCAATATCATTCGTATTACTGTCAAATATAAACTTCGCGTTCTCTCAGAAAGAATGGCTTTTAGCTAAAGCGCTACAACCAGCAAACATTCACAGCTCTCGATAAGCACAAACAAATACTGAGACGAAGACTTTCACCCGAGGAGTGGCCAAGTGCCATACATGTCATTAGGATAGGAGTCTTCAGTCTGTAAGCATTTACCAGCCAGAACACTCTTACTTCGATAAACATCGAGTCCATTAAAGTTTCGTCGGTATTCTCCGAAGATATAGGTCAATTAGAAAACATGTAGGCACTAATAAAACAGAACCATGTATCTCTGAAGAAATTTTATATAAGAACAAAAATCATTAATTTATTTTGGGTTTTTAGCCTGCATAATGTAATACTGTGAGATCCAAATGTAAATGATGACTACAGCCGGTACGGTTGTAAACAAATTTAAGCAATACAACACACTATATCTGGATGCAAACGTCTTGCAGGTTGAGAAGACATGGAAACAAACATCATAACGTAACGAATTTAATTATCCAAGTTTTGCTTCCAGAAGTATCAGTTAATATCTGAGACTTGTGTGCACCATAATATGTACAACCGAAAGTGTGCTGTGTGAAACCATTTTATCGGTTGTACCAGAACGGTACTGACAGTACCAGCTCACTTTATTTTCAGTAAAAATCACAAGTTCCATCGAATATTTTCAACTCATGAATCTTTTCAAACCACTCGAAATCTATGTGCTGTACACAGAGAAATGAAGATAAAGTACATTTATCTGTCCGAATCTAACACCAAATAAATATTGATTGAGTGAGAATCATTTCTATTCTAATACAAAGCACTGGAGTCACTCCAAGTAATATGCATCAAAGCCTTAATGATCAATGCAATTAAAGTCTATTCCTGCAAACCTATGGAAACTGTCACAGATAACTACTATTATCTCAACGATTAGAATTGTCAGAAAATAAATGAGAAATTAGATAAACAATAAAAATTAGGTTAAAAATTAAAT
This sequence comes from Acheta domesticus, assembly GCA_031308135.1. NCBI lineage: Eukaryota > Metazoa > Arthropoda > Insecta > Orthoptera > Gryllidae > Acheta > Acheta domesticus. Next base: position 159,097,964 of record JAHLJT010002406.1, on the reverse strand, counting down.
CTTTACTTTGTAATGAGATTAATCCTCACCTATTTATATAAGCACCATACAAAATGATGTACAATAATATATTGCGTGTAATTTACTCATGTACATGAGTAGTACGTAAATACTAAAAGTATTCAACACAGTGCCATACAAAGGGCACTCTCTGTATGATGCGAATTGCGTGGTTGGTGAGAGCATCAATTGGCAGTCATTGTGATAATTGGGTTCATTGTTTCTTCGATGTCTTCTAATAACTAATAAGTTACAGATTCATTAAAAGTCATCGAGTTTTTCTAGTCCTTTGCAGTTTATGCTGGTGAAAAGGATGTGAGAAGAGGTTGAGGGAATCAAGAGATGAGATGATACGACAAAACAACGCAAAGAAACCTGCATGAATATATGTGTTTATTGTCTTCTGCCTCATGACTGGAAGAAACGGTTATTTCCCCCGACCACTTGCATGTTGCCAATTTGCCGATCATGAAGTCCATTGGTACCATACCAATATTTAATTCTGTTTTATAATTTCAGTCTATTTTGTCGTCTTACCCGTACAAATTTTCCGTTCAGTTGAGTGCCCTTCTGGTTTCTCCCTATAACAATTTCTGAGAATTATTTTTACAACTCTCTAGGTGAGCGCAAATTGACACAAAATCTAAATATTCTTATGATGTGGACACGTGATTATTTGCCCGATCGGTGTCAATTGAATTTTGCCGTCCTGAGTAATTCATCATAGGAAGCATTATCTATCGGACAGATCAAATTCCCGTAATTTTCATAGCACCGTTCAAGAGTTTATGGATTCTTCCCTAATATTTTTGTATTTGTATTAGCCATTACGTTCCGTATTTGTATTAGCCCATTATGTTCCGTAAAGGTCACTTGGCCTCGGCACCGTTAGATTCCGAGGTTCGGAAGTCACCTAACCAGGGAAGTGGAAGTCACCTAACCAGGAACCTGCAGTGTCTTGAATTCGCTTTCGTGACTTCATATAGTGAACGAATTCGGCTAGCAACGCCGGTTTCGCGGTTGTTGCCTCTCAGTCGAAATATCCCAGCATTTGTCTGAATGATCGAGCGAAACCACGAAAACCCCGGGCAGGATGGCCGACACGAGGATTGAACCCGGGCATCCCGAATGCGAAATCAGCGCGCTACGCTCTGAGCCACTTCGCTCGGTTTTCTATAATACATACAGTTATAAATATGCTATAGTCCCTCAAAGCAAGGGAATGCATAGAACAAAGTAGCATATTGATATAAATTACCTTGCATCTCATTATTAGCACTTCAAAAATGATTGTCACTATAAAAATACACTCATCCAACATGTCACTGTGTTCACTTTCTGTTTACGTGTAACACGATGCTGCTTTGTTCTCGATACTAAGTAGAAGACGAAACGAGTTGTCAAAGTTTATGGTGTGTTTTACTTCAATGGAATGCATGAACAGCATGTTTTGTGGACAGAGGTAACAAACATAATAAATCGCCTAGCGTATTACGAGCACGTCGTATCTGGTATTCCTGTCGACCGGTGGAGTCTTTCTACATCAAGAGGGAAGGTCATACGTGGCTGAAACACGTATAAAACGAATGGAAAGTTGCCGATTTTGAAGGTAAGTAAGGCGGTCTACGATTTTTTTTGCTTACGCGCAGTGGATGACCTTTTATGTGATTCAGATTTTCTTCTCTCGTCGTTGTTCTCCCGCTGGAACGTGAGATCCGGCGCCGGCCTACACGTCGGTTTGGAGTGGATTATCCCTCTCTAGGTATCTCCGCAACGGAGCTCTGCTACCAGTCGAGACAAGCTATAAGCTTGTCTCTTTGCATGTGTGGCATGTAAGTGTATGAATGTGTATGTGTGGGCGAGGAGAAGACATGGATAAGAAAGGTTAAATCGTGCCCGGTCCTTGGCCCGGTTTTCAGGGTACTCTTCCGGTATTCTTTAGGAATTTATTCGAGAGACCAGGAAAAACTATCAATCGGAGGAGCCTGTTGCAAGAATTTTTTTTTGTTATTTAAGGTCGCATCAACTTCCGGGTCATTGGTGACCACCATTGGTTTTTAACGTTATTGAATGAGGATGAAACGATATGGTGATGATAGAGGGTGAAAGGACGAACACATACAACCATGACCGAGACGGGACTCAAACCCGCGACCCTTCGGTCCGAGATCGCTACAGCACTACTCACTTAGCGATCTCGGCCACCGAGCCGGCGGTCGATAGAATTCTCCTTCAGACAGCGACTAAATTCGCGGGGTTGTCTGGAGGCGAACAGGACGAAAAGCGCGGAGATGGTCAGCGCACTAAGGCGTTCATGCATATAGGGATCTACGCGCATTTCGCCCTGAAGAAGGACGCAGAATGGCGGCCGAAACGTAGCACCTGTGCTTAGGACGCGGCATCTCCCGGACAGCCAAGTAGCTACTGACTCCCTCCTGGGAAGGCTATGCTCTCACATAAGATGTTTATTTGTGTGTCGTGTCTCAGCACATCGTTTGTGAGCAGTGAAAATGCGACTAAACCGCGAGAGCCGGTCCGGCTCAGCAGCCGAGTGCGTGACGCGGGGAAAGTAACGCAGCGGAAGGTGCGCCACGCACAGGGGCCGTCGCACGGTTGTGGCCAGATGGCAAGATCGTGGCCTAAACCTCTAAAAATAAAAGTTTGTTTTGGGAACTTCTGACCATCCTACTCGAAAGAGGAATGTTTCGTACATCTGTTGTGAAAGTATAAAGCCTAATCCTTCCCTGCTGGGCGCCGTGGAAGCTTGAAGGTTGGAATACGTGGTCATCTCTGTAGTGGCATCAGAGGAAATAGTAGGCTGTGGTTTCTAATATTTATAAAAACGTGCTCTAAAATATTTTTACAATATTTTTCAATGATTGAAGTCCTCTACTGGGGGTAAGTAAAACAAAAATTATGTTAATTTAATGTAGATTACAATAATGTGTATTCAAAGTAATGAAGTATAAATTAGCTAAAGTTAGACGATAATACTCGTTATACTATAAGAGAATATAACACCTGAAAATTTATAGAGAAATTTAGCTTATTTAATATTCATTCAATCAAAGAAACTTTCGGCTGCGTATCGCTGCAAATTCGTGCTTTACAACACATTTCCTATGAACGTATATATACGAATACATTCCTACAAATATACTTCGTAGCGACAACTCTGCATTACTGAAATGAAACGAAGTATTCGCTCCGAGATTTGTATTAATATACATATATATTAGTGCAAAATCAGGGTGTGTATTAGTATAATTGAAATTAGCGACCTCCAAAACCTCTATGTAGGACTTGGTAATTCAATTTGATGTCATTTGAGGTTTTGGCCACCTTTTCGCCATCTGGTCACACCGTGCGTCGGCTCGGTTTTTCTGGCCGCGTGCTTTCCTCGTCCGCTCGGCACTTGGGCAGCAGCGTCACACTATCCGGAGCAGAGTGTCGAGAGGTGGGGAGGGAAGGGATGGGGTAATGGAAGGGGGAAGGAGAGAGAGGGGACGCACAGAGGAGGCCGTGGCACGCTGTAATGACTAGCTCATCTGCCGCACGGCGGCGCCACTTGCCTCCAGCGGCTTTCTTTCAAGCTCCAGAAAGCGCGAGGACGCCCCGAACCATGCCGCAGGTCCCCGCCCAACTCTCGGAGGCTGGCCCCGCCCCGTAGCACTTCGCACAGCGAAGCGTCGACCTCGCCTTCTGGTGTGACATCATCTTGCTCGTCCGGTACAGACCTACCCCTTTCCGCACAGTTTTATTCCTCTTTATTTTAAAATATAGCGATTAGATCAACTAAGGCTACGACAGATCAATGGTAGCAATGCATTTCCGTCTGCAGCATTTGAGTTCCGACGGCGATGGATTTTTGATACGAATTAAATCAGTAGTGTCAAGGTCTTCTACTGGTGGCGGTGGCACGCGTCGTGGCTCGGTAGCATGCCACAAGCTACTCTGCGCAACTATCGTCGGGAAAGGGAACTATTAGTAACCCCGCCGTTTTACAATAGGGATGGTGTTGTCTCTGGTGGCGGGGTAGGGGCGATTTCGTCGTGGCATTGACCACTCCTGCCACGGACTCTCGCTCATGGCATTGACCTTGACAACTCTGAACTAAATAGTTATGTAAATTGCAGGCACCGCACCTCCCCACCACTTATTTCATCGTCTCGCACAATATCTTCCTGTAAGGTACTCTCCTTCCTTCATTGCTTATTCTTTTTCCTTTGGTTATATTTACTTTCTCATATATAGAAAACTTGATGCTGCAGAAAATCTCTATAATTCGTTTTTGTGTATTTCCTTTGAATCCTGGTACCAAAAAAGTGTTGTTTCTTTCCCAAACATCCGTCTGAATTTAGGTGTCTCTGTCTGTCTGTCTGTGAACAATACTAGCATCTAAACTATTCCAAAGTGCCAAAATGAAAATTCCATGGTCGATCTGGCTCGAGTTGAAGGCTTAGAATTGTGAAAAACTTCCTGAAATTTTAAGGAAACTACACAAAAATCCCTTTGGGCTTTTAAAAATTTTCTCAAGATTTTTTCTCCTTTTTTCTTTAAATTGATTGTAATAATAGCGTGAAATAAACTTAAAAAGCATGGTATAGATCCGGATTTTCACTCAAAATTGTTAACTCAAAATCGTTGAAAATTGCATAAAGTTTCCAATTTTTACACCCACTCGTATAACTACATTATTGCAGATGGAGATTTTTTAAGGAGGTTAATATTTACGTTACGGTCTTTTCATACATTACACGTTGTGTTGTTAAGTTTAGTGAAATGAATGTGGAACGAAGATATCACATTTCAATATAGTGCAGAGAAGTGAAGTTTAGTGCAGTAAAGTGCTGTGAAGGCTTCGCTGTAAAATTATTTATTGTTAATTATTATTTAATTAACTATTATTTTATATTGTATTGTTGAGAAATATAAACTTAGTGAATACAAAGTTACAATATTCTGCATGCAAGTTCACACAATTATACAATTAATAATAACTTCTAAATCTAAATATAATAAAAATTATTGAATTTGTGAGTACAAATGTTTCAAATGCTTTCTTATAATTTTTCTCGAAAACTCACAACTTTTCTGCAAAATTAGGCTCAAAATTGACCATTTTCGGAAACGCTCAGCGACATTTTCTCAAAAATGTCTTCAATTTTTTGAATCAAAATATGTATATGGGGCAAGGTTATAATTTTCTTCAATATTGTAATCTTAAGGTCGTCTTTCAATTCTACTATTAGAGGACCGAAAAATAGAGAAAATGTGAAAAAAAGTCTTTCAGAAGTCGAATGGTAGCAAAGAGTGGGGCAAAACCTAGAAACTAGCTCAGACTTAAGATATTAGAAAACTAGCTACGACGTGAAAATCTATGTCATTCTCTAGCATCAATATTTTTGGTTCCATTATTTGGACAAAGGTTGCGATTTGATCAGGTTTAAGAATAAAATCCATCCAGCTGCGACAAAAGGAATGTTAAGTAATATTATTTATTATTCCGTAAAAGGGAACCCTCAGATAGCTCGGCAACATGCTAGCTTTCTGTGAGATTCTCTCAGGTTCGATTTCTGAGGCAAACATGAAGCTGCAGCTTCCAAATACAATTTCTATAGATGTGGAATGAATAAAAAAGCTCAGGCAGGCCAAGAAAGCTTAGTATGGTGATGGGAATACGTCATGATCGCCACATGCCCTTCCCCAGGCTTGGATAATTTAATAGAAACAGGGCTCAAGCATTGGAATCCTGCTAGTTTCCAAAAGTGCCAAAAAGACATACTACAAACTGCATACATTTTGTAAAAAGCTCCACATGTTAAAAAATTTCGAATTCACAGGTAATTAAAAACTCATATTCACGTCATCAATCTCGACATGTTACTGCGTTTCAAAATCAATAAATTTTTCAATATTTTCTACAATGATTATGTAAATTGCCTGTCAGTCGAAGGATTGGAATTAATTTTACATTCAAAAATACCCAGTTTACTCTTTGATGTGGTTTTTATTTATTGTAATATTCGGATTTAACCCGAATCATGGCACAATAGCACTAGATATGCTACAACAGCTGGTACTTTCTCACCGCAGAAATGGTTACGTAATGTAAAAAGACCGCAATTGGAAATACAATGAAGGAGAGCGATTGGAAATACAATGAAGAGGAGATGTTGACTTTCTTTCGTAAGTGTTAATATATTAATAGCAGTCTCAAGTTAGAATGCCTATGCGTCATTAAAATCTACAGTTGATATTAATAAGCACATGAGCGGATTTTGCACTACATGTCTTCAAGGGTTTAATGTTGCAATGTAAAAATCCACAAGAGTTAGAGACCATGGAAACTACAACTGATCAGTTTTACAAAGGTCTACGTAAGTTTTCCCAATCCAGTTGAATCTGTGGATTTTCCGTTGTGGGAAGCAGAACTACATTCGCATCTCCATACATCTCTTTCGCCTTTCGCGGAAGAACGAACCCACGGCATTGGGAAGACCCAGTGCCCGCCTAGCAGATAGGCATGCGACAGAAAGGCTACGGTGCACCGTTCCCTTCTTCCCCTCCCCCACCCTTCCCTCAACCCCTCCCAAACCTTTCCTTCCCCTACCTCGCACACCGCACCTGGCTACTGTCCGGCTCTAGTTCGTCGCAAACGGTGCTACCATTCACCAGGGCACAATTATTTCTTTTTAGTTTGTCCGAAAAACCGTGCGCTTTGTATCTATTTTATATGTGTAAGGCTCCTCTTGGGCAATAATGCCAAGTGAAAGAATGAAACGTCACCTGCCGCGAGAGAATGAGATCATGAGAGTATAAACGAAGTTTTGGTGAAAGATAACAGTCATGTTATATTCTATAGAAGACGATGCATGAAACTGTTAAAAAGGACCCTTTGTTCTTGCCATTGGTTTGCGTGCGTTGTAAACGTTCAACCCTTAAATAAACGAAGATCAATAAAGTTACATGCTAAACGTGCCTATTTAATTCATATTTCGATACATTAAATGTTAAATTAAATATAATGCATTTCATTAAATGCAGCACTTTTTTATTACGCAGAACAGAATCAACAATAAGAGTTGAAATAACCTCATGTATCCAAACAAACAGAGAGCAAGATATTCAACGTTTTGTTCACGTGCATGATACTTAACATATTCAAATACAGTTAATGTTAGCTTCTCGTAACAACATACAAGTAGTTTTCATTTTTACAATCGTTATGAAATTTTTAGGTTATTTAAGTGCTTATGAATAACATCAGCGTCAAGTTTATTAGACGATGAGAGGACATTTTTTGTAGAATTTATACTAAAAGTAATTGTTTTGTACGTTTATTGTGAAATTTATTACAATGAAATATAATTTCATTAGCACATAATTAGCACATACTGTGACAATAAATTATTTCATGCTGGTAATTATCACTATAATCGATAGAAGTATTCGCTTCCGGATACGTGCTTCCTCATAACTTCATAAGCGCGAGAAGCGTCTATTTTTTTATATTGACAGCGAAAAATAGACTTCAAACACCACTTCATCTCTTTCATCAAATTTACTAAGACAGTAGTTAATTAAAACTCTATTGTGTTTAGATTCGTAAAATCAACTTAATAGGAGATATAATTCTTGCAAAACAATTAAATTATCACAACGCCATCATCATACATCCCAAATCTGTTTTTCAAAAATGTTTCATCAGTTAAAAGAAGACTTTTATTATGGTTTCATCCATTTATTACACACATACCACCAGTACTTTCCCAAGACCGGACAGTAATATTACCTCTTTCGACTTTCACTTGCAGCATACTCGTGTAATAAACGAGGTTATAATCATCAAATGCTCGGCAGTTTCGCAATAAAATGCATTTGGCATGGAGAGAAAATTTCTCACTAAAAGTCAGTGGTCATCTTTCTTTTCTCATTTCTTAATGTTTCTGCAAATGTCACGTTGTTAATTTCATTCTTTAGATGGTGTGTATTATTCATTGCATTTTATAGAGATATTACTGATAATATTTCTTACTTAATCGAAGTTCAAGTAGATTACGCTTTGGTCCCGATTATAATCTATAGTAAGGACATATTGTAAAAAACATGGAATTTAGCCTCTTGATATCACAATGAAAATTTGTCATCCAAAACTCTCATTATAGTGCATATTTCAGAAGATTGTGGCGTAGAAAAAATTACAATTCACGAAAGTAAGAAGACGGGGAAAAGAAAACTTCAAACATATCGTCGGTACATAGAATATCACATTTAAAAAATCGTCATTTTTAATTTTCCTCTATACTAAAGGCAGGGAAAAGTATTGGGATTACCGCAACAATACGATCTCCAATTTTTGGTCATAAAAACCGTGGTTAAATGTTACTATAACCTGTAATTTTGCACACACGTTAGGATTAAGGTATGGGGTATTCCAAAAAATAAGACTGGTTCAGATGGCGACGATATACACGCTGTTCTGTACTCAAATAACAAGATGCCTGAATGAATGGATCAAACTTGGTTAACACTTAGATTAATAATAACCCATAGACACGTAGAATTTTTACGGGAAGTAAATGAAATATCTGTGATATTTGCAATATTTTTTGAAAAATGTCTGCAACTTTTTCTTTACTCTTTTCTCTTTCCATTTCACCATCAGCATGATTATTATTAATTTCAATATCCAAGTTATCCATTTCATAACTCAATGAGAAGCAAATGATGGACCCGCACTTTCCAACTAGTTTAGTAAAATGAAGAATACGTTTATGGAATAAAATATTTTCATTGGACAAAAACATAAAGATAGTTCACAAGACAGCCAGTATTTAAAGTCAGATGTTCTGATTTAAACGACTCCGCTAAGGTCTTTCTGAAAAATGACCATTTTTGACACGCGCCAATTTTTGACGTGCGACTTTTTTTGACCTGCGCCAATTTTTGACGTGGGCAAATTTTTGACGTGGGCAAATTTTTGACGTGGGTAAATTCTTGACGTGCGTCAATCTTTTATGTGCGCCAATTTCTGATTTGCGCCAATTTCTGACGGTCGCCAATTTCTGACGGTCGCCAATTTCTGACGGTCGCCAATTTCTGACGGTCGCCAATTTTTGACGGTCGCCAATTTTTGACGGTCGCCAATTTTTGACGGTCGCCAATTTTTGACAGTCGCCAATTTTTGACGGTCGCCAATTTTTGACATGCGCTAATTTTTGACAAGCGCCAATTTTTGACAAGCGTCAGTTTTTGACAAGCGCCAATTTTCGACAAGCGCCAGTTTTTGATACGCGTCTATCTTGTGACATGACGGTTTTCAGAAGTGTAGTGGTGTGAGTTAGTGTGGGAGGAGTAATTCGAGAGAAACGTCTTCCGGCAAAGTGAATGAGAGGTGCCGATGTTTTGCATTTTGCATTGCAATTGTGGTAACACAAATCACGCGCCCCTGATTCCAACGTCAGCAACGGGTGAAAAGTTCGCGCTTCAAGGGGAGTGAGAGCTGGTGTCTTGTGGAATGAGGATGACAGCAAAGCTGTCGAAAGCCGGTTCTACGTGTAAAGACCAAAGAATGTTGATGTAGATGACGCGTGTTTCTGACGACCTTAAAAAACAAAAGGTACATCCGTTCTTTTTGTGAATGCAAGAGTTACGTTTTCAACTAATAGTGTTCAACGGTTTTTCTACATATTACGCACTACTTATTCAATTTTTAGAAAAATGGTAAAAATTAGTATGTTAGCACTGCTTCATTATTACACGATCACTACACTTATTCATGCATCATAATTTTAATCAATAAAAGACCGTGCAGATAAATTTGATGAAAATTGTGATCCCGATGCGAGACCTCCCCCTACCAAGAATTACATTTATTAATTATAATATTTAATGATTTTAAATGACTTTATGCATGATTAATATTGTCTTAAAAGTCAATTGACTTTCATTAATTCGGGAATTCTCATGACACAAACGTAAAATAATGTTTGGATAAAAAAGTATTGTTTGAAGTAACAAACGAATATAAAAAAAGAAATAAAATAATCTTACATTATCATGGCCATCAGATAAGAAATAAGATTTTTAGTCAAATCGGATAAACAGTTTTAGGGGTTCTGAAAATGTGCAGAAAGTTCATCAAAAAGTTAAGTTCCATTTTCAGAAACAGAAGATGTTCTCAAAAGTAATAAGTTAAGGAATTAGATGAGAAAATGAAATATAAACACGTGTTCACATCTGGCAATAATGCAATATTAACATGAATCATCATTCACAGACAAAATCCTATCGAAGACATTCTAGGTCAGCTGCTACGGAGTATCCAAGAGCGCAGGTCAACTGCTGCGTTTGACTTACTGACGGTGGTTATGATACACTATTTACATCGTCAACAGTAAGGACACAGTGTCTACACGAGCTCTACACTCAAGTACTGCAGTATACAAGCAAACCGGATTTGATGCACTTCCCACATCACATATCAGCTTTCGTGTGTAATGCAACAACCCACATGTGAGTTGTATGTCTCACGATGCCCTGCCACTACACGAGCCAACAGGTTCGTAAAAGAGCAACTCTCCAACTTTCATTTTTTTAGTCAGATAACTTGTGACATTGAAGAACATGCCATTTCAAGACAGAAGTTTCAAGAATTTGTTTGCATACTATGATTTTTTTTGGTTTCAGAAGCAATCCTTCACAACTCATTATTGTAATACATTTTTAAATGTTCACTTATTTTTCTTATTTCAGGAATATTTCTGTGATTTACCACGAACGTGTTTAACACGACGCGTTTCCTTTAGCGTTCCATCGGAGACTAGGTGTTACAGGAGTAATGACTACAACTCTTCGCCGCTATATGAACAAGGAAGAAGTACTGAGATTTACGTTTCATCCGCCACTTGGTAAAGGTGTTGCGGCGGCACTTGTGCCAGCATTTTTAGCCAGTTAACTAATCTCCTTTTAATTGTACGAAATTAAGATTCGGATACCTAATTTTAGTTCACTTTGTTACAGTGGCTTAGTCGCTTATATTGTTCGCTTGCTGCAATTCTACAATTCAATAAACGAAGTTTTGACCCTACAATGTATAAGGAATTCATTAAAAATTCAGAAACCTCGCACTTACTAATGGAGAATTAAGAAGTATTTATTACTGATACGAATTCTGTCAATAACAATTATTACAAAATGTTACAAACTAATAACTCAAACTTGGTATTTTTAAAGTTCTGACCATGAACGATGAATTTGGCGCTTTGTTCTTTTTGGTGTTCAATTAACTAATAATTTGCGTTCCAAAAATTAACTAATTCATTACATTTCTTACCTACATTTAAAACCTTCATTAGACTATTACTATTGAAATGAAGTTGCTGACTGGGTAAAAAGTATTATAATGTATTCATACTGGTCTTCTACCCGAAGAGAATGAAAATCGTATTTTATTACAAATACAATCAAATTATGCATTTCGTCGCTCAAGTATTTTCTTTCCCTGGCGAGACCCGTTTCACTAATTCAGAACATGCTTTCCGGAGTAAATAAGCATAGATTTCAGAATGCAAAATCCGAAAAAATATGTGCATGAAATTTACTAGAGATCGAATAGTTTACCGAATTCTTCAATGAAAGCACTGCAATGAGGTCTCTTCCCCTAAAGATAACAGATATCGAGGTTTGCCTTTATATTTGTCCATCAGCATTTCCTCTCAACGTTGTTTAACCTGTATTACAAGAACTTGTAAACAAGAGAACACTGTTGGCAAGTTCTAAAAGAAGAATGAATACGATTAAAAGTTACGAAGTGGATAAAACAAGAAAGATTCCTTCACCAAATATTCCGCCGCTGATTAGCGTCACCTCGCAGCCCACTCAAAAAGCTGACATCCGCAAGGGAACCACAAACATTTCTACGCACTTGGGACTTCCAGAAATAGAAATAATTAATCTCGGTAGTAGCCACTAGCCACTGATAGGTATGGTCTTCACGCGAATTTTGATAATAGCAGGTCAGTAATTCAGAACTGGCGCAGATGGTTGGAAAGATTCAATAAGAATGATTTAATAATTACATAATTTAATAATTATATAATTAATTATTAATGTTATAATAATTATTAATACAATTAATAAAGTAATAATTAATTTAAATAATTATTTCAAACTCAATTATACCAACAGTGTTTCCACAAGAAAACTAAGAATCCTATCTCTTGACACTTCGTTGCTGACAGTCATAATCATGTCCTTCGACTCACGCCTTAAAATTGTGGGTTGTGGGTGTTTTTACTATCATATTTTTTAAATTATTTCGAAACCCAAGTCTTGCGCGGAGTTTGAAATATGGTAATAATTCTGGCGGGAAGTCAGTCTTGCAATACAGACCATCCCCAATTAATTCACATATTCTAGAAAAGTCATGCGTCTGTGATATTTTATCAGCCTCGATCTGTCAAAGTCATTATTTACTACAAATCCTTGTAAATAGGATGTTGTTACCAAGAACGTTTTGCGTAATTTAGACGATGTAAAACGTCACAAACTCCACTATATAAGCAGATCGTTCAGAATTAATTCCCACTTATTCGGAAATGCTATGAAGCATGTCTCTTGACACTTACTTCGATGCTTGAGCGTTCTGGCTGCACTGCCAATATTTTATGAAAGTGAGAGAATTTCTCCCTGTAGTTTTCTAATATAAGGCAAGGTAAACTGTCAGCAATTCCATAATGACACGCAGATACGCCAACATTAATACACGTTCGTCAGGGAAAACCAATTGATTTTCCGAGTAGCCAACTTACTGTCTCTGATACTTCATTGTCAACTTCCCAACATAATTATTACCCTTTTTAAAAAATTCCACGCAAGACATAATTTTCGTATTGTAATTTTGATTTCTGAAGGCAAAGGATCAACATCACAAAGTGTCTTTTCTACAGTTTTCACATTTATTGGGGAACGCATGGAACCAACTTTTAGTATCTCGCCACACCCGAACGTCAAGGTTATTGCTTTACTCCGAATTTGCATAACTTAGGCTATTTTACCTTTTGCTCTTGCGTGGAATATATACGACGAATGTCAAAAACCCCAGCTAGCCGGCAGATGTTTCATTTAATCATAATTGTCCGACTAATACAAGAATTAGAAGTGCCAAAATTTCTCACCAACCACCTCTCAGAATAGCAAAACCATATCCCCAAAACTGCATAAAACACACTTGTGAATAGAGCGGGGAATAATGCCAAGCATCACAAATCTTATAATATTATACGGATCGTTGCTGTCGTCATTCATTAATTAACACTTTTTCTGGAGAGCCAAAGTTCCCTACGGTTAAAACTCAACAAGATCATAATCCTAAGAACTCAAGTGGTGGAAATGCACTCACCGTACATGATGGCCACACTTTGATTTTAGCACTGAAGAAGGCAAAGATTCACAAATCTTATAATATTATGCCGGTCGACGTTGTCGTCATTTATTAACACTTTTCCTATAGAGCCAAAATTCACCACGGCGAAAACTCGTCAAGATTATTGGTACTAAGATATTAAGTGTACGAAATACACTCATCAAACATGGCGAATACACTTTGATTTCAGCATGGAAGAAGGAAAAGCTTCACAAATCTTACAATATTACGCCGATCGACGTCGTCATTCATTTACACTTTTCCTGGAGAGCTAAAGCGCTCTTCTCGATTAAGTCTCTTCAGGGTTATAGACCCTAAGAAATCAAATGGTAAATGCACTCACCAAACAGAGCGGACATACTTAGGAATTTAGCGTAGAAGAAGGCAAAATATCACAAATCTTATAACATGCCGGTCGACGTTGTCGTTTGTACCGCTTTTCCTAAAGAGCCAAAATGCACTTCGACTAAGACTCGACAGGGTCATAATCCTAAGAAATGAAGTGTAAGAAACGCACTCACCGGACATGGCGGCCATACTTTGATTTTAGCGGAAAGAAGGAAAAGTTTCACATATCTTATAATATTACGCCGGCCGATGTCGTCATTCATTAACACTTTTCCTATAGAGACAAAGTTTACCAAGGCGAAGACTCTACAAGGTTATTGGTCCTAAGAAATCAAGTGTACGAAATGCACTCACCGGACATGGCGGCCACACTTGTGATTTTAGCGTAAAAGAAGGCAAAGTATCACAAATCTCAAAGCATTATGCTTGTCGACGTTTTCGTTTGTTACCTCTTTTTCTAAAGAGCCAAAATGCACTCCGACTAAGACTCGACAGGGTCATAATCCTAAGAAATCAAGTACAGGAAACGCACTCACCGGACATGGCGGCTGCAGCAGCAGCGGCTGCGAGGGCAGCGGCGGCGTCCTCGCTGGGCGCGTGGCCTCCGAAGAGACTTCAATGCGGGGCTCCACGCGGAACTCGGGCGGCGCGTGCGCGGGTCCGTGGGCGCGTGCGGCGGCGCGTGCGTGCTTGCTTGCGTGCGTGTGCGTGTGAAGCGCGGAGGGCGGCGGGCAGTGCCTCCGGCGGCGGTGGGCGCGGGCTGACAACTGGCGGCGCCCGCGGCGGCGGCGGCGGCGGTGGCGGCGGCGGTGGCGGCGGCAGGGGGGCGGCGTGTCCCGCTGTTGACTTAGCGGGTGCGCGCGGCTGCGGCGTGACTCTGCGCGTTGTCGCGCAAGGGGGGCCCCGGCGTGAGGGGGACGAGGGGGCGCACATCGTGCGCTACGCACTGCGCACCCGCGCCGCCGCCGTGGGAGCGGAGGTCGACGCGTGGGGACGGAAGGACGCGGGAAGGGGAAAGGGGATGAGGCCGCGAGTGGGGGGAGGGATAGTGTCTCAGCTTTCGTCGGAGCAAGGCTAAGTATACGGATGAATATTTTGCTTTCGGTTTCTAGGCAAATTCTCTCACCTACGTTTCATCGGTGAAGTCCTTCACCTAGTCTAGCGGTGAAGGAAACGCATGCAATACATGTGTCTGAACGATGATTGGCTGTGGATTTTCGACCATGTGCGATGTTTCACGTGTGATTTGTGACAGAATCGCGGGAAGTTCCCAGTAAAATCAAATTCTCCAACAATTCCTGCTCTAATCAAACTAAATGTTCGCTCAATCAAGAAATGACGCATGTAAATCGATAAATGTAACAAAAGCCTTTTGCTGTTGTTTCTGACAGCGAATTTGGAAGACAAGGTCAGGTGGAAACATCTGGAACTCATGTAGTGACAATTAAATAATTCCGTACAATGCATGTCACTTTGGGGATGCATAAATATTTGTACATCAGTTCGACTAATGAAGAAAAAGTGGAAGAAGGGATGGACTCAAAACTGGAAGAAGGGATTAAATTAAACTGAAATAATATGAAAGGAACATTTTCAGTGCACGTTAAAACGATAATTTTTGCATATTAAATGTTGCATCAATAACCATAATTTAAATCTTCTAATGCAGGACTGAAGGGAAACTTTTGTGCGAAAATACGAAGAACATCAAGAATAATAACGGCGATTAACTGCAAGTGAGATGGAGTGAATCTCAAGTAGACGTGCGCGGGGAGGTCGCAGAAAGTGCTGCACACGGAACAGAAAGTAGAGGAGGTATACATGAAGGTTGGAGATAGAGAAGCGAGGAGGCATGTAAAGTTCAAAATGTGTCCAAGGATCGTGAAGTCACGAGAAAGTTTAGTAAAGTCAACGCAAGAAGCATGGGCTTAAAAAGCATGAAATGATAGTACACTCTCAAGCAGAGGAAATGGATATATAATAACATGAGAAAAATAGAGGGAAGGGGAATGAATTAAAGGTCAAGGTAGGTACGTGAACATTTTCCAGAATCCCAATTTCAATTGATGTGAAAATGAGTAAAATGAAGTGAAATATTTTTCTTTACCCCATATTTGACGTCGTGACACCAATGCTACTCATGAATATTTAATTATAATGTTTTCATTGACGTGCAAATTAAAAGCCCAAAAATCTATACTGTAGATCATTTAGAAATTATTGTAAGATTTTTTGGATTACGATGAGAATGGACTTGATAGGATGAGAGCGATGTTTGAAAAGATCTGTTTCTAATAATACTGCAATAATTGTGAGAAAAATAATTATGTCGGTAAATATGACACAACTCGCGGTATTGCACAGTATTGCATATGCCTTAGGTTATAAAGCACTTTGAAATCATCATTGTCATCGGATGCCTGAGACTGCTGATATCACAAGCTGATGCGTTTACATAATGAGGAATGCAACAAGTGAATATGTAGTTTTGTTCACGTCTGTCGCCATGTAATTCTCTAGCAAGGCTCTACATACGGGAGAAAACGGAAAATTTGGTCACATGATGACTTGACTTCTACTACTTCGTAAATAATTTCACATATTGTTTTACATTTTTAACGAGAACTTATCATTTTGTCAGCTAAAACCACAGGTCTTACAATATGTAGAAGTTTCTTTTCAAAAGTTCTATTTATTTTTCTGCATGTTACTCGGAACTTATTAATTTTCCTTGTGACATCCCAGTTTGTTTTAACTATTAATATATATTTTTCGTAATACTGTCGAAATTTCGTAATACTGTCGATTTTTCGTAATACTGTAATAATTCAATCGACTTCACGTAACAAAAATTTGGAATAAAATTCCCCCTTGACATACGCCGTCCGTTCACAACACATGAGTTAAAGATGACGTGTGATTACTCTTATTCCAAATGAAGGTATTTTTATTTATAATATCATTTTCATATAAGGAGGTCGTATGCTAATTACGGAAAAGATTGAACGGCACACTACCGATATCGCATCGATACAATCTTGGTTGTTATAAGCCTCTATTTACACAATTCATATGCGTCTGTTATTTACAGTACATCGGCCTAAAGCCGTTAATAATTATTTACGGATGCGATGGGGGTGGGACGGCTGCGAATACAATTATCACGAAAACGATAAGGACATCTAAGCACATACTATGAGTTAACTATTATGTTAAAATATTTTTAAAAAAACGAATCCGCACTGGGTCTAAACGTGACTTGGAGCCCGAGTGCCGTGAGGCGGGGGCGTGGGAGGGGGAGCGATGACTGCGCAGCGCGCGCCGTCTGTCGGTCCCGTTGGCGCCGCTGCCTCCGTCGAACCGCTCGGCCGCCGCCCCGCCAGCACCCAGAGTTGCGCGTGCCGCCGCCAAGTCATGCGTTGGAGCCTCCGCCCTCCGCCTCCCCCTTCCCTTCCGCACGCGCATACCTTCCTCTTCTTCTATGGCGCTGCAGCCTAATTTGATCCAAGCCCCCGACATACCGTACTCGCACAGCTGTGGCAGACTTTCTATACCAAGGGGAATAGGGCCTGAGATGGGAAATCAGACCATCACCCGGTCGTAGAAACGGAAGTAAGTCCTATTAAAAGGATGGAATTGACCGGATTTTTTCATTGATTCCGGGTTTGATTGACCGGATTCAAATTGATTCCGGGCGCGACAATCGCTAAGGTCATTAGGCCGCTAAGTGTAGTGCATGGTTTTATCAATGGAGGTGACGCTGACCTTCCTTCGTTGGACGGCGAGATCCAGCACCGACCTGCCCGTCGGTTTGTGGGGCTTTGTGAGAGCATATGCTTCCGCTGCCGGAGGCAGAACCTACATGGCTGACCGGGACACCTGTGCCTAGGACGCGGCGTCTCCCTGTCAGCCAAGTTACTATTGCGGGGTTTTCTCGGACCAGGAATCAGCGGGGCACCGCCTCAGCCGGGACAAGTTCTAAGCTCCCATCCTGTCTCCCGACATGTACGGTGGTGTAGTGCATGTTAGTGTGTGTAAGGGGATAGAATAGGACAAGGAAAGAGGAAGGAAAGATCGCACGCAGTTCGCGGCCGGTTTGTCATGGTACTGCTTCGGCATTCGGCTGGTGTTTATCGGAGAAAGCACGGAAAACTAACGATCAGAGCAGTCGGCCGCTAGAATTCTCCTCCAGACAGCGACTGCATTCGACCTAGCTGACAAGCTATTGTCGAAAATCCCTCCACCGTCGGGACTCGAACCTAAGACCTCCCGGTCAGATGGACTGCAGGGGCATCAGTTGATGCTCTGAGCTATCTCTTCGGGTGTGATATATATCCCGTCTCTTCCTTGCCTCATCCTCTCCCCTACATTCACACGTACTACGCTACTACACTTGACGGAGACCAGTAAGGAGCTTAGATTTTATCCTGTCGGAGGTTGTACCCTGCTAATAAGAGATACCTGGAGGGGAAAATCCCTCATATTCTAATCCAACGTGTAGGCTGGCGGGCTAGCTATCTGAACATGCAGTGGGGAAAGAACACGACCCCCTCCCTTGATAAAACAATCATTACACTAACGGGCAAATGACCATAGCAGTTGACGCCCTCGGAAACATTAATCAATCATTCAATCAATCATATGGACCGACTCGCACCCAGAATTAAGCATATTTAAAAAATCCCGTCAGTTTCGTCCTTTTAATTTGGCTTCCGTTGATCCGGAGACCGGATGATGGTCTGATTTCCCATTCCAGGGCCCCTTGCCCTTGGTGTAGAACGTCTGCCACAGCTGTGCGAGTATGGTATGTCGGGGCTTAGATCAAATTAGGCTGCGGCGCCATAGAAGAAGACCGCATTGACCACTACATCACGGGGCTTCCTGAAGTGAGGAAAACACAGAAACCGTTCACAACAACAGATCTTTTGGGTTGTATTTCTGTCCACTTAAATCGAGAAAATACGCTATCGTTGGCAAGCGGACCTAAAACCTACCTGTGAAGTTCAACTCCCTTACTTGCAACTTAACATACTCTGAGTCTCAAACTCATATTTCCTGGGATTTTATAGGTGAAAGATTTTAAGCTTGTACTACGAACACTTTTAGCGTCTGTAGTTAGTAGTCACTAATAGCGTCGAACAACATTCGACATCTACCACAAAGCTTTTATCTAAGTTTCGAAACATTTAGACATGAATGGCATAACAAAATTATCAAATTAAACAACTCAATGCACTTAAGTGAATTAGCATAGTAGAATAATTGCATTATGTTTTTCCAAAGAGATGTAATTAGTTAGTGAAAGTATGGTGAAAAGAAAGCGACTGATACCTGTAAAACCGAGCCCGATAATTGTTACCCATTATTAATATTTTGTTATAACAGTGTTTTGCAATTTTTATACACAGTGCAAGCCAAATTGTTTCAGTGCACATGTATATTTAAGAAAATAGAATGCGTTGATGCTTGGAAATGGGTAGTACGATGTGTTCTGTTGTAATTATTGGGTCCAAAGCTCAGATATGCCATAGTGCCATTCCCTTGACGGAAGTAAGGCGACCAAGTAAGCGAGTAGGTTGCATATCCATATCCTGATTTTCTTTAGTGGAGAGCTTCCTTCAATGATTGTTTGGCAGCAAGAACATTCAACAACAAAATGTTCGAGAGTTCCCGACTGTCCCATTTTGCGAGAATCTTGTTACGAAAGTTTCCACATTTCCATCTCAACAAAATATAAAATACCTTCCTTGCATTTATTTGCTGCTGTTCCTTGGCTACGCTCTTTCAAGTTTGAATGCCAAATACGTGTAAGTAGTTACTTTGTTTTTTTTCATAACCCAGCCATCAGCCTTGACTCTCGATATCGAAACTAAACCAGCGAAATTACGTGAGCGGGAAGGTTCTTTTCCTGTAAGCTTGGGATCATGTTAAGTGTGATTCAACTGAACATGATGAACATGAACTAAGGCATGATGAATACCTTTTTGGTCATATATATGAAGTGGTGAGGACTGGCTAGTCATATCTTGTTTTCGATTAAATCTGACATGCAAAAAAATGAAATTCGAGGGGATGAAAGTTTCTGCATTTAGAATATCCAATAATTTTCATAACATGAAGATCTACAACTTCCGACTAACCTTTTTCTCTGTTGCGAAATATCCTGGAGTCATGACGTATTACGGAATTTCATTAACTGAAATGTTACTTTTCACTCGCGAAAATTCTAAACAAGTTCAAGGATGCACCGAAGTAGACTTGCTAAATTACGAATTTCAACACTAAAGGTAACTTTTATGTGACATTTGTAATAAATGAATTCGTATGAATGATGCTGAGAAAAGTAAAATAGGTTGCTAAAAAAGATAGTGTAAGATCATATGGAGGAGTTATTTTCATTACTTCACTTTTTTGAGACACTGAGGTAACTCCATTTTCAGGTCCGCATAAGTATTATACATTTATTCTGAATGTGATACAATCTCCAAGTTCTTTCTCTGGACGACACAGCGCATCACAATAAAACTGAATCATAGGAGATTACAATCTGTTTATTTTGATAGTTGTGCAACTTCCAGTGGTACGGCTATGTGGTTTTCTACAAGTCTCGTGATGAGTGATTTTCGAGATATTATAGCGACTGCTGCGATATGATGATAAAGAGCTTGATCCAGATGTAGTAATAGGAAGAAAAACAATATAATTATGTCGCACATTTTTATGTAACACAGAAATTAAACTTAATGATTTATGTGTTAAAAGACCTTCAAAAGTCTGTAACAAGAAGGAAGAAAAATAAACAAAATAGTCTCTGTAACTGGTTAAAATTTAGATGAATTAAACGTGTCAAACATAAGTATTTTATAATTATATAAACCTTAAATGAAGACATTGGTTTCTACCCAGTAAACTTTCAAATTACCAGTGGATGAGGAAGAACTAAGATTTTCAAAAACTTAAATATCTCGCTTCTACAACCACGGCAAAAGAAGGTTAATGAGAAGAAGAAGATGAAGAAGGATATGCTTGATTTGTTTTCATTCATTTCAAGCGTTAATCACGCTTATTTCATTGATCTGAGGGAGGAACCTGACTATTTTATGAAGATGAAGAAAACTGAAAGTGCGTCAACAGCGTGAATTAATATTTAACTTGTTTTAACAAGTCGATATTGCCTTCATTTCCAACTTTTCTTAGAACGACATCTACCGATTTGATCCACCAACCTCAATTTTACGTTGGTATAACTCCTTTACTCCCGCAATATTTCATGAAGCATACAATATGCTTATTCATACAAATTTCAGATGAACAAGTAAATACATCTTATAAATGAAAAACACACAATTTTTTTCTAACTTCATCCCCGATTTTTTCATAATCTTTAACTTTAGAGCTCAATATCTCGAAAAGAGTGTCAATGGAGTTGTACCGCTATTAAAATAACGCTTCCTATAACCTGCTAAAGGATCTAAGAAATATGAGTGGTGAATCAAAGGCGTGTAAACTTCCATTTTCAATTATTGATTCAAATATGCGTAGAGTTTTGTATTTTCACAAATGCTGTGAGTCTGAGCTAAAGATAATCTGAGATCACTGCGTTTTTATTATTCTCAGAGTTTGGCAAAGAGCTCTTTAATTTTGCCTCTTGTCCCAAGTTAAATACCTTTTAACTTTTCAAATCGCTGCGTAAATTTACGAATGAAGATTTGAACTCACACATCGGAAGTTTTCCTTATTACATCATGACTGTTGTTTTCTGCTTGTTTCCAACGAGAAATTTTCAGCACACGTTTTCTTGTCGGACATGCAACATTTTCTCACTTCCTCGATGCAGAACGATTTTTAATTTTCCTCTTTCTCAGTGTTCTTCATGTCAATTTTTGCTACATACAGTAATAATGGTGTGTTTACTTCATCCTTTCTGGAAAATTCTTTTGTAGTTGCTAAATATATGACACAGCAAAAACGCTTTCTGTACGATTTCACCTGTGCTTAACACGAAATATCAGACTATATGCATTATTTTCGGAGAATTATTCTTATCTGAGCATTAATACCTCAACTGATAATGTTTAACCATGCGCCTGACTGAGATCAATAAAAACAATCTGAGCGTATTATAATAAGGGTGAAAATATATCGCTGAGGTATTAAAAGAGTAAGCTTCGAATGTGAGACCAAATCTATATACTTTGTTGCTCCATGATTTATGGTGAAATCCTTAAAAAGCAAAGAAATATGTATATCAGTGTGATATGGTATTTTCGTTTCGATTTCAAACATCTTTGGACCTAGTGACTGTTACCTTCCATGACACTGAAGCTAGGCACATACACACTCACATGAAACCTTAATTTCCGAGAGTAAGAAAAGAAGAAGCTTTTCGAGCAATTTCCAGATTACAACTACGGTTGTAACCCGTAATTATTTGAATTATATTCTGAAAATAATAAAGAAGTCACACGAATACACATGTTCACGGCATAACACGAACGTGGCTCTCAGTAGAAGACAAAGTGGTTGGATAATAGTCTATTATATTGTTAAACGTGCCTATTATATTGTTAAACGTTAAACGTGAATTTCAGAGTACAGAAATAACAGATGACGAATACATGATTTATTAAGTGAATACTGCACGCACAACGTTAAGCAAAATTAAAAAAAGGTTTCTTCATCTTTTTCCTCCTTCCTCTTCTTTTATTCTCATTTTCCTCCTTCTCTATGTCCTTCTTCTCCCTCTTCTGCTAAACCTTCCTTCTTATTTGTCTTCTGCTCCTCCTTCTTGAAGTACACCTCCTCCTACTTCTCATCCTTATTATTTTCCTCCTTTCCTTATTCACTCCCCCCGCTTTTTATATAGTTGTGAATCTGAAACTAACCTATTTAAATCGGAGAGTTTATGTTTCAGGCTCAAAAGAGGCGTATTTTGGACACCAGCTAGCGTGTCACAGATCGGAGGCTAATCTTCCATCTTGTTCTTTCGCCCGTCCTTAGAGTCGGTCGATGTGCAAATCGTATATTTCTGTATGACTCCTCCATGTGGAAAGTCTCTATTAGAATACGAACAGATGTCATACCAAGGCTCAAACTGGACTGGACCACCATTGGAAGAAGAAGAAGAAGAAGAAGAGAGAAACCGGAGGAGGTAGCTCAGTGCATGAACTGATGTCACTGCAATGCCTCTGACCGGGAGGTTCCTAGGTACGAGTGCCGATGGTGAAAGGATTTTCGACACTAGCTTGCCAGCTAGATCGAATTCAGTCACTGACGAGAATTCTAGCGGCCTGCGGCTGCTCTAATTCGATTGTGTTCCGTAGTTTCTCCGAATGAACACCAAGTGAATGTCGGAGCAGTACCTAAGAAACGGGACCACGTAACCGCGAGCGATCTTTCCTATACTCTTCCTTGTTCTATCCTCACCCCTTACACCTTACACTAACATGCAATACTCTACGACACATGTCGAAAAATCGGTGGGGAGCTTAAAGCTATGTCCCGACTCATGCGGTGCCCCATGGGTGGGAACGTACCTGGTTAGGGAAAACCCCGCTATCCGACGGTGGGTCGGCGTCGGATCTCGCCATCCAATGGGGGAAGATCACAGCCGCCTCCCGAGGATAAAATCATGCACTACACTTTCGCGGCTAACGACCTTAGCAAGTTGACGCGACTAGAATCACTAACAATCAATTAATCAAGAATGAAGAATGATGTGAATGATATCATTCTCGTGATCTTAACTCTCTGAGGTCGTGAGAAGCTGATCGGTCCAGAGCGTAGCGCACCGGCATGTCATCGGGATGAAATCTCGAGAGGAGAGTCTCGTCTGGAGAAACGCCTAGTAAGTGTGCAGTGAGTAGCAAATTCCAAATGGAGGTCAGACGTTCGGCGGCGAAGCCACATCCGGTAACGTCAACTTCGTCTTCTTTCACATATTATTCCCAAAGAACCGTTGCGCATGACAGACCATCTTCTTCTCTTCTCGTCGGATTGTTCCTCAATACCTTATTCCCTCTTCCCGTACAGAGAAGAATACGTGTAGACCTAGATGCAAAAACCTTTATATTGATATCTTTTTACCGGAAAGTTAAAAGAAAGAATTATTAGCGTACGGTAGCAATAACTGTTTTCATAAAACTACATGATTTTTTATCTATTGTTACTCTTGCGTTTGAGGTTTGCGCTACATTCCTCTTAGATGAAAAAAAAGAAACCTCACAATAATGATTAATTTCACTGTGAGTGAAAATATTTCATTGTATTAATCGTCAAAACAAAACGTTGAATAGCATTCTTTGAAGGAAAGAATCCACTTCTTCTTCGATTTTCTCTTATGACCTCGTTTTTTAAAGGAAATCACATAAAAATTGTAAATGAGCCACTTACCCTGATTCAGAAGTCAAAGAAAAAAGAAATCTCTAAAATACATTAATATGTATTAATTCTGCAATATTGTTATCAGAGGGAATTCAATAGACTGTGACCTACAGCATGAGACTACTTGTTACACAATCAAATTAACTGGGACGAATTCAATTTACGACTTGCATGTGAAAATTCCTTTCCAACCCTTCCCTCGAGAATGCATACATTTGGCAACGTCACGATTATGCGAACAAACTTAGCCGCAAAGCATGACTCTTAGTTTTTTACAATAAAAATAAATAAAGGAAACCATTTTATGTGATTTATCTGAAATATATATAAAATAATATAAAACTTTTTGAAAAATTGCATACTTATTCTTGTATGGTAAAATTTATGAGTTTATTTATGAAATTCTATTTCAGTTACGATGACTTTCTTTTGCCTAACGTTTGCTAATTAATTCAGGCTAACTATCAAACGTTATAATAATTTTCTTTCAATAATTATCTTTCTGATTTTCAACGTTCTTTAAAATGTTATAATTGTTGATTCCACTCGTATGAAACATCTTTACCATTTGTGATTGAGTCTTCCTTTGAATATTTCTTTTACCTAATGTAGACATATGATACAAATAAACTTACCGGAGTACTAAAAGCTTTTTTGCTTTGAATCTCAATCACCACTGAGTAATACGAGGTAACAAAATACATTTTGGCCCAGCCAAAACGAAAATGTTTCAATATCTTGAGCGTATAACGAAAAATTATGATTATTGAATTAAAATTAACTTTAAGGTTCTTAATTTAATAAGACGGCGTATAAATGGTGGTGATTCAAAGAGTAGTAAGTTTGTAAATAGACGTGGACGATTACATTATTTGCAATAATTTGCAGAACACTCCGTTACAATAATAGCGAATGCGCAATTTTCATTTCCACCGGAGTCCCTCTGTGGCTTATTATTTTGGCAACTAGAGCAAGCTTTGTCGGGTATTCCGAAATTTCGAGAACTTTTTGAATGGTTTCAGAATCATATTCATTGATGCTTCAAAATTCAGAAATAAATAAATATTGAACAAAATCTTAAAATCCGAGTCTTGTTGTTTTCGAGTATTTTTATTTTGGGCAAATTTATTTTGGGTAAAAATATAAATTTATTATTTTGCTTTGTTCATTAATTCAATTTGAGTTTTCGTTTACTTAAGTCATTCGTATAATTAAGTAATTCATCACCAAGTTAACCGAACGTCCATATCATCCGAAAGCAATCTTAATTTTCAAAAAATTATTTCTAAGTATTTCCTCTCACGAAAAACGTAACCAACGGTAGTATATGTGTTTATTGTGTAACTCAAAGAGTATATGGCTGAAAGCGTCGGCTTAGACGTAGTAGGAAGACCGGTACCCTGGCGCAATCCTGATCTATTAGTTGAAAGTAGTAGTTTCGCTTTTGAAAAACTTTTACAAAGACTATACGAACAGAAAATTTAGAAAAGACCATTATAAGTGTCGATTCTGAGATGTAGCCCTTACGATACATAAAATAATAAGCAAAGAAATTTTTTGACTTTTAAGAACTTAACACAAGACTTAAAACTAATATTTACAAGTATTTACTATTGATAAATAAGTAACCAATCAACGGCGTAATCAACGGCAGACAGAAGAACGTGTACAACGTGTTTGGGAGCACGAAAGCTCGCATCCAAACATCACAGTGCGGCATTATGTCGCTGCGCTCGGAACGCCAGTTTGTTTTCTCCTTCGGTCCGCCAGGGGCGCCCTCCTTCTGCCGGACAGCGCGCGCCTTCACTTTCCTCCGCGGTGGGCGTCGGCGGCGTCGGCGGCGATGAGCGCGACGGCGCAGCGGGCGCCGCCTCTCGGGTGATGCGTCGCCCCGCGTCGCGCCGCCGCCTGCAGGTGACACACTTGCGACGCGCACCGACATGCCCCCTCTCCCACCCTGGGCCGCCAGCCGGGGCCTGCACGTTCGTCCTGCCAACGCATCCCACGCGCCAGTGTTTGCTAATGCGTCCTATGCGCCTTCCACCTTTTGCATTCTTGCCATCTTATCCGCACTGCCGCGTGCGCTTCATTCATCTTTTGCGCCTCTGCGTTCTTTGTGCTTTTACAAACTTTGCGCCTTCGCGTTCTCTGCACTGATGCGTCGTCCGTGACCTCACGTCCGTTGCCTATCGCGTCTTCACGGACCTTCTTCCCTTCGCGTTCTCCTCCCCATTGCATCCGCGTCTTTCATCATTTGCACCTCTGCGTTTTTCGTGCTTCCGCGTCCGGCGCAGTATTGCATCCCACGTGGTTTCGCGAAAGTCACGTGTTCCGTCTTTCGCGCCTTCGCATCATCACGATTTTGCGTTGTCTCCATCTTCGCAGTCTTTGCACTGTTGCAACCACTATGATTTCACGTTCTCCATGCCCTCCGCCTCTTTCGCCTTCTTCGTACCTCTTCCCTTTGCGGATCTCTTCCCTTCGCGTTCTCCGCACTATTGCACCCTCCCGGTGATTATGCGACATATATTTTTCTTCCATCTTTCGCGTCTTCATAATTATGCGTATTCTCCAACTTCGCGTTCTCCGCACTTTTGTGTCCGTGCCTTTCATCTTTTACACTTCTGCGTTCCTTCGCGCCTTCGCGATCTATATTTCTTCCATCTTTCGAGCCTTCACGACTCCATGGCTTAATGTCCTCTCGAACTTGACGTTCCCCGCTCTATTGTGTCCTTCAAGGCTTCACGTTCTCCACAGCTATCATCTTTTGCGCCTTCGAATTTTCCGTGACTTTACGTCCTCCGCACCAACGCGTCATCCGTTCTGAGGGATGTTCCGAGTCGGATTCCCTGATCCTTTGCGTACTCCGCGTCCTTCGCGTTCTCTACACTATTGCACCGCCCTTGACTTTGTGACCAAATCTTTTCGCGCCTTCTGTCTCTGTTACTTCCCGTTCTTCACTTTCGAACTTCGCGTTCTCCGTACTGTTGTGTCCTCCATGACTCATCTTCACATCCTCCACGTGTTCCATCTTTTTCACCTTCGAATTCCAGATTCCTTCGCGTCCTCCGCCTCTTCACGTTCTCGACGCAGCCTGACTATCCCGCCTTCGCGTTCTCAGTGCTTTCACGAACCTCTCCAACTTCGCATACTCCGCAAAATTGCGTCCTGTGATCCTGTGTCCTTCCTCCGTCGTCTTTCGTGACTTTGCATTCTTATTGCATTCTTTGCATCAATATTCTCTATGAAAAAATTAAAATGAAAATCAAACAAGGCGAGACATAAAAAGGTCTCCAGTGAGATGAGACCTGCCCATAACGTTACATCAGAAGGAAAAGCACATGCATTTTGCATAACAGAATATCATTGTACCTTCTGCCTACAAAAAGTGCAGGTAACTGTCCCTCTACAATACTTCATTAATATTCATATGTAACTTCTTGCTCACAATTCACTGAAATTACAAAGAAATGTATTTTTGCACAACTTCATTCAATACCAAAACACAAAATTATCATGAATCATTTTTAAAATTGGCACAAGTTAGAATCACATCAATATTCTCTGTGACAAAATTAGTTAAAATTCAAACAAATTGAAGAAAAGAGAGTTTTTGAAGAAAACAGAAGTATTCAAGATATGGTGCATGAAACTACTATAGAAAATTAACATTTATTACAGCATACACCTTTGGTTGAAATTGAAAGTATGTCTTATTTCTTCTCAACAGTCATCCAAACTTCAGTACATTTGGGATGTTTAAGTTCATCTTGAATTCTTCAACAGTTCATAGCAAATATAATTTTATAATTTTCTTAATGATTCATAAATAGCTCTAATTGGATTTCTGACCTCACCTAGAGTTAACATCGCCATTCCTTAATGCTCTTTTCAAAAACATAAACTACACTTACATCTTATTACATGACAAAATTCATTCATAAATCAGCTGATTTTCTCCCCACAAAAAATACATAACTTCAAATATCTTCGGCAAATAGTACAAAGTTACTAATGGAAAGGATATATCAATCATTAAACAAGAGTGTTATAGTAGCAAAAAACAATCTCTGATAGTGAACTACGGGAGCCATACCTCAACCTACATTCTATAGTCAATTGCTTCAGAATTCTCAGTTCTCCTTATGATGTACGGGCGTTCACTATAGTTAAGGTAAAATTATTTTCTCTTGGATACCGACCTCAATTTGGAAGTCATGGCTTCCGCCAAACGGCGCGGAAATCGCAACGGCCAGAAGCAGCGACGGGCGCTCAATCATGCTACTGGCACAGTACAAATTCCTTGTAACCACGTCAAACGCCAATGCTCGAGAGCACAGACGCAGCCATTCGTTGATCGTGCCTCCTCTAGCTACTCCCTGCGCCTCTGCCACGAAAGAAAAAAAAAACAACACTCGCTCCCTCGTTACCGCTCACAACTTCCCACTCTCACGTTTCAACCTAGTCTCCCGGTGTCCGTTCGCCTCTCCCCCTTCTTCGCACGCGTCTCCTTATTGGGTAGGGGTGACATCCCTCCTCTTGCACCCCTCCTACCGTTGATAAGAAGCGGCAACCCTAACGTGCGTCGAATCAAGCAAACGGACTCTTCAACCCAAACGTCTCTTGTCAACTCTTGACAGGCCACACACTTGTGCAATGTGTCACACTATTTATTACTTACAAAATGTTTAGGTTCAATTTCCTGATTCCATAGTTCAGCTTCAATTTCTTGTTCAGAATCTGAATGGTGCAAATTTCCCAGTTTAAATGATGATCTCAAAATGCATCATTATTTGATATACAATATTTTTCTAAGCGCTCGTTAGTTAATTAATATATCTTTCTGATCTAACGCATTAAAATAACTTTTAGACGAGACAGTCATGTCCAAAAAAGTTGCATAAAAGGGAACGTTGGATCAAATTGATCCATCAACAACTTTGAGCGAGAGTAACACACCATGTTTTTGCTAAACTCAAACTAATAATTATCTTCAGTTCAGGAAGATTAAATTTAAAGATAGAATAGGGAATAAGTTAAGAACGAAATTCATTCACTTAATAGACCATTCCATAGATATCGCTGGGTTAGATAGACCCAACGTTCCCTCTGTAGAGTTAAATAACTCAATCATTTGGTATTTCCTAGAATGTTGATCTGGGTTAGGCCGTTGGGGCCCGTCGTCTATAGAATACTCGGGGACGCTGTGATTGATAATGGCTGTGCTAAGCATTTTATTTTCTATAGATACTCCCGGATCCTTGTTCTGCACCTTATCCTCACGTTTCTGCAATATATACAGCGAAAAGCATAATATCAACGGCACATTCCTCACTGACAAGAGCTGGGTGGTGTCGCTCGGCTCTTAGAAGGTTTAGCTGGGTCGCGGCAGCGACGTTGTTGGTTATGGAAGGAATTGTATACGCTCGTAAAAAATTGATCGAGTACTTTCATAGTAAGTATGTTGTAACTATAATATCTGTCAAAATCAGTTTTGTTGCATACATAGTTCATCACGGAAGTTCAAGTTGAAGACTAATTTTTTATTGTTATCAATTCAAGGTAATTTAGTTTATAATTACAAAGTCAATGTCTTTTCTTTACATGTTTATACAAGTTCATGTTTATGTAAAGTCAAGTATAGCAATGTAGTATTCAATACATTAAAGACTAGTCGAAAGTGCAGTATACAATTATTATTCTCTTCACCCATTTCATATGTCAATAAATTCATTTTCCATTTTTCTTTATTTATATAATGTCATGAATCATAGACAAGACAATAAGGATTTAGTAAAATATTGTTTTCCTTCTGAATGGGAGCATTCCCCCTTGATTCTGTAATATCAGCATATTAGTTGCATTACATCATTATTGACAATAAAATTTATTTAAAGTTGGAATCGAGATGCAACGAGCAAAACACTATTAACGTGTTCAAATTATTGAAAACAGGAAGCATTTGTTGAAATAAATGAGCATTTTACCAATATTTATTCAAATATTTTTACATTAATATTCATTACACGTGGTTATCAACTAGTTTTATTCTGCTCATACTTACCTGCGTCGTTGTCTCACGAACTCTTTCTGAAACTGTACAAGCCTCACGCATTTAAACTTACATACATCCAATACCACATATGTCGGGAGACTATACTGTGATTTTTTCAACTGTGTCTGTGTCATAAATCAGCTGTTTAGGTGTCATCCAATCGGAAGGTTGAGCGCCACCATAGTGACGTCACTGTAGTGACGTGTAAGGTCCCGATTGGATGGCGTCGTAACAGCTGATGACCTGCCAGAGGCAGAGTTGAATAAATCGCGGTGTAGTTGGGAGCTTAATGCTTGTCTTAGCTGAGGCGGTGCGTCGCTGGAAGAGACACCTGGAGAGGGAAACTAGCGCACGTCCTCGTGCAGGACGACGCTGAATCTCTCCATCCAGCGGAGAAGGAACACCGTCATCTCCTGAGACAAAATGCTTTTCTAGCACTAATTCCTATAGCAAGGAATAATTACGATAGCAGCTGACGTGTCCGGAAACATCAATGAACAAATTTTCCGTTGCGTGGACTTAAAGTTCGACTGATGTGAAAGACAAATAACTCAGGTCCAATGTGAAAACTAGATTTTGATGTATCGAAGCATTATACCTTACAAAAGACAACAGTTATCAGACCCGAAGACTTGACAAATGTTTCTTTATATATGTCGATGTGCTGAATCCGAATCCGAGAAATACGCCACCACCTACCAATTTTGTTTAAAACGCGGAAAGCCACCGTGAAATTTTCAATTTACAATTTCACGGTGGTTTTTCGCGACTCTCCTTCTTCTTCTTCTTCGTCTTCTGTTTCTTTTTGGTTTTCTTTGTTGTATTCTCATTTGGACGGTGTTATGCGTCAACCGGCTAAGTGTCATTTTTGAAAAATATGAGATATGGACCCCATCAGTTGCATTGGACCATGTTCTATGTGTACGCATAAGTTTGGAGCCAAATATGTAAAAATAGCCTTATAATTAATGAAAAATGTAAACGCCGATCAGTCACATCAGGGAATTTATATTTCGCAACAACGGGCTACAAACTTAGATCTTCAAATCTGCTGTTCTTAATTCACATTTTGCAGGTAAGCGCGAGATATTCCACTCATGTTTGTGTAGTTTGGAGCTTCAATGAACGAAATAATTAAGTTATACTTTTTAGAGTAGAAGATGTAATAAAACTTTTGAACACGATTATCTCAAAACTTGTATGATATCGCATAGCCGGTTGATGCATAACACTGTCCATTTGCCTTCTTCCAAAGGCCATCGGCCGTGTTCGACAGTTAATCGCATGTTTGCGTATTCGCAATCATCCCCATACCCAGAATTTTGAGATCATGCTGGATGAACAATGTGGGGCAATGTTTCCACCTGAAGTGGAAAGAAGAGCAGGATGGGAAAGGAATGATCGTGTGCAGTCTGTGGAACGTTATTTCAGATGCTCTGTTACAAGAAGTAATTAATTGGAGAGAAACATGGAAACGTACCATCAGAGCCTCTGTCTCTGTGCTGCTGAGAATTCTCAGCAGCGTTAGTACGATGCAGTTAATAAAAAGCTGTAAAAATATCCTGTCTGAATTCCAACCTAGGATCTTCCGAATGACTAAATTGTTAACGAGTCGCAAGCACTATGGATATGTGTGAGGAGAGTGTGTTAAAACCAGAGTCGATGCCCTGATAAGTTGTATTGCAAGGTAAGTTAATAAAATTACAAATGTTCGTGTGACTTCAATTTTATAGAATTTGGTAGTTAACGATAGTTTTGTTTACATTCTTTACCTATATTATTTAGATAAATTCAATATTATCTTAAAAACATAGAGTGTAATTCGCAAGAAAGTCTAATAGCACCAAGAAAGCACGAAGAAAGTCCAATAGCAATGAAATTGTTTTCACAATACACTAAGTAAATATTTAAATTGATTTTGTAATTTTTTTGTTTAAAGTTTTGTAAACTTGTAAATTGGCTATTTGTTGATCTCTACTAAAATATAAACGAATGAAATTCCAGTTAAACAATTTTTTGAAACAAAGTCAACTACATTTTTGTTACAGAACTTGTTAGTTTCAGTGCCCCTTCAACATGCAACCCTCGATACACATCATCCACGCGGGTATCGAACTCTTCTTGTTCAGGCGCATTATCTTTTTGTATTCAAATTTTAATATATCGTTTGAAACAATCCATATAATTAATATTCATTTGCGATTTTAAATTGTGATCAGCATTCATTACTTCAATACTAAGTCAATAATGTTCTTGTCATGGCTATCAACAAACTCATTTAAATAGAACATAAAGCGTTTGAGACAAAATACATTGAATACGCAAGTATTATGAAACCATACATTCAGTAACAATCGACAAAAGTTCTGTCCAATAATAATTTTATAAAGTTCTGTTTATGGTAGACATCATATTTTCACTGACATTAATGATCCAGTGGTTGTCTAACTGTCGCCATGCATAACGTTTTTTTTCAATGTTAAATGCGCCCAGCATTAATTAAGAAGCCTCATCTATTTTATTTTTAGAATTTTCTAGTCCTTATGTTTTGAAGCTGAATTTCGGACATCTAACATTTTTGAATGGAAGTGTATTGTTTTCGGGAAGGTGTAACAGAAATTTGCCAGATGCCACCCGGTATTTCCCAGTGATAATTGATCGATTGATGTTTCCTGGCACGTCAACTGGTCTACGGTCATTCGCTTAGTGAGTTTTGTTCTCGGTAGATGCCGGTATTCATGCCCTGCTGGAGAGTGAGATCTGGCTCGGACCTACACGTCAGCTGCGGGTGATATCCTCTCCAGTTATTTTCCCAAGCTGGAAAAAGTACTTAGCCCTCGAGTGGTCTGCCGACGTGTGTAGTAGTGTAGTGCATGTAAGTGCTAGTGTAGTGTAATAGGAGAGGAGGGGAGGGACATGAAAAAAGGAGAGAATTAGAGGTCAGTTTGTTAGGATACTGCTCCTGTTTTATATTGGTATTGATCGGAGAAACTAATGAAAACTACCGATCAGAGCAGCCGTCCATTATAACTCTCGTCCATACATCACCTGAATTCGACCTAGCTAAATATCTTGTGTCGAAAATTCGCCACCGTCGAGATTCGAACCCTGAGACATTTTGGCCCCTGTCGCTGCAAGGGCAGCAGATTTTCTGGCTCTGAGCTAAACTCTTTCCCAATAGAAGTACGCAACTACTGAACAATCAGCGATGATTCCGTGAAGCATTGTGTTCGTCGGGAAAATGATTGAAGCAGCATATCATTTTAGTTATATTGTGATTTCTGACATTGAAATGCTGGGTGTAAGTGACGTGATGCGATTCTATAACGCATCACGTGTACATAATTACACTATTCAACGTTGTTTTCTTCTAAAGGTTTTTTATTCTCAGTTAGCGATGTCTATTCTAAAAAAGGCTATTTTTGGTAATTGACAAAACTGTTATCGATTTCCACAGTCTACATCAGACTGTCGTGAAATAATCGACGAAACTGAAGATTTAAGTTTTCATGCTTATTGATGCTAAAATATTTTACATCAAAAATCACAAAAGCTATGACGGAAAGCCGCTAAAAAAAGCATTTCAGATAAATAACAAGCCAGAAGATTTAGTAAAGTGAGACTCTTCAGGCATTTCAAACAATCCGCCTAAGTATTACCAGTGTGGGTTATTTTTATTCAGTTTCTAAAGAGAGTTATATATATTGAAACGAATTGTTATCACTACAATGATAACAATGCGTTCCTGAGCATGAAGAACGTTTGAACTGCGCGGTAGCGGCCGGCACGCCGACGGAGTCGGGTGCCGGAGTCGATTCAGTGAGAAGAACTGAAGGCAACGGAATCACGGGACGGACCGGCAGTGGAGCGATTGCGGAGGAATGAAACGGACGGTTATGTAGTGTGCGGAAGAAAGAGCATGGACAGTAGTGAAATCTGAAACCATCGTGGAGGATAGGCATCGGGAAGGACAAGATGGTGGGAAAAAGAATGAATTAAACTAAAACGGTGGTTTGGCTGAAGTGAATATAAGATAATATCGGCACGTAATGATATCCACGTGGACGAGTGCGGAGGAGCGGCTGCATGTGGGTTCCCACGCGGCAGTTAACCCGCTAATGTTTGGTATATGTAGCTTCGAGAACGGGCGGAAACAACGACGTCATCGGAGTGAGTGAGATTAATCATCGGAATATGTTGAAAGTGGTGAAATCGGTATTGACAGAGTAACGCACGCGGGCGGACAATGGGATAGCATCGAGTGAATGTAGAGGAACAGTATCAAACAACCAGTTATGAAACGGAGAAGGAAAGACTTATCACGGACTGCGGAGGTGAGAATCATCAGCGGGCGACGCACGGTAGGCCCGTTACAACGGCAGTGGACTACAAGATATCGGCAGTCAGCGTCGTGCAGGGAACAGCGGAAGAGCATCGAAGGCGGGCGGCGAAACGGGCCCCCTTCCTACGTCGGCATCCTGCGACCCGAAGAGACCCGAGCACGGACGGCGCGGCGCAAAGCATCGCCCCGTCGGCGGAGGGGCGAACGCAAAGCGGCGTTGTCCGGGGACTGGAGTACTGTGAGTAAGAACGGCCAGAAGAATATTGGGAGGGAGGGTAACTAGACAGCAGGAGACAGTGATATTTAGTCGAGGCCCACAGATGTGGGAATTTTAACAAATGAGTGAGATTCCAGGGTAATGAAGAATTTACAAATGGGATGTGATTTAAAATAGGGAAAGGACAAAGTAATTGTTTTTGTGAGCAACAAGAATCATCAATTATATATTGTAATTATTAGAGCAATAAAAAATTCACGTTTACCCGTAAGTTTCCATTGTTGAACGTGATTGAATCCGGAGCCCATTCCCGGGTAAGAGTCCCTGTCCCCTTTTCTAATAAATACTGTGCAGAGTCAAATCAACGACTCGTTTCAATATATATATATATATATATATATAAGTAAATTTATAAATATAAAATAATATATAGATAATATCAGATTTAAAATAATGTAAATTTTTTATTCTCCCTTAACTACAAAATTCAAATAGAAAAAATTTTCGAAACGTTAAGTAACCCACGGCGTTTGACACACAACTAACTCAACGATCGGAAGTGATCTCGCTCCAGGGTTAATATATTAAAAAAGAGTACAATATTATTAAAAAACAATTAAATATTTATTTAGAATAATCATTGTGTCCATGTTCAATAACAAGTAAGAGCAAATATAATGGACGAAAATTCATCAAAACTTATCAGTTAGAAATACACTACCATTCATTACCGTTCCACAGGGCGGACTAATTTATCTTTCCCAAAAATGACGAAGCCCCAGCATCAGCAAAGCAAACCGTCGCCGATCTTGGCCTGCGCACTCTAGCCTCGATACTCGCTGTCTCATTCCAGAATCCATGCTTCCAAAAATATAAGCCCTGATCGCACGAACTGAGCAGGAGTACTTTTTTTGAAGCAGAGAATATTCCTTCATGACATATTTCTAGAATTTTTTTACTGCTATACATAGATTCATGTATAGCAGTAAAAAATATCGTAGACGTTTGTCCCTGGAACGTTTTACTTTGAGGATAATTGCTAGATAAAGTATAGGCATGAAATTCTAATTCAGAGAAAGACTTAAGAATAAAATGACCGAAATTGTGAAAAAATTAGAATATGCTCTGAAATTTCTAAGAATGCATTCGAATTGAGTGACACCAGCACCTTCTGTATGTCGCCTTAACCCTCGTACCATCTTTGGGGGTCTTTTTGGACCCCATTAATTTTCACCCTATTAATTTATTCATATTTTCCTAAATACTGGCAGGATAATTTCAGTCTTCTAGATATGCCTTTTTGCACTTATTAAGTAGGTAATAAACCATTCTCACATATTTTCCAAATTTTATTAGAGAGTTATTATTATTATTTTTTGGTTATATCTGGCTGGTTTGATCTAAGGCATAGCATGTTATTTTCCCATTCTCATTTCAAATATATTGTCATGAAGTTCAAAAAATGTGTGGTTCCATCAGTATTTGATTTATCTCGAAATAAAGGATGAGACACTGATATTGTCTGGTATCAGTGTCTCATCCTTTATTGAAAAAGGTATCTACATGATCAACAGTTATACTAATTATCTCGAAATACTTTCAAAAAAACTATTATAAATATTTCTGAAGCATTATGTATCAACAGTGAAGGTTACATACGGTAGAGGTTATTCTTTATATAAAATATATAATATGAATAAATTACATGTATTATGTTACTGAAAATGACTTATAAAATGTATACTTACATAAAAACAATTATTTACATTCAATATATTGCCGTTCACATTCGTGTTTACCACTTTCAATTGTCAGTAAAGGTTGGGATCCAAAAGATCCCAGGTATAGAACATGATTGTAAATTGCAGATATGGTACGAATGAAGCAGCGCTTTGCCAGGTAACCGATGCGACGCCTGTATGCGTTGGGCGACGATTCCCGGTGGGTCGGGCACCGATAAGTTGTCCTCAATGTATTTGTTTCTCTTCATTGGCTCGACAGCTCATTGCGGGCTTCGGCCGACAAGCGGTAACCAAACCCTCGGCCATGAGATAAGGGGGGGGCTTACCACGAAGACCTCCCTTTACCGTATATATTGGTCTTCAAAACCTTAGGGTGGGCTTTCTCATCGTCCCAGCAATAGATACTGTCACCTGGGACATTTGTAAGGAAAGCGCACTGGTATAATTTGCCTCGGCCGGGAATCGAGCCCGGGGTAGCACCATGGAAAGCGACGACACTAACCAACGAGCCACTGAGGGAAGCCTTCACTATTTAGTGTAGTAAAATGAAAAAAATGAAAGAAAACAAACAGAAATATTTATGAACTTGGAATTGTGAGTTAACGTAACCTTATATATTTAGTATCTTAGCATCATAATTACTTGGAAGATGGAAGTAATATATAGAAGTGCAGGTGTGATGATAGTAAGGTGTTTCCTTTGTTTTGTAATGCTTGACAAAAAACAACTTCAGTTTTTTACGAGTGATGTTCCTTATAAGTGGTATCAGTTTGTGTTATGAACACGTATGTGCGAATCGGAAATAAAAATGATCCTCGTTCTTCTTATTTATGGTGTTTGAATAAATTTCTTCAGAAGCCGGTAGTTGAAGAGTTCGGCAGGAAGCCCCCGATGGAAACATTTGAGTTAAGCAACAGCCCGAAGATGACGTGAAGAGGGACTTCCAGCAAATCAGGCCCAGAGCGGATCATTCAGATAATTCCCAAGCCAGAATATGCAGTAAAAAGACTTGCGGCACATGAGTCTTCGGGAGAAATATAATAGAGTAAATGTGAGTGTCCGACTGAGGTGTAACACGTATTTTCTAGTGAATGTATTTTCTTTATTGCAACCGAAGCACATGCCTGCACGTGCTTGTCGCCTACATGATTATCTCAGGTGACGTGTGGAGAGGAGTGAGCAGGGCGGGGCGGCTACCCGGACCTGGAGGCGTCGGCGATGGTGAAGGTGCCCTCTATGCAGGAGTTGCCGGCATCGCCGTGCTCTATCGTGGCGGTCACCTTGAAGTTGCCCAACAAGTGGATGCGGTGGGGCTTGATTTCCTTCACGTCCAGCACGTGAG
This sequence comes from Acheta domesticus, assembly GCA_031308135.1. Classification (NCBI taxonomy): domain Eukaryota; kingdom Metazoa; phylum Arthropoda; class Insecta; order Orthoptera; family Gryllidae; genus Acheta; species Acheta domesticus. Next base: position 159,060,106 of record JAHLJT010002406.1, on the reverse strand, counting down.
AGATGCACCGACGCCCCTGCGAAAGGAATCTTGCCTCAGTGCCAGGCAGTTAGAACCGTCATAACACAGACGGTAGTCTCAGACAACGAGAAAAATGAGAATAAGGTAAGTACAGTGCGCCAGTAAAGTATCTCCGCACCGAACCGAATCAGGGCCTCCTACCGAAAATTGCATATACGAGCATGTTTGTAGCCTAGACTAGACCACTGGGGAAACAAGTGAAAGGGACTCTTCCAGCATCTGTTATGATTTGTGGTGAGTACTCAATTTAATTTTCTTTCGTTCCAAACTACAGCACGTGTTACCAACATAATTTCTGTTGCTCGCACTCTCACCAGCAAGGATGCCTCCGCGAAGAGACTTTCATGGCGCAATGTACAAAATGGCACAGAATAAATATTTCGAACTCCTAGGATTTTTAGGGGATTCGACTATGATTGCTTTTCGTCGATGAACCTGTAATGAGAAATTTCATATAACGGGGTTACACATGATTCATTTGCCCCTAGTTTTTGGCAACGACATTAAAATTTCTTTTTGCTTAGGGAAAAGATGCTGCTCAGCGGGGAAGAAAAGAACCACTGGAGAGAAGCGACGTTCCCTGTCCAGAGCCCGGAGTGGAAGGATGCAGTCTCCCCTCGGTCGACCGATCGGTGTAAGCGTTGGACCGCACCGACCGCGTCACTTTCGACGAGTGCTGGATAGTCAGTTCTTGTGTGTGTTAAGTTGGTTTGTGTACGCTTCAAAATCTCAAAATGTATTAAGTTCAAATTTTGAGACGATATGCTCTGTTTCATGGATTTTTTATCTATTTTTCGCGTCCGTAACATACCATTAAATGGTGCTGTGGAACTAAACTAAATATTCATGTCAAACGCAATCCGCAGCACTCGGTAGCAGGTTTGAATCGATATCTTTAAATACCACTAAACGAAGCGTTCTAGGGCATTAAAAACTAAAATGTTGAGGAGTAAAAGGGAGAAAGATGGAGATGAAGGGCAGAAAAACGTCTGCCGGGATTTAGCTATTATTGTACATTTTATATTTTGTATTACGACTAGGTATTCTTGAACTTCAAATCCTCCCAGTGTCAAGAGATACTTTGGCAAAGATAACGAACTTGATTTTGAGATATTGAACACCCTTCCATATCTTTCATTGTATGATGGCTTGACGTATTTGGACAATAAAACGTTTTATTGAAATTGTGCCAAGTAATTGCAAATCTTTTTACAGATTTTGTAAGAATATGATAAAGTTTTCACAGAATACTACATATATCGCTTTAATAAGTACTTGGCATTCTATACATCAATTCATTCTACCAAATGACAAAATGTGCGCAAAAACTATCATTCAAGGAGCAATATTGACGTTTTAACATTTGATATACGTTCACGAAAAATACATATTGTTTTCAACAAACAAAATAATGCGCGAAAGACTTCATCCTAGTTTTTACTATAACTGCAGTTTTAATATGATTATGATATTATAAAATAGTTCGTGTAAATTTATATTTTGTTGAATGATCATAAGATCAATGCATTGTGCCATCATCTGGAAAAGTCGGAGAATGACCGTTCAAAGCCCGATATAGTTCTCCTGGCAATGCAACATGAGACAGGTGACACTTTGAAGTTCCTTTGTCTTAGTATGGAAGAAGGCATGCAAAATATATCCTCAGTCACCATTGTTCAAAGTACACGTCTACTGGATTCAGAGTGACATCTGGAGTCATCAGTAAGAGGCCATGAGGAGATTACATGTGCGACAGATCGAAGGTGGAATGAGCAAGTAAAAACGTATATTGTGGAAGTGCGTTAGAGCACGGAGAATTGGAAGAGAATATGTAGGACTAACTCCTCCCCCAGGGAATTATCAGTACAGCCATAATTTGGTGGACTCACAAGTAATGATGAAAGTAGCTGTGCATGGTGTAGAGGAGCGGGAAGGAAGGAGTCTTGAAGATGATGAAAGGGGGATAAAAGTGAGAACTAGGAGAGCTCGGAGTAGAGAGACGGAAAGCAAAACTGCGGGGAGTCGACAAGTTGGGAGTCGGAGGACAGAAAATAAAAGGACTGTGAGTCGCGTAGCACTGGGACGGCATGAAGAAGAGCTGCGCCTGGACTGGGTTTTCAATGAGTTACTGGTAGAATGACGGTTTGTCTAGGAAAAGTCAGTTGGGTAAATGGAAGTCGAGATAATGAGAAGGATGGAGACAGAACTGGATAGTCAAGCGGAGGAGAAATTGAGTGAGAGCGGAGGAGAATGTAGATGTTAAGGGTATGAAAGTGAAGAGGTTGCATGTGGATAGGAAACGCATTGAGTGCATTTTGAATGGATGTTGAGAAAAATGATCATTGAGAAGCGACGTCAAGTAGAGGTCAGTAGATGGACAGTTCGTAATAGAGGGATTGGAAGTGGGGGTTGTGGTAATAATGGGACTGGGAGCGAAAATGGAGTGAAGGGACTACTAGTGTAGGGATTGAACATGGAATAATCACGTGTGGATGAGTAGCAAGTTGAGCGATTTTAGATCGACGTCGAGTAAAAGTCCATGTAGCAGTTTGTGAAGGGATGGCCAATGGACGGAATGGAAGTGGAGATAATGGGACTGGAGGAACCCTAAGAAGAAATTGGGAATAACGGATCTGGCGGTAGAGAGACTAGAAGTGGAGGAACTGGACGTGAAGAGACTGACGTTTTGGGAAAGGTAGTGAAAAGACGGTATGTGTATGGGCAGTGGGTTGCGAGGGTTTGCATGAACGTCAAATAGAAGGGTGGTAAGTGGAGAGGTGGGCAGAGGAGGTTGTGATTACTTAGGAAACGAAGTCAGTTGTGTCAGTCGGTTGAAGAGCGTCGGGTGAATGGGAAGTTATTGGCAAAATATATGAGAAGTCGAGGTGTGCGTTAGTGAAATGGGGACGACTTAAGAGTTGATGAGTAAAGCGTTAGCCTGTAGGAGAAATGCTATTGGAAATGCTGGAACTAGAGGACGGGTTGAGCGTTTGCGTAAAGTTACGAAACAGCATGGTGTGGACTGTCGGGTTATCGACTCACCTGTTGTTTTAAATAGTGAGCTGATCCGCGGCGGGATGGGTGGTTACGAAGTGTGTTTTGGGAGAACGTGTTATGGACATTCGAGTAATTGAGTTCTGTTTATTTGTTTGCTGAACAGAGTAGTTGGCGAGGGGTTGCGAAAGGGCGTAATGCGGACAGTTTGGAAACTGATGGTCTTATGGTTTTGGTGGGAGAGCTGATTGACATTCCGATTGACATATTTCGGAAGGCTGTGATGTGCACGTTGTGGTAACTGACCCGTGTGTTGATTCAAGCGTCATCATGCAGAAGGGCATGAGCGGAAAGATAGGGCATGTACGGAGAAATGGGGTGTGATCGCAAAGTTGGAGCATGAGGGGAAAGGCGGGGTGAGACAGAGAGACAAGAAGAAGATTTGGAGCGTGGGTGGAGAGAAACGGAGCGTAGGTGGGGAGGCGGGGCGTGGGTGGGGACGCGGGAGTGGATTGGCGGGGGCGACGTGCGCGGAGTGGCGGGGCGAGGGTGGAGGCGCAGCAAGGGAAGCGTCTATGGCGGGGCTAGCGTAAGTGCAGGTAGGGCGTGGGTGAAGAGGCGGGGCGTGGACGGAGAGGAGGTGTCTTTGTGGATGATGAGCAGGGGTGGGCAGACAGTTGAGGTATGTTTTGGTATAAAGGCGTGCTTATGTCGAAGGGTGAAGAGGCAGGGCTGAGTAAATGAGATGGGCGTGGGTGGCGGGGCTGATGTGGGTGGAGATTGGGCGTGGAAGGAGGGGCGGGGTAGGGCGGGGCGGGGAGCGGGGCTTACCGGGCGCAGCGGGCACTGCACGGGGGCGAACTTGTTCCTCTTCTGCTGCTGCTTGGCGCCCTTCTTCTGCGGCCCCAGGGCGCGGGTGGCGGGGCAGCTGATGCCCACGCGCTGCTCCTCCTCCGCGCACAGGTCGTCCGCCTCCTTGCACCAGTCCACGCTGCCCGCCTTGTTGATGGGCATCTTGTTTATACGATAGTTGATCTGCAAGTCACACATATACTCATGAATCTGAACCGACTTAGGAATCGAAATGATATGCAACGATCAGAAGCTGCAATCACAATTAGTCTCTCGTAAGCAGGAATTAGAAGCAAAGGTAGCCGACCTTCAAGAAAGAATTGACTGCCTGCCTATAACTTCTATTACTATGCATCCTACGGCCGTCAAACTATCACCAGGGTTAACCTTTAGTGCTCAAGGTAGAGAAAACGCATACGTTTAAAGCGGTTGACTTTTTTTACGCTCTAAAACAGGTTGCCAACTCAATGCTCTGTGACGTCACAGAAATCTGCTCTCTTGCTCCGAACCGACCGACCGAACAAAGAGCTAGCCGCGGCGGCAAGCTCACAGTGTTCCAATGATAGTATGGAAGTGGAAGAAAAGGTTCGCTTGGAAAATCGTTAATTACGATTTTTAACTGGTAATTATTATTTAGAATGTTTATTGTGTAATAACAGGATGAAGAATTATAAAATAGAAAATACGCTATAAAAATCTCAAAAATATATCCGACTCTTTATCATAACCAGTGCTCTAATTCCACATCCATTCTTCTATTAGATAACATTTTTGGAAAAGATAGTTTTCACATTTTAGGACAGTAATATTTTATACAATAGTATCTAACATAACGAATTAGTACGTTATGAAACCATAATTAATGTTAACAAATAGGTACCCTGGTGGGGGTCACTTCAGAGAATTTTGACCCGTGGCTTAATTATTAATAATGAACAGTTTTGTTTGAGAATGTTGTAAATCCTCGTGATTTTCAGTATCGTTTCCATAATCTTCAATCTGCAAATTCCTTTACTTATTCCATGGTTGCGAGCTATGTTAATTCTCAGAATTGATCTCGCAGATTTCTCTGGGTCGCAAAGCTACGTAATGCATCTGCAGGTTGGGCTTTTTAACCCACTGCAGTTCTTTCGACCACCATAAACACTTCGCCCTAGTTCCAGCACCTGCAAAAAGATACCTTTCTTCTCTTAAGAAAATTGATGCTTGTAGATGGTTTCCCCCTCATGTTGGCTGAAACACTGGCAAAGGCCCACTGTTTTTGGCACCGGCGACCGCCGTCTGCCCCTCCTTCCCTCCCCATTCGCTCGCACCACTTCTCCGAGTGCTTTATCTCGGAGAGGAAACAGTGTTCCGACGTCATTCCTTGTCCAGTTGGCAATAAAACCTTCTCCAGTTTGCACTAAAACTTTCTAGAAAGTAAAAAAAAGGTTAGGATTGTCTATCAGATGCTAGTGAGTAATGCTAATATATGGGCAAATACGCTGGATTCTTTACCGACTTCTATGAAAGAATTTAAGGAAACGTTTTTCGCGCGGTATTGGAATCATGAGACACAGATTTCCGGGACTAACGTACAGTTCGTGGAAGAAAGGTACGATTAGCATGCAGGACTATGCCACGGAAAAGCTGGCTGGTCACAAGCTAAGTTCACTTCCCATTCCAGAAACGGAAACTGAATTACGCATTTTCCAGTCGGGATACAAAATTTGCGAAAAAGTCAATTGTCAATGTCTGCGGAAAAACTTGTGACTCAACTAGAATTGTATGACGCAACCTATAAGTTGACAGGTAAATTTAATAGAGCAAACCAATGCCTACCTCATGAGTAGCTACAGTATAACCAGCTAATGCATCTACGGAAGGTAGCCAAAACAAACAGAAAAGCAAGAGATCAGAAGCGAGGAGGGGAAGCGAAAATAGCTCTACTCCGTGAAAGATTTCGAAGCCCAAATATTACGAGCCAGAAGTATCGACGCAAACATTTTAACAGTCCAAAGGGAAACACAAAATGGAGAAGACTGAATCCAGTCCTTCAACTTCTAAAGACTTCCGGCCTTTCATCCACGAGTTAAACTAGTAAGATTTGTCTCCAATGGCCGCTCCGAAGCAAACTGAATGTATACGGAGATCGATAATAATAATAATAATAATAATAATAATAATAATAATAAATAATATATGAACTGCTTTGGGAAAGATCCCGGTGGCAGCTCTCCGTAGATACATCAAGTAATACATTTACATACAAGATATAAATTACGTACAAGTTTACATTAAATTAAGAACATTGTAAACACACTTTATGCAGATTATGACAAAAACTATATGAATACAAAATTTGAATGATCTAGTCTAACATACGTACAATTATAACTATTTCTTATTTATGTTTTTTAATTTATTTTTGAATTTTCCCACACTCTGAGGTAGAGTCTCTAGCAGTATTAGCAGGATGAGGCGACTATTCAATCCATGGCAAACAAATGAGGAATATAAGAATACATCGACACCAAGTAAATACACTAGAAAGCGCAAATGTTCTACGATCAACGTTGAAAGTGAAGCGGAAAATACCAAGCATTGGATGATACTGGATGTATGTGCTCGGTCATCGTGGAAGATTTAGTGAAGCAAATCTCCGATATAAAGAAGACATTACCTCAGTTCCCTATGCACAAGTCTTACATTGTGGGGGTGAATAACAGAAAGTCGCGACCCATATACCGACATGTACTATTGCAGCTGATAACAGGAAAAAGGTATACGATGTTCTATGCGTAGTAGCGAAGGAACCGCTGTATCAGCTGATTTTGGGAGTAGGTTTTCTACAGGACTACAAAGTAGTAATACTCTCCAACCCTCCGGAATACTCTTCAACTCCCACTAAATAATACAATAACTTATGATGAAGATACACAGGTCTCTATGCACAGATCTCTATGTCGACTGTATAGAAACGACTGATCTTGTCACATCCATTCGCAATGCTATTCAATATGACAACATCGTCGGAAAGTAAAGTTCTACAATTTGAAACCATTTTCGTATTATAATAGACCACCATAAGAAGATCTACGTCTATGGTAAGATATTTTCGGATGTATTTTCTCATCGAAGAAAATCTTCATAGGAGTTGCTAATATAACCGCTATCTCGCGTTTACAAGCTAGAATAATTATAACTTAACTGAATGTCACTGTGAAGCGCTAAACCTATGATAAAAAGTACTCGCATCGACCACTAGAATGCCGCAGATAGTTATCATTGCTTCAGAAATTCTTCACACCAATGCAACAGCATATAACAAATTTCTTTGACAAGCTCACAGAAATTACGATGAAGAAAAGAATTCTCGTCCATTTTGCCAGTGACCTGCGGGGAGAAAGATTGTACGGGAAGATTGCCGAATGCGGAGGAAAGCAACGGAAAACTCTTCTGAAAAGTTCATTAGAGGTAACAAATCTTCAGTTTACTAAATAAAAATATTTGATTTAAATGTATTAAACGATTTTTATAATATGTGACAAGAATAATCATGAAATTCCATGAGAAGGGCGCCATATAATATAAAACTAGCGTACCCGTGCGAGAACTCTCGCATGTTAAATCCCACCCTTTCCCTATCCATTTGTCTATCCGTTCCACAAAGGAGAGGAACTACTAACAAATAGTATAAAGATAATAGTGGAAACTGGGGCAAATCAGCATGGGCGGCACAAGGGACAAGCCCCTAGCGGCCTGAGGTGTACACTACAAGACAGGCGTAAATGTTGCCAATAGAATACAACCGTGTGTACCATTATCTATCATCATTATCATTGGTTTTAATTTATACATTAAAGTACTTGCGGCAGAGCATCAAATAACAATATCTACTCAGATATTCTTCAACCAAATTATCTCTCAGAAAACTACGAACAAACTTGACTTTCACACCTTGTAAGTTGGCACACACGAATTCTTGCGCTGTAGTTTACACCTCGAACCGCAGGAGAACGCTGCTTTTCTGTCACCAAAATATTCGAGGAGTTTCCACTTTTATCTTTTATACTATTTGCTACTAACGTACTTACAGAATATCAAACAAAATAACAATACAATTGATGTTTGAAACAAATTTTCAATTAAAGTTTATTCAACATTATAGAGAGATGTTCTTGAAACAATTCATACTTCTTAAAAACAACATTTGAAGAAATTTTTCAATCTTTCTTGAGAGTTAGCTTTTCGCTTTCCTTGATAGTCAAATAATAGAAAAGGTACTCTTGAGAAAGCTAAGTAAAGTAGTGCGAAAATACCGGATCGGGCAAGAACAGACGTACTCATTGCAACATTATTTAACTTTCCTTGATTTGTTATGAAGAACCGAGTGGGTTTTGGAGAGTCAGGGTGCCAGCTTGCTCGTGTGAGAAAATTGAAAAATTATTTGTTTACTAAAAAGTATTGAATTATTTTCTGCGTCCTTACGTACCTCAAGAAAAACAATTCCGAGCCAAAAAATAATCAAACTAAAATTTTCACCCTTGAGTACTAAATACCATTTGTTAGCTTTAGAAACAATTTAGTAGGCATTAGTAAGCTCACTTCGGTACATGGGAATATTGCTCAAGCTATATTTGCATTTTTAATATCTTAACGAACCGACACCTTGAGTTTAATACCAAACGGTGTTTTATTTACAATATGAGTTTGCAGTTGGGCGTTAGTGTACATATTTCCAGATGTCGCCAACATTTAAATCGTGCGTTTGAACTGCGATCGTTGGAAGTTGTCGGGTGACTTGCACTATTCTTTCTATAATTTTAAATTTAGTTTTTTAATTGATTCATGCACTATTGTAGGCTAGCGCGTTTTGATTTTTGTTTTCCATTTATTTCAAGCTATTTTACTTTAGCTACTTTAAAAAGTTTGTTCTTTGTGTTGTGCCATAGCACAAGTTTTACCCCACTACCTCTGCGTACGTATCTATACTACTTACTACTGTCTATACTACTATACTTTTATTTGTATCTATAAAGGTAACTTGCAATGTACTAACACAATTACAAATAAAAATAAAAACAATGCAATTAATGTGTAAAAGAAATTTCAATAAATATTTATTCAATATCATGGAGAATTTGCTTGGAACAATTCCCAACACTTACTTTAAGACATTTGAAGTAATTATTCAATATTCTTTGTCAATTAGGTTTTAGTTTTTCGTGATAGTCACAAAAATATTAGCTTTTTACTTCTGAGAAAGCTACGTGTCTCTAAACCCGTTGACTTGAAAATTTCATCGAATGATAACGAAAATATTGGTACGGGTAAAACACAAACACAGTCTTCACTCTTCACTGAACACCCACATCCTTCCACAATTAAGTACACAGCACTTATAGGCCATGAAAAAACGTTAATTGAATAGTTTCACTACACGCATAAGAAACAATCTTCATAGGTATATGTATCAAGCAACTATAATAGTACTTCTAGTTGTTGCTGGAGAGCAAATCTTGAATTAATGATTATGGAAATAAACCTCAAACTGCGCAAACGTCAGACTGCGTCAGACTGCGCAAACTACGGTGTTAACAGAAAGCGTAAATAAAGATTGTCGAATCTAAGCCTTCTAAGCGAGTCGCCACAAAAATTGCTACCAGCAGGAAGGACTGAAATATTGAGGTGGCCTTGATAGTATTGAATCGTGGAACCGAAAATTAATTGAATGGATCGGAGAATGTCTTATTTTGTAGATTATAGTGTGAAAAACGTTTCTTTGAGGCCGTCGGCCTCAAAATTTTATTTTTTTAAGGCTCTAAAACGCTTCGTTTATGAGTTATTTGCCAATATAAGTTGACATGTGAGGCGGGTTGCATTTTACATGAATATTTCGATGCGTTTTTTTAAAGAATCATCCATATTTTTAAAGTAAAAATGAAATTCGTCAAGTCTCCGTGAAATTCTCTTTCTTTGGAGCCCTCATTTATAAATATTGGTTGCGTGTGAGAGCCGGAACCCAAAGGTATACTACTGAAATAATACAGGAGACGATGAACTACAGTGCACCGTCACGTGCACTTATAACTTTGGGTGAATCGGCGACTAAAAGTAACGTTTTTTTCCCAACAGCTTTTTTCTATCTCTTCTAATTCCTATTCAAATTTTGGACTACGCAACTCTGATAGAAGAGGACTAATTTTCGTTCTGGAAAGCGACATATACGACGCGACCACACTGCATCGGAAGGCGACGAAGCGCATGACTAGAGTTCTTTTGTGCGGCGCAACACGACTCGATAGGAAAACCTCGAACATCTGTCCTTGGCTGCGTGAGACGTCTATATATCACAAGACCGCGTGCTGAATTCAAACAACCAGTGATACCGTGAGCAACGTTCTGCTGTGAACTGCATTGCCGTTTTTCCCTATTGCGTACCTGTCGTAATTTAGCTAGGAGCTACATTTTGCAGTAAATGAACATAATTCCATTTAAGTTAGGTGACGTACAGTATTGAAGTCACTACAATAGAAAGTGTAGTTTATTCAACGACTGTCGTAACTGAAAACATAATGTAACATCAGTTAATAGAAATTTCACGCCATAAAATTCATAACAATTAATTATTTCGTGGCCAAACAAAAGTGTTCACTTGGTGTTATATTTTATTGCATTGAAAAATGCATTCTCGTTAGTTATTCACAGGCATAATCTTTGTGAAATTTCTTTGAAAATGGTATTAATTCATGTTACAACTGAAACTTTTTTTATTTAACTGAATTAAAAAGAGAATTTAAGGCAATAATTTGAAAGTTCATTGCAATTTACATAAGAGATGTTCAATATTGCATAAGAATTATTTGAGAGGATTATTTCCCGATTATTTTCTTTTTGGTACATAGAGAATTTTTGTCCATAAGGGTATATGTGTGTGTGTTCATTTTTTTCAGATATTGTGTTTTTCTTTATGACTGTACTCATGGTATAATCATTTGTGAGTGTTTATGTTCTGAAGTGCCAGTGTTTGATGTAATCCAATACAACGATCAATTTTTGCAAATTTTTATAATTCTAAGAAAGAATATACTTCAATTGTTAATTTTCAAAAGTATCTGATCTTTCTTTTCATAAATATTGAAAGAGGACCCCATGCATTGCAGTCTGAACAATATTCCAGATGTAATAACATTAGTGACATCCATTGTTAACACGGATGCCAGTCATCGAGCAAATCTAATCTTCCGTTCGAGTCATTCGTTCAAAAATCTGGCATCAAAGGGGGCAGTAAGAAAGGTGAGAAGGTGACATGTAGAACAAAAAGCGGAGGATATTGCAGTGCCTTGAAGAAAAAATATATTATAGGCTTAATATGGAAACGGAAAAATACGAATAAGGGTGGGGTATAGCAAGCGAGAATTCTCGCACGGGGTACGCTAGAAAATACTAAATTATTTGAGATGAATCCCACGGGTCTAGCATGCAAAATTTATGCACAAAAAATTATGGCATTTCTTTCTATATAAAATTGATTTCTATTGAGTTAGTTGTTTAAAGATATAGCATCGTTTTTCATGTGAATGTCACATCATGCCCAGCAAGTAGAACAAAATGAGGAAAATCTCTTTCAAAGAATCAAATAGCGTCAATCAAGAAATTTGTGTCATTATAAGTAAATTGTATAATACGTAGTTATTGTGGTATCCCCACACAAGAGGGGAGAGCGTTGGTTTGAGGTGTCGCCTTTTGCAACGGAGGGGAACATTCGAAGGTGGATCACATACCTTCCCGTGTCAGACTGCTCCTCCCGTGGGTTATTAGGCCAAGGGCGGACTGCAGAGCGCCAAAGAAGTTTCCGCCTGCCAGTAAGGCTACTCGCAAATGAGGCTAGTCAGAAAATAAGACACAGGTCCGTGACGTGACGCAGGGTGACTCGTGGTGAGTTTCCGATAACCACTGCCTATTGCAGTGTTGTCAAGGTCGATGCCACGAGCGGGAGTTCGTGGCCCGAGTGCCACGACGAAATCGCCTCTCCACGCAGTTCATTACCCCGCCACCAGAGACAATGCCATCCCTATTGTAAAACGGTGGGGTTACTAATATTTTCCTTTCCCGACGCTAGTAGCGCAGAGAAGCAAGTGGCATGCTACGATGCCACGACGCGTGTCACTGCCACCAGTAGAAGACTTTGACACCACTCTCCTATTGCATGCGTTTATCAGAAACTCACCACGAGTCACACTGCGTCACGCAACGGACCTGCGTCTCATTTTGCGAGTAGCCCAAGGCACACCTTCGCAGCTGCCTCCTGACACCCGGACCGCCACCGGATCCCACTGGAAATTCATGTCGCCTGCGGGCTGCCACCCGGCGTACAGGGTTGCCCGATTGGGCGAAATTCCGCTTTTGGGGCTGGGAAACGGCTCTCTCTCGCGGGACAAAAATTGACATCGCGGAATGCCGCCCAAAGGGCGTCAAAAATTCATCAAAACATGTGCGGGTTTGGGCGAGTTTTCTGATTCCGGCTGGTGTATTCGAACAACACTACTGCCTAAACTCTGCGTACATTTTTTTAAAACTGAATAAACCCCTGTCGATCTGACCTGAGTCGGAGCTCTGCGATTTTCGTCGCTACTGTAAATATTAACAACGTGAGACAAGTCAAAAAAATTACATTTTTGTAATTTTGGAAAAAACACGGGAATATAGCAATGTGGCGTTTATGTCATATCATAGAGTACTTTAGGCACTATCCCCATCAAAAGTTTAAAAAAATTGGAGCCATTTTGGGAAAATCATGTTTTTGTTATTTTTTAAAATTGCACATATTGAAATATATATTGCAAGCATCTAGCAACCCTGCCCGCTGTTTGCGCCTAGATCGGGCCGGCCACCGCTGGCGAACGCACTTGCGGCCGCCGCGTTGCCTAGTCGGGAATCACCCGACTGCCTCCCGTGGTCTGTTTCCCTCATCCCGCCTCCCACCTAATCCCCTTTCACTTTTCATAACCTGAGAAGGTACAGTCCGATTGCATCCCGTAGTATATTTTCCTCATCGCGCCTCCCAGCTAACCCTCTTTCACTTTTCATAACCTGAGAAGACATCGACGGATTGCATCCCTTGGTCTTTTTCCCTCATCCCGCCTCCCAGCTAATTCTCTGCCACTTTCATAACCTGCGAAAACATAGCTCGGTGTTCGGGTCCACAGCAAAGCAGAAATAAATACATCTTATTTCATACAATGTAAGGCAGAACGGTTGATCTGTAAATGTCCAGCGCGCGGTCGTTGGGCCGATAGTTCATTCCATCAGATGCCGCCTACGAATTCTCAGAATTCGACGTGTGTGCCTCGCTTCTCTCCGCCCGTTAGCTTGCAACGGACGGAACAATTCAGAAAGCTCTATCGTCAAATTTAAATGGCGGTCTGTGATAGGCTACTGCCATCCCCTCCCCCTGTGCGCACGAGCGCTGGCGACCTATACTGCGATTTTTGTAGGAAGAGCTCTCAAGATAACTCAAATCCCATCTTCGCGATGGAATATGTCACGGCATTTCGTAACATTCACAGTCGTTCCGCTAGATTTCGCACGATCGCGACCGTATGAAGCAGTGCTTGCGATCATGCGACTTCTACCGGCAAGACCGAGAAAAGATGCGAAATGCCGTGACATATTCCATCGCGAAGATGGGATTTGAGTTATCTTGAGAGCTCTTCCTACAAAAATCGCAGTATAACGATGTTCCGTCGCTGATCTGAAAAATCAGTCCCGCAGTAGGCAACACGAGAAACACACGTGTTCCGGGCTCCATGCTAATTGCACGTAAAATCTTTTTGTGCAACTTCGAGCTGTTCCCAGTTCGCACGACATTCAATCAGTTTTCATGACACGAGACATACGGTAAGCATCTGTCCCTTTGTGTAAAGTCTACACGCGTAATAATTGTTTGTTTAATTGTGCAACCTAGGACTACTTCAGGTTAGCACGTGTAAGGTATTTTCAGTGTATAAAGCGCCTACATCAGACTGCTTGGACAAACTGCTAGCTAGTAGTGCACTCCAAGTGTGTTTTACTGTGTTCTATGTACTGTGCTCATGTAAGCAAGAACTTGAGTAATGTGTTAATTAAAGGGTCCCCCCCATAAGATGGTAAAAAGTTCCCCTCAACCAAATTACATATGAGTGGTTACACTATAATTCTAACATAAAAATAATATTTCTGAAAGGTTTCTTAGCCTCCGTCCTACCACCCAAACCCCTATACAGCCAAAAACGTGTTTTTTTAATTTCAATTTTTTTCGACAACTGAACACTATTTTATCAGACTGAAAAATATGATAAATAAGAACACAACTTGGACTATCAGAAAAATATTTTTCAATATTTTCTCAGGCCCAAATTCGAACACAAAAAAATATTTTCGAAAAAAAATATCAAGAAATATTTTTACTGTGTCTTAGAAGCCTGGAACAGGCTCGAAAAAAATGTCAAAGGTTCCTCTTTAAACACAAATTATTGTGAATTTTTTCAGATTTTTCCGATTACTGGGCTGCAGTTAAAAAAATAAAAAACCATTTTCCCGCCTTTAAAACACCTGGACTTTCAATATACTTTGAAAATGACTGCAACGGTTCTCTGCATTTATTTTAGTGTTTATTATACATTTGTATACATTACTGTATCACCCAATAAAGTTTTGATTTTGGAATATACTTACGAAGTATCATTTTTAAAGCTTTCTAATCCTTTGTATGAGAATATCATACGCTAAGGAAAGATAATAGTGTTTGGCAGTTTATTAAAATAATAATTCCGTCATATTTGAGGGATAATTGGGGGACATGTGGAAAAATGAAGGGGAAGAGGTTAGACCCAGATTTACAAGAAATGTTTAACTTGTCTTAGAACAGAGACACTGGCAGGAAAATAATCTTAAAACTTCATCTCAGAATGCTTGTGAATTTTTTTCATATTTTTTAAATAGCTGGGTCATAGTTTTTAAAAAAAACTAAGACATTTGTAGTCAACCACTTGGCAGTTTGGCAGTTGCCGCGTCCTAAGCACGTGCGACTTGCTTGAGGAGGAAGGCCACAGAATAGCAGCTAAAACGTTGACAAGTGAGCCTAGAACGCGGCGCCTCCCGAACAGATAAATAGTAAGCCATCTAAAGCTAGCAGCGCCCAGAAACCAATCACAACAAAACTATATCCAAAATTTGAGGCTAATATTAAGCTAATTAAATGATCTATTCCCGAATTTTAGGCTCTTCTGGATTTCCGAAAATCGAGGGCGCTGCTAGCTTTAGTCTAAAGCTAGCAGCGCCCACGCAGAATCTATCTCAAAATCAATTGTAAAATCTGAAACCCATCCCAAAATTTAAGAATAATTTTAGGCTCTTGGAAAAAAATTATCCCCGCCTTCAAATCCCAAAAATCAGGGCTATACAAAGCGAAACAATTAACATTGATTCTTACGGGTGAAATAACACCAAAATCAAAAAACCTTAGGAAAAATCTGAAACCCCTCCCAAAAGTTAAGAATATAATTTTAGGCTCGTGGAAAAAAATCATCCCCGCCTTCAAATACCAAATATCAGGGCTGTACAGAGCGAAACAATTAACATTGGTTCTTACGGGTGAAATAACAACAAAATCAAAAAACCTTAGGAAATATCTGAAACCCCTCCGAAAAGTTAAGAATAATTTTAGGCTCATGGAAAAAAATCATCCACGCCTTCAAATTCCAAAACTCAGGGCTGTACAGAGCGAAACAATTAACATTGGTTCTTACGGGTGAAATAACACCAAAATAAAAACTCTTAGGAAAAATCTCAAACCCCTCCCAAAAGTTAAGAGTAAGTTTAGGCTCTTGGAAAAAAATCATCCCCGCCTTCAAATTCCAAAAATCGGGGCTGTACAGAGCGAAACAATTAACATTGGTTCTTACGGGTGAAATAACACCAAAATCGAAAAACCTTAGGAAAAATCTGAAACCCCTCCCAAAAGTTAAGAATAATTTTAGGCTCTTGGAAAAAAATCATCCCCGCCTTCAAATTCCAAAAATCAGGGCTGTACAGAGCGAAACAATTAACATTGGTTCTTACGGGTGAAATAACACCAAAATCAAAAACCCTTAGGAAAAATCTCAAACCCTCCCAAAAGTTAAGAATAATTTTAGGCTCTTGGAAAAAATTTATCCCTGCCTTCAAATTCCAAAAATCAGGGCTGTACAGAGCGAAACAATTAACATTGGTTCTTACGGGTGAAATAACACCAAAATAAAAACCCTTAGGAAAAATCTGAAACCCCTCCCAAAAGTTAAGAATAATTTTAGGCTCTTGGAAAAAAATCATCCCCGCCTTCAAATTCAAAAAATCAGGGCTGTACAGAGCGAAACAATTAACATTGGTTCTTACGGGTGAAATAACACCAAAATCGAAAAACCTTAGGAAAAATCTGAAACCGCTCCCAAAAGTTAAGAATAATTTTGGGCTCTTGGAAAAAAATTATCCCCGCCTTCATATTTCAAAAATCAGGGCTGTACATAGGGAAGCAATTAACATTGATTTTAATGGTGAATAGGGTATGTTGTATTCCTAACGGGAATTTACCATTTTTTGGAAAGGGAAGAGAGAAGGCCAAAATTATTTGTGGGTATAATAGTATTCCCTATAATGTGTGGAAAATGAAGTTCAATTTTCAGAAGCTAAGTCGTGGTAGTTCAGGTGTTATAAGAACTCAAATATTGAATATCGAAAAAAAAGTGGGTGTGTTTCGATTAATATTTTTTTTTCAATTAGGACGGTGCTAGCCCAAAATTATTTGAGGTTGGCATATTAATAGGTAATGTATGGGCAAGTGTTAATAAATTTCTCATTTGAATTAGTAAAGTTGTTCAGAGATTATTTTGTGAGAAATGAAAAATTAATCGAAAGGTATGTTGTAGTTCTCACGAGAAGATTCCATTTTTTGAAAATGAAAGAGAGAAGCCCAAAATTATTTGAAAGTATAATACTATTCTCTATGTTGTGTGGAATATGACGTTCAATTTTCGGAAACTAAGTCGTTGTAGTTCAGGTGTTATAAGAACTCAAATATTGAATATCGAAAAAAGTGGGTGTGTTTTGATTAATATTCTTTTTTTTTCAGTCAGAACGGTGCCAGCCCAAAATTATTTGAGGTTGGCATATTAATAGGTAATAAATGGGCAATTGCTAAGAAATTTCTCATTTGAATTAGTAATGTATTTCAGAGATTATTTTGTGAGGAATTAAAAATTAATCGAAAGGTATGTTGTAGTTCTCACGAGAAGATTCCATTTTTTGGAAATGAAAGAGAGAAGCCCAAAATTATTTGTAGGTATAACCATATTTTTTATTATGTGTTGTATGTCACGCGCCTTTCCAAGGAGCCAAATCCTTGTAGTTCAGGTTTTATAACAACGGAAATATTAAATGTTGGAAAAGAATTGGGAAAGTTTTTAGTAATATTAATTTTTTCCAATAAGAACGGCTCAAGCCCAAAATTATTTGAAATTGTGATATTAATAGGTAATGTTTGAGCAATTGTTAATAAATTTCTCATTTAAATTAGTAAAGTATTTCAGCAATTTTTTGTGAGGAATGAAAAATTAGTAAAAAGGTATATTCTAGTTCTCACGAGAATTTTTCCATTTTTTTGGAAAAGAAAGAGAGAAGCCCAAAATCATTTGTTAGTATATCTGTATTCCGTATCATGTGTTGTATATGGCCTTCAATTTCCAGGAGGCAAATCGTTGTAATTCGGGTTTTATAAGAACGCAAATGTTGAATATCGAAAAAAAGTGGGTGTGTTTTGATGAATATTCCAATTTTTTCCAATAAGAATGGTGCTAGCCCAAAATTATATGAGATTGGCATCTTGATAGGTAATGCATGAGCAATTGTGAATCAGTTCCTCATTTGAATTATTAAAGTATTTCAGAAATAATTTTGTGAGGAATGAAAAATTAGTTTAAAGTTATACTGTATTTCTCACGAGAATTTTCCACTTTTTAGAAAAGAAAGAGAAGCCCAAAATTATTTGTGGGTATAATCGTATTCCTTAATATGTATTGTATGTCACACGCCAATGCCATGAGCCATATTCTAGTACTTCTGGTTTTATAAGTACGGAAATGTCGAATATCGAGAAAAAAAATATGGACTGGTTTTGACTAATATTCCTTTTTTAATACGAACTAATATAGCCCAAAATTATTTGAGATTTGAATATTATTAGCTAATTTATGTGCAATTGTTAATAAATTCTTTATTTGAATTGGTACAGAATTTTGGGGTTTACTTTTTCAGAAGTGGAAACGTGGTGAAATGTATATTGTAGTTCTCACGCGAATTTTTCTTTTCTTGGAGAAGAAACCGCGAAGTTCAAAATGATTCATGAGTATAGCCGTATTCTCTATCAAGTATTGTATATGGCACTTTATTGCCAGGAACGAAATCCTTGTAGTTCAGGTTTTATAAGATCGCAAATATTGGATAGCAAAAACAAAAGTTATTCTATTGATTATTATTCCTTTATTTTTCAATAAGAACGTCTCTAGCCCGAAATTATTTGAGATTAGCAAATTGAGAAGCAATGTATGTGCAAATGTAAATAAATTCTCTTTTAGAATTAGTAAAGTATTTTGGAGTTTATTTTGTGAGGAATGAGAAATTGGTCAAGAAGTATATTGTAGTTTTCACGAGAATTTTCCATTTTTTGGTAAACAAAGAGAGGATGCGACTTAAAATAAACAAATTAAAAAAAAAAAAGAGAGGAGAAATTAATTATATTACTCGTTTACCAGACGTCTTTTCTATTTTTTCCTGCGAAGCCTGGGCAATTATTAAAGCTTTAGATCTCTTTTTACAAACAGAACATCGTCAGATTTGATTATTTTCACAGATTCACTTTCAGTAATTTACGCTATTCAAAATAAACTGTCAAAAAACCCTTTCATTCAAGAAATTCAAGAACGTCTTCTATCCTTGGCCCAAAATCATTGTAACATCACCCTTGCATGGATCCCTTCTCATCGAGGAATAAAGGGAAATGAAGATGCTGACTCCTCAGCAAAGAATGTTTCTAAACTCCCTTTACCCAATAACTCCATCTCTGGTTCTCTTCAAGACTTTAAAAAACTTCTTCAATCATCAGCATTAAAAATATGGGATTCGAAATGGAAATCAACACATTCAAAATTACATCAAGTTAGAAATTCAGTACTAGATCCTCCTCTTCTTCTTCTTCTGAACTTTAAAAGAAAACATCAAGTCATTTTATCAAGGCTCCGAATTGGCCACTTCAATTTGAGTCACTGTTATTTATTTCAAAAGACGAATCCAGTTCCCTGTCCAAATTGTGGTCAAACTTTTTCTATTTATTAGTGGAATGTCCTTTTACTACTAACCTCAGAAAAAAATTAAAAATTGATCCGGTTACCCATTCTCTATTGAATTCCACTCCAGAGTGTAAAAAAGTTATTAAATTCCTATGTGAATCAAAATTAGATAAATATATTTAATAGTTCCTTTATTGCAACAAAAAACACATGTCTGTAATATCGAATGAAATCAGAGTTTTATATTGTTTGCTAAATATCTGTTGTATAATGTTTACTAAATATCTCATTGTAATGTTTGTTTATGAAACTGTAATATTTTATTATGCAAAACTGTAAAGTATTGATCGCTTATGACCAAGACGTTTCACAGCGATCTGAAATAAATTAAAATAAAATAATAAAAAAGAGAGGAGCCTAAATTTTTTTCTGAGTACAGCCGTATTCCTTATCATGTATTTGAAAATGACATTATCAAACGCGAAATACCTGTAGTTAAGGTAACGCAAATATTGAATATCGGAAAAAACTTGGGACTGTTTTGATTAATATTCCTTTCATTTTCAATAAGAACGAATCTAGTCCAAAATTATTTGATGTTGACATATTGATGGCCAATGTACGAGCAATTCTAAATAAATTCCTCTTTTGAATTAGTAGAGTATTTTGGAGTTTATTTAGTGATAAACCAAAATATGATCAAAATTTATATAATAGTTTTCACACTAATTTTCCAATCATTTTAAAACAAAGTGAGTAGTCCAAAATTATTAGAGAGTACAGCCGTATTCCCTATTATGTGTTGTATATGACATTAAATTGCCCGGACCGAAATCCTTGTAGTTTAGGTTTTATAACAACACAAATATTGAATTTTGCAGGAAAATAGGGTGTTTTGATTAATATTCAATTATTTTAAAAAAAAATGCATCTACCCCAAAATGATATGCGTGTCGCGATTTTTTGCCATAATGTGCATGTTATTTGTAGAACATTGGATTGCTTGAAGCGAAATACCTGTAGTTTAGTTTTGAAAAAAACCCAACAAATATTTGAGATCGGTAAGTATTTCGGACAGTTTTTTTTTACTTTGCTTTTCTTTTTCATGAAAAACATGACAATGCCCAAATTATTTCAAGATCGCATCTTATTTGTAGGTATGTGTTCAATTGTTAGTAAATTCCATATTTACATTTCTTAGTTAAGTTTGTTTTCTTTTTTTTTGACGAATGAAAGATTGAGAAAAAATTTAGTTTGCCTTTTATACTAGGCATTATTCTTTTCCCATTTTTGGATTTCTCTATTATTGATTGTGATTTTAGAATTGTAGATGTATAGTTAAATAACTATTTTATCTTTTAATTCGTCGCTGCTTTTTGGTGAGAATTTTTCTTGTATGAAATATTTAATAAGTCCATATTGGATATTTACATAGGAATGAATTAAAGTAATTATTTCAAGGCTTGATATTGATCCTGTCCGAATAAATGGTTAAAACTCTCAACAAATACATTTTTTTCTTTTTTAATGTTGGAAATACACGTGTACGGTATAATTCTCCAAGAATATGTGTGAAGTTTCTCCGGATTTCCTAGTTTTGAGATAGTGAGATTCTAGTTTCTCCATCCTCGTTTTTGCAAAGTTGATTTCGGGGTGTTTTTTTGATGACACTAAAGAACCCAAAATTATGGCCCAAGATTTTTTGAGTTGAGTTGCTATTGGGATGGTTTTAAATATTTGTTATCGTACGTAGGGGTGAGTTTAAATTTTGAAAAGGAACAAAAATTTCGCACGTTTACGACCACACAAATATTTTCGAGTTTTCAGTACGGGTGGGTGTTAAATTAACAACCCACAATTTTTAACCTTAATTTAGGAGATTGTAGGGTACCAAAATAATGTTTCTGGTGTCACTGAAGAGCCCAAAAATATCCCAAACTTATGGTGGGAGAAATTTTGAAATTTGAGAATTAGGGGTGGTTTTGAATTTTTGTTTTCGTATTTAGGGGTGTGTTTCGAAATTTTGAAAAGTGGCCCCCAGAAGCCCAAAATTCACTTGTTTTGACCGTGCAAAAAATTTGAATTTTAAGTAAGTGGGGGTGCTATCTTTACCGGCCAAAATTTGAAATCGTAATTTCAAGGTGTTGGGAGGTAGCCCAACATTTTTGGAAGGGGGCTGAAATTAGAGAAAGTTGGGGTGCTAGCTTTACCGACGTAGTGGCGCTTGCTATTACAAGCACACCGTCCAGACCGGGTCCCTGCCGAATACCGCCGTGTGTGTAAATAAATAAAATTGTGCCCGGCGGGGGCCGCCTCGGCCGCGGGCATCGTCTGGCGGAGGCCAATCCGCACCTAAAAACTCCCGCGCCACCAGAGCCCCTCGATGCCACAACACCCTGTCAAAGAAGATGGTGCAGTGATGGAGCAGTTAAAATGTAAATAGTGTAAATAGTAATCAGTGCACAACAAGGACGTGGCAGTGACACCTGTGCTTAGTGTCAGGTCATTTCAGGATAAGAGAATTTCGAAGATAAAAGCAATAAGGACGCGACAGAGTCGCTTATGAAATAATTGTAATTAGATGTAGGTTGTTGAAGTAATGATAGTGTAAATAAAACAAAACAGGTGCCTCAGTTACACAAGAGAGGAAAATCCTCAGACTATTATAAATAACGCAAGAAAGGTCAAAGCAATCTTGAACTCTCCAACCATCCAATATATACATGCTATGTAGTGCAAAACTACCACCATGTATAAAAATTGTTCTGTCGACAATATACGCTACTTAAATACAGAGTAATATACGTAATACAGGGAAAATTATATAATGCTACGGGGAAAATGGCGAATTTTCGCAGGAAAAAAATTAGTTGTCTGGTCGTGGTGACGAAAAAGTTGATAAATCCAGTTGCTAAATTAAGAAAAAATCCCTTAACACTTGGTGTAGCCAGAACCCGTTTTTTTGTTGGTCTTTGATTCCCAAAACCAACTGAAAGGAATACATCCATCTGTCCGTCCTCGTCCGTCCGTCAACACTGCTAGCACCTAAACCATACGTACGATTTCTTCCAAAATGGATATTCCCCGCACGATCTGGTGTGAGTGAAAGCTTTGAGATTTGGAAAAAGATTCTATAAAATTTTGGGGTACTTTACATGAAGCTCCCCGGACGTTTTTAAACTTTTCTCAAAAACTGCTCCAAATTTTTCTTTAAATTTCTTGTAAGAACAGAGTAAAATGCACTTACGAAATGGTGACAGAGGTACGATGTACACGGTAAACTCTAAATTTTCGAAAATTGCAAAATTTTGAATTTTATTCAACGCCTTCCTTCAACTACAAATTGCAGATGGAGATTTTTCCTTCAAATATATTTTTTTCTTCATAGTGAGTTCTTTCATAGTGAGTGGTGTTTATTCTCCCGTAAGAACCAATGTTAATTGTTTCGCTCTGTACAGCCCTGATTTTTGGAATTTGAAGGCGGGGATAAATTTTTTCCAAGAGCCTAAAATTATTCTTAACTTTTGGGAGGGGTTTCAGATTTTTCCTAAGGGTTTTTGATTTTGGTGTTATTTCACCCGTAAGAACCAATGTTAATTGTTTCGCTCTGTACAGCCCTGATTTTAGGAATTTGAAGGCGGGGATGATTTTTTTTCCACGAGCCTAAAATTATTCTTAACTTTTGGGAGGGGTTTCAGATTTTTCCTAAGGTTTTTTGATTTTGGTGTTATTTCACCCGTAAGAACCAATGTTAATTGTTTCGCTCTGTACAGCCCTGATTTTTGGAATTTGAAGGCGGGGATAAATTTTTTCCAAGAGCCTAAAATTATTCTTAACTTTTGGGAGGGTTTGAGATTTTTCCTAAGGGTTTTTGATTTTGGTGTTATTTCACCCGTAAGAACCAATGTTAATTGTTTCGCTCTGTACAGCCCTGATTTTTGGAATTTGAAGGCGGGGATGATTTTTTTCCAAGAGCCTAAAATTATTCTTAACTTTTGGGAGGGGTTTGAGATTTTTCCTAAGGTTTTTTGATTTTGGTGTTATTTCACCGGTAAGAATCAATGTTAATTGTTTCGCTTTGTATAGCCCTGATTTTTGGAATTTGAAGGCGGGGATAATTTTTTTCCAAGTGCCTAAAATTATTCTTAAATTTTGGGATGGGTTTCAGATTTTACAATTGATTTTGAGATAGTTTCTGGGTGGGCGCTGCTAGCTTTAGACTAAAGCTAGCAGCGCCCACGATTTTCGGAAATCCAGAAGAGCCTAAAATTCGGGAATAGAGC
Organism: Acheta domesticus; assembly: GCA_031308135.1. Taxonomy (NCBI): domain Eukaryota; kingdom Metazoa; phylum Arthropoda; class Insecta; order Orthoptera; family Gryllidae; genus Acheta; species Acheta domesticus. The sequence goes on along the minus strand of JAHLJT010002406.1, from coordinate 159,036,615 downwards.
ATTTAATTAGCCTAAAATTAGCCTAAAATTTTGGATATAGTTTGGTAGAGATTGGTTTCTGGGCGCTGCTAGCTTTAGATGGCTTAAATAGTAACGCATTGGTTGCGGAAGCCTGTGGTCTCACGTCTGTAGATGTTTCAGACTAGAGAAAAAGTTGTCGTTTCCTTTACCTAAGTATTTGTTCTTGAATACGTATAAATATGGAGACACTCGTACAATCTGTACACGTGCTAAAACTCTGCACTTTGTAAATAATAATTGTACGAAAATTGAAAATTGATTTAATGTAGCACCCAACGGCAAACGCTCATCCCGCGAAAAGTAGTTTACGGCATTATAGACCCGGTACTGTGCGATGAGAATTCATTCCAATATTGCTGAGCGTTGAGATAAAAATTCCCAGAAAATAAAAGTCCCGTTAATTTTATCGTGAAAGATAATTTCAGTATTTTCCTTCAATTTAATTTTACCTTGATATCGGCTTCTCTTTTCTGTACATCTGCGCTACGGAAAAGGCGCACCCAAAAGAACTAATATGGAAATTGTAAAATGGGATGATCATAAACGTGGTATTTTGAAAAATACATCCCAACAACATAATCGGGGCCTAATATGTTCCCCTTCACTTCCCCACTGTCCCCCATCTATCCTGCACACGAAATGTCCCTTATCATTTCCCCATTTGTCATCTACCCGTCCCCCAAACATTTGTGTTAGAATTTACTTGTTCTCAAAAGAAAAGTCGTTGTCCCCATGAGACAAGCAAACCTGGTTTAAAAGGCCTAGGAAGCATCGCTTCCGAGTTATTTACCATTATAATGTGTGTTGCAATAATATTTTTTTGTATGTCATAATCTGCAAACTTCTATTTTTTCTTCTAAAATCTGTTTGATGTAGGATGGGGTGTAATTCTTTATCCACCAGTATCACACTTACAAGGTCTTGTGTCGATTGTTTCTTATAAATTGCCAAAACTATCGTCTTTCCGTAGCAAACGATTACTGACGCAAACGATTAGAAAGCTTACAAATGATACTTCGTAAGTATATTCCAAAATCAAATCTTTATTGGGTGATACAGCAATGTATACAAATGTATAATAACACTAAAATAAATGCAGAGAACCGTTGCAGTCATTTTCAAGTATATTGAAAGTCCAGGTGTTTTTAAAGGCGGGAAAATGGTTTTTATTTTTTTAACTGCAGCCCAGTAATCGAAAAAATCTGAAAAAATTCACAATAATTTGTGTTTAAAGAGGAACCTTTGACATTATTTTCGAGCCTGTTCCAGGCTTCTAAGACACAGTAAAAATATTTCTTGATATTTTTTTTTCGAAAATATTTTTTTGTGTTCCAATTTGGGCCTGAGAAAATATTGAAAAAATTTTTTCTGATAGACCAAGTTGTGTTCTTATGTATCATATTTTTTCAGTCTGATAAAATAGTGTTCAGTTGTCGAAAAAAATTGAACTAAAAAAAACACGTGTTTGGCTGTATAGGGGTTTGGGTGGTAGGACGGAGGCTAAGAAACCTTTCAGAAATATTATTTTTATGTTAGAATTATAGTGTAACCACTCATATGTAATTTGGTTGAGGGGAACTTTTTACCATCTTATCGGGGGGGGGGACCCTTTAGTTTGTTCAAGAACTTCTCCTATTAACCCTGAAAACTCCTTCACCAATCTTCCATATGAGCTATCAAAGGGTTTCGGAAATGCAGTACTCCACTCTTACTACAATTATACAGTCCACAAAAGAAAATAATCTGAAATGAGTATTTCACACCCCGAACAACCCGATTGCATCCCGTTCCAATCATTCGTTGTTTCGGAAGAGTAAACATTTTGGGTAATTTTCCATTCAAAAATAGCGTAAATAGATGTTCTCTCACCATACCAGAGGAAACTTCGCAGACAATTGATCATCCCAAAATCTTCGAAATTATGTATGTTTATACTGCGATTTTTGTAGGAAGAGCTCTCAAGATAACTCAAATCCCATCATCGCGATGGAATATGTCACGGCATTTCGTATCATTCACAGTCGTTCCGCTAGATTTCGCACGATCGCGACCGCATGAAGCAGGTGCTTGCGATCATGCGACTTCTACCGGCAAAGACCGAGAAAAGACGCCAAATGCCGTGACATATTCCATCGCGAAGATGGGATTTGAGTTATCTTGAGAGCTCTTCCTACAAAAATCGCAGTATAAGTCAGTAGGGAAACACGAAATAATCAATCAATCGAGAGGGAAAAGAGATCAGAAGCGACTGGCGAGCCAAGAATTGCATGAAAAGAGGCTTACCTTGGTTTCATTGAGTGCACCACGCCCGGTGACATTGAAGCACGCCCGCAAGTTGACGGTGCAGTCTTTGGTGAGTGTAGCCGAGATGTCATAGTTCCGCATTGCGCGATTGTTGTGGATTGCACGCGCGAATGTTGATAGCCTTCAGCACCATGTTGTTCTGCAAAACAATTCCAATCAATTTAGTGAAGGTTCAATTTAGCGAGAATATAAGTGGGGAGGGAGAGCGATGGTGCCCCGGGCCCCCTTGGAAGAATTTTGTGTTACAAAATTATACAAATATTACTATTTATTATAACATTATTTGTTTTTTGTTTTTGTTCTGTAGATCCTATGAATTCGCCCGTCCTCTGAAAAAGTTTCTAGAGACACCGTTGCAAGGTCCCAATAGAGACTGTTGATTAAATAGATGAAATGCTCAGATGCGATTAATGGATTCAGTTCATAGATTCATGAACTCCCAAAATTGAAAAAGTCGTTGTAAATAAATAATTTAAATTGGTATTTAAATCAAAATATTAAAATCCAATGCTCTGAATTGTGATGTATCACATTATAAAAGCGCAGACGCAGAATGAGAATGTGATAGAAAGGGCGAGATACGTAGGTCACGGGAGGCCGGCAGAGGGGCCTGTGTATTGTGTTCTGAAAGAAAAACCTTTTTCT